>JASVEL010005981.1:0-84135 GCA_032618575.1 Nicotiana noctiflora | reverse complement strand
ATATCCGTCTACTGCTCCTGTGTACCTGAGTCTGCACACAAAAGGTGCAGGGAGTAGGGGTGAGTACTAAGTACTCAGTGAGTAACAAATATATATATGTAGCTGACAGTAAGAAATCCACAAAATACCACAATATGAAGCTACACTACAGTCCGAATCTCCTACGAACTAGCAATAATAATACAATACAGCTACCACAGAGTAATTCAACAAATATAGATGCAATGCAATGCACATAACCGCTACGGCGTGTAGCCCGATCCAATTTAACGTCGACGGCGCTCACCGGGGGTGTGTACAGACTCCGGAGGGGCTCCTACAGCCCAAGCGCAATACTGCTGCGGCGTGCAGCCCGATCCTCATATCAACCACTGCGGCGTGCAGCCCGATCCCATGCTCGGTCCACAATAAACAATTAAGTCACAAAACAATTCATTTTTCCTTATTTCCAGTTCTCAATTCATAATTTATGAAAAATACTTTAACTTTATTAAGTTTGTAAAAGCCGGTGACTTAGCATTTCAAAAGTGTGATTACAATTTCCAGGACTGAGATCGGTGATTTAAGCAATTTTAGCTATCACATAAATATTGTCCTCTAAGGACGCTACAGATCGGCACAAGGCCCCAAACAAGGCTTACAGCCCACAAATATAGCAAATACAGTGTATTTCCAACACTAACCACATATTATTCATTTCCGGGATGGACCAAGTCTCAATCCCCAATCACAATCAATCCCGCACCTGCCACGGTGTGCGAGCCACGCCATATTAGCGTCACAATGTGCTAAGCCGGGGTTTCGAACCCTCAGGCTGCAATATACACAAACTACTCACCTCTAGCCGGTCGTAGACTCGTCCGCGATGCCTTTTCCTTTGAATTTCGTTGCCTCGTGTGTAGAATCTAGTCAAATAACAATAATTATATCAATTACGGGTCAAAGAATCATAACCCACTTCAATTTATATGAAATTCGCATAATTACACTAAGTTGGTAAAACCCGACCCCGGGCCCCACTGCTCGGAAAATTCCGAAATTAGTACCAACGCGATCCTTATCTCGCCACGAGTCCGTGCATATAAAATTTATCGAAATCGGAGTTCAAATGGCCTCCCAAATCCAAAAATCCCGTTTTCAATATTTAGGCCACATTTCTTCAAGATTTCAACCCATTTTCATGAAGATTGATGTTAATACTACCATAAAATGATGTTTTTGAGTCAAGAATCTTACCTCCGACGAATACCCGATGACTTATCAGTGATTTCCTCGAGTTTTCTTCTCTCTAGGGCTCAAATGTGTGTTTTGGGTTAATGAACCCGTAACTCTCTGTTTCTGGATTAAATTCACTGCCAGAACTTTTTCTTCTACGCGATCGCGACTCGCTTCACGCGATCGCGATGCTCAAAAACTCGGCCTCACGCGATCGCGACATCCCTCACGCGATCGCGATGTACAATCTCCCGGCTTCACGCGATCGCGTCCTTCATTCTTGCGATCGCGTAGCACATTTTTGCCTGGACCCATTTCTCTTCTACGCGATCGCGTCCTCCTTCCTGCGATCGCGATGTGCACCCGTTTAATTCTACGCGATCGCGACTTGTTACCCTGCGATCGCGATGCCCTAGCCCCCAGCTCTACGCGATCGCATCCCCCTCCCCGCGATCGCGGAGAGCAAAAGCCTGCTGCGTTTATGACAGCAACCAGCTTTCTCTTTTCTTCCAAAAATGGTCCGTTTGGACCCCCGGATTCATCCCGAGACCCCGGGACCCCAACGAAAACCACCAACATACTCCAAAACATGATACGAACTTGTTCCAACCATAAAAACACCATACTAAACATCAAAATCTCCATTTACTCACGGATTCAAGCCTAAGTTTCTTCAAAACTCTCAAAACTAACATTCAATCCAAAACCCGATCAAACGATGTCCGAATGACCTGAAAATTTGCGGACACATCCAAAATCACCTAACGAAGCTACAGAAATTGTCGGAATTCCATTCCGACCCCCGGATCAAAATATCACCTACCATCCGGTTTTCGCCAAAATTCAACATTCGCCAATTCAAGCTTAAAACTACATCGGATCTCCGAATTCAATTCCGATTGTTCTCCTAAGTCATAAATGATCCCCGGAACTAGTCGAATCATCAGAATCCGGTTCCGAGCACTCTAACTCAAAAGTCAACTCTTGGTTGACTTTTCATTTTCAAGCTTTCTTCAAACATGCTATTTGTTTCATTTTCAATCCAAATCACTCTTAACTCACCCGATATACTCTAATACTGTTTTAAAAGCATAATATATGTAAATGCAAGGTAACGGGGTGGTAATTCCCGTAACGACGGGCCGGGTCGTGGCCGATGCTTTGAGCCGGAAGGCGGTCAGTATGGGGAGCTTGGCATATATTCCAGCTGAGGAGAGGCCATTCGCTTATGATGTTCAGGTGCTAGCCAATCGGCTAGTGAGGTTAGATATTTCGGAGCCCAGCGGGTATTGGCTTGTGTTGTATCTCGGTCATCTCTATATGATCGTATTCGTGAGCGCCAGTATGATGACCCACATTTGGCTGTCCTTAGGGACAGAGTTCAGCATGATGATGCTAGAGATGTCACCATTGATAGTGACGGCATATTGAGGATGTATGGCCGGATATGTGTGCCCAATGTTGATGACCTTCATGAGTTGATTCTGGAGGAGGCCCATAGCTCGCGGTATTCTATCCATCCAGGAGCCGCGAAGATGTATCAAGATTTGAAACAACACTATTGGTGGAGAAAGATGAAAATGGACATTGTCGGACATGTAGCACGGTGCCTCAACTGTCAGCAGGTTAAGTACGAGCATCAGAGGCCCGGTGGTGTATTTCAGCGCATTGATATTCCTGAGTGGAAATGGGAGAGGATCACTATGGACTTTGTTACTGGACTCCCTCGGACGGCGAGGAAGTTTGATTCTGTATGGGTGATTGTGGATAGACTGACCAAGTCAGCTCACTTCGTTCCAATTAGTACTACCTACTCATCGGAGCGGTTGGCATCGATCTTTATTCGAGAGATTGTTCGGTTGCATGGAGTCCCGGTGTCTATCATATCCGACAGGGGTACTCAGTTCACTTCTCAGTTTTGGAGAGCATTTCAGCGAGAGATGGGTACACGGGTTGAGTTGAGTACAGCATTTCACCCCCAGACAGACGGACAGTCTGAGCGCACTATTCAGATCTTGGAGGATATGTTGCGAGCTTGTGTGATTGATTTTGGTGGTTCGTGGGATGAGTTCCTACCACTTGCCGAGTTTGCCTACAACAACAGTTATCAGTCGAGTATTCAGATGGCCCCGTATGAGGCATTGTATGGCAGGGCGGTGTAGATCCCCCGTGGGATGGTTTGAGCCTGGTGAGGTTAGATTGATAGGGACTGAGTTAGTCCAGGATGCTCTGGATAGAGCAAAGTTGATCCGGGAGAGGCTTCGTACGGCACAGTCTCGTCAGAAGAGTTATGCGGACCGTAGAGTTCGAGAGTTGTCTTTCATGGTTGGTGACAGAGTATTGTTGAAGATTTCACCTATGAAGGGTGTCATGAGGTTTGGGAAGAAAGGAAAGTTGAGTCCCGGGTACATTGGTCCTTTTGAGATACTTAGGAGAGTTGGAGAGGTGGCATATGAGTTGGCCTTGCCGCCCAGCTTATCCAGCGTTCATCCAGTATTCCATGTGTCTATGCTCCGGAAGTACATTGGAGATCCGTCTCATGTATTAGATTTCAGTACCATTCAACTTGATGGTGATCTATCCTATGATGTGGAGCCTATTGCCATTTTGGGACGTCAGGTGAGAAAATTGAGGTCTAAGGAGATTGCATCGGTTAAGGTTCAGTGGAGAGGTCGACCCGTGGAGGAGGCCACTGGGGAGACCGAGCGGGAGATGCGGAGCAGATATCCTCACTTGTTTGAGACTTCAGGTATGTTTCTTGACCCGCTCGAGGACTAGCGTTTGCTTAAGAGGGGGAGAATGTGACGACCCGGCCCGTCGTCACGGGAATTACCACCCCGTTATGTTGAAATTGTATGTTTTATGCTTTTATATCGGTGTTAAAGTCTATCGGGTGAGTTAGGAGTGAATTGGATTGAAAATGAGGCATATAGCCTTTGTGAAGGAAACTTGAATAAGGAAAGTCAACCCGGAGTTGACTATTTGGTTAGAGGGCTCGGAATCGGATTCGGATGATTCGGTTAGTTCCGGGAGGTGATTTGTGACTTAGGGGAGCGATCGGAATTGAATTTGGAGGCCCGGTGTAGAAATAGGCTTGAATTGGCTAAGGTTGAATTTTGGCGAAATCCGAACGGTACGTGTGATTTTGATCCGGGGGTCGGAATGGAATTCCGACAGTTGCAGTATCTTCGTTAGGTGATTTTGGATGTGCCTGCAAAATTTCAGGTTCATTCGGACGTCGTTTGGTCGGGTTTTTGATCGAATGTGTAATTCGGAATGTTTTAAGGAATTTAGGCTTGAATTTGATGTGAATTATGGGTTTTGGTGTTATTAGACGTGTTTTGAGGATTGGAGCAAGTTCAAATAAGGTTTTAAGATGTGTTGGTGTGTTTGGATGAGGTCCCGGGGGCCTCGGGGTGTTTTCGGATGGTTAAACGGAAGAAAATTGTGGAAAAAAAATTGCAGGTTGGGATCCTGTTTCTGTTGTTTCCGCTCCTGCGGAATTATGGGCGCAGGAGCGAGTCCGCAGAAGCGGACGAGGAGCGCAGGGGCGCTTGGCTCCGCAGAAGCGGACTCCTTTCCGCTGAAGCGGCATCGCTGGTACGAGCCAGTGATCGCAGAAGCGGACGAGAAGAAAATAGGAATGGTCCGCAGAAGCGGACATTTGACCGCCTGGGCGAGTCCGCAAGAGCGGACTCTAGAGCGCAGAAGCGGATGTTTCCGCAGAAGCAGAAGTTTCATCGCAGAAGCGGACGCGCTTAAGCGGTCCTTTGCTCGCAGAAGCGGAATTGGCCGGCTAGGCCTGGAATCGCTGAAGCGACCCTTTGGTCGCGGATATGGACTCGTAGGAGCGGAAATTCTTCCGCAGAAGCGAAAATCGCTGTAAGTTAAGTGTATCAGAAGTTAGAAAAATTTTAGAACATTTCACATATTTGGGTCTCGGCTTTAGAGGCGATTTGGGCGATTTTGAAGAGAAATTCAAGGGAAATCATCAGGTAATCAACTATGGACTTAAACTATGATTAGTATTGGTAATATTATGCAATTATATCATGAAAATGGAGGAATTTGGGGTAATTCATGGAAGATTTAACCCTAGGCTTGAACTTTAGAAAATCAAGGTTTTGAATGGGCAAATGGAGTCCGAATTTGGTAAAATTGATATGCTTAGACTTGTATTGAGATGAGGGTTCCGAATATGTGACTTTTGTAATTTTTCGACAAGCGTACCGAAAGTCGGGTTTTGACAACTTTGGGAATTATGATGTAAATTGAGTTGTATTGATTGGGTGTCGTCCCATTGGCCTAATTTGTTGTGTTTCTACTGTATTTGATCAGATTCTACGCGTGCGGAGCTTGATTCTCGTGGCAAGGGCATTGCGGAGTAGTCGTCGCGCCGTATTGAGGTGAGTAATAGATGTGGGTGATGACCGGCGGGTTCGAAACCCCGGTATACCACTTTGTGACGCTGTATAGCGGCGAGACACGCACACTCTTGAGAGTGCGGGGTCGATCATGAACTGGAGACTATATATATATTAGTCCGACCTGTTGATACTGTATTATTGGCTAATCTCGAGCCGTTGAACCTCCTTCTTGGACGGTTGAGTATATTGTGGGTCGTGAGCCGGTTATTGGATCCCGCGAGGATCGTTATCATTGTCTTATCATATAGACATGCTAGTTTACTACTAGTCCGCGACTATTTTCTGTTATTATGCTAATTCCAATCTCCGGAACTTGATATTACTGTTTTCCAACCGAAAAATGATAAAAAGAGTTTTCAAAAACTACTTTTGAGCTTGCGAGGCTGTATTTGCATATTAGCCGACTAGTAGTGGATCGGGCTGCGCGCCGCAGCGAGATATATGTTGGATCGGACCGCACGCCGCAGGAATATCTCTATGAGATGTGCTTGGGCTGTAGGAGCCCCTCCGGAGTCCGAACCCCCACAGTGAGCACGGGTACCCAAAATTGGAGTCGAGCTACGCGCCGTAGCGGTCATATCATGCATTGCATTGCATTTAGCTACATCTCGCTAGTTGTTATGCTATTTATTGGTATTTGTTGGAACATGTACAGTGAAGATTGATTCTGTGACGGGGTAGCTGATTATAGCTTTACATAGTGCTTTATTGCGGATTTCTTATCTCGCGTCTGTCTTACCCTTGTTTATTACCATCGAGTCCGGCGGTACTCATTTTACTCCCCGCACCTTGTGTGCGGATCCAAGTACCTCTCGGCAGTGATCCGGTAGGCTGTGCGAGGCGACATCCGTGGGATATACAAGGTAGCTGCAGAGTTCGCAGGACCCGATATTCCTTCTTACCGTCTTGATTTTGTATTGACTTTTCTTTCCGCACTTGGTATCTTGTAAACCTTTTTACACTCATGTTCGATAGAGGCTCATGACTCTTGACCCTTGGTCTATGGGAGTTGATGTATTATGGGACTTGGTTCCCCGTTTTCGTTACATGTATCGTTGTTATTTCTTGAATTAATTTGCTTAAATGGGTTAAAGAGAGCTTCTAGCTCCGTGGTTGATATGGATTGGTCGGCTGGCTTAGCAATGTGCTGGGCGCCATCACGACCGGATTTGGGGTCGTGACAGGCCTCCACTTTTGTACAACAGAAACCAAAGCCAACAGCTCCCTTTCATACACTGACAAAGCCTTATTCTTGTCTAATAAACCTTGGCTGAAGAAATCAGTTGGTTTATTATATTGAGCTAAAACAGCTCCAATACCTCCACCAGGAGCAATAGTTTCTATTGTGAATTTTTTTGAGAAGTCTGAAAGGGCTAAGATAGGTGCTGAATGTGAGCTTGTGATTTTTGCCCCAAGCAATCGAATTCCAAAATATATAAAAATAATACAAAAATGATTTTTGTTTGCAATTTTTTGATTTATGTGAAATACCAAGGTTTGTTTGAAATAAAATATCAGAAAATCAAGGAAAAATACAAAAAATGGAAAAATAAAGGAAATATATCAGTTGTAAAATAAATACAAAGGAAAAAATACAAACTACCTAAAAGAAAATACAAGAAAATAACAAATAGCACAAATAATACTTTGTATAATTAATATGGGCCAAATATACAAAGAATTTACTTATATACTCAGCCGAAAATATAACACAAGACCAGGCCCAAAATCATTTAGCCCGGTCTGCCTAGCCTATGAACCAAATGACACCGTGTGAAACAATTGAATCTGAGACGTTGATACATTTGATCAACGGACCTGGTGAGGCGGTTCCCTCACAAATGAAACGACGTAGTATAAGTATTCAATCACACCCGTCCAATGCATTTGATCAGACGGACAAGGCTGATGAGCTAATTAATTGAAACGACGTAGCATTGGGCATTTAATCTCAACCGTCTAGTGTCTTAATCTAACCGACACAATGAAATCCCTCATTAAAAGAGACGACACCATTTTGAAGCTAAGTAATCATGGCCATTAATTTAATCCAATCCAACGACCAAGAATCAACAATACACGATCAACATATATACTTACCCTCCCCATCCAAACCCCTCAGTATACACGCACACACATATTATTTTCAAACCTTAGCCACCGTAAGTCACCTTCTTCCTCTCCCCAACGTCTCCCATGGAGACCACCGGAGGTCACCCCAGACCTCTGTCTCCGACCTAAGCCAACCCCAAACACCCTTCTCACCTTCAAAACACCCTTAACCCCCATTAATCTCGATCAAAAAACCAACAGTCTCCTTATTCTTGAAAATCCGGTCGTCGGAACCTTAGTCCGCGACCACCCAAGGTATGAACCAGAGTCCAAAAATAACACCATTAGACCACCTAGAAGAGATCTACAACCCTATCTAGGTGTTTTCCCTCGAATAAGCCCCAAACCTGTCGAATATTCAAAAAACACTCGCCGGAACCCTACTCCGGCAAGTACCAAAAACCACCCCACTCTCAAACCTTACCCCAGGTCTTCAGACCCCCTCTGATACACACAAAATCAAACCCCAAAGCCCTGTTCCGAAGATCTAGCACTCATAAGACTGACAGTCTTTGCAGCTTTGAAAAAATCAAGAAAAATGAAAAGAACAAAGAAGAAAGAAAGAAGTAAAGAAAGAAAGAAGAGGAAAAAGAAAAAGAAAAGGGACTGAAAAGCTAAGTACCCCTCCCACCCTTGTTTTCGTTCTGAAACTTGCTTCTTTACATGCCTATCATGCTTGTCTGAACCTGTTTCTATGCATATCTAAAATATGAATCTATCTCTGCTTTTAATTCATACTTGTTCATGCGAGCCCTGAATCTCATACATGCCTGAAAATATCTAAGTATTCTTAGGGTTCTAATATTAACTACTCATGAATCATGTGCTAATTAGCAAGTTTATGTGATTGTTCAGTATATTCTGTCTCGATTGGGTTTTAGTTACTTGGAATTCAACCATTATCAAACTTTTCCTCTTAGTTCTGATTAATTGAAAGTTAATTCGTGTTTAAGGTTATATGTGCAAAACAACATGAATCTGGCTATATTTGTAACTTGATTTGTATGTTATTTCATTCTGAATCCTTGAGTGCTTATGTATACTTAGGTCATATGTATAAATATTTTGTGGCTATGTTTGTGAATTAAGTATAGGTTTTGATTAGTGGCTATGTTTTGATTAGTGGCTATTTTTAAAAGTGGCTAATAATAAAAGGGTTGTAGTTTGAAATCGATTAATTCTTAAAGACATGGCTTAGGATGGCTATTTGTTAAATAAGTTCTACCTTTGTCCTGCTAGACCTAAGGCAGGCCGGGTAATAACAATTAAATACAAGGGGTAAAAGGGGAAGGGTAAATGGCATTCATGTAGATTAAATAGAGCATATAGGGATAAAAGTGAATTTAATGCTTGGTATTTCTAAAATTACTTAGATAATAAAGGGTATACTAGGTAGAGTTAAAAGGGATTTGTGTAATAAACCTTAGCAAGTGAGGGTAATTGGGTAAAATCTGCCTAATAGAACCCAATAGAATCGCCGATAACCTTCTAGCAATGGTTCTAAGGCATTTCGATACAATTTTAATGGACTATACTATAATTAATTAAAAAGAATAAGGGGAGGGAAATAGAATTAACTTATTTAAAATTTCCTCCCAAAATGAATCTATAAATAGGCTTCTATAAGCCTGAAGAAAGGTGTTCCACACATTAGAGTTCCAGGTTACACATTTTCCAGATTTTCGAATTAAAAAGGAGTTCAAATTTTTGATAGTTAAAAAAAAGCTGGTTCTATCTTTGACAATTAAAAGAGAGATTCAGCTCAATATTATTTGTCTACTTAATCTTCAATTCGAGAATTGTTGCTGTGGGATCTTTGGCTGGTGTTCCTCTACTGTTTTGTTCTCACTAGTTTGGATTTCGATTATTCTCGAAGTTGATTACTATTTGTTTATCGAGCTTGGGAATTTGGTGTGTTGTTCATCCATTGTTTGCTGGTGTCTCTCTGGTGTTACCATTGCTGATTGCTTCTGCTCTTCATCTCCCTTAGAACTCACTGTTTCATTTTCGTTGATCAGGTACACATCTATTTTCCTGGAGATGTAATTGAGATTTGCGATGAAGAAATGAAGCTTTAATTGATTTATGATGAAATTGTTTTTGGTTCTTCTTTTAGTTGTATTTATATCTCATAGAAATCATTGTAATTCGTTAGGTATTGACTGTAATAATTAACAACCGTATGATTTTGATTTTGATTTTGATTAGAGTAGAATAGTTAATGTAGTAGGTAAACATAGTTAGATACATCTTATTATCTAATTCGAAGTTAAAATAGGTTAAAATGAAGTTAAAACACCTAGGTAAATAAAAATATAATTATGAAACTAGACATATAAACTAGTAATTAGTTACTCTTATTAGTTTAACCCTGAATCTTAATCAACTTAATCAAAAAGGAAATAAGCCGTTTATAAGTTTAAATTCATTATCGCCTAGATTCAGTTAAAAGTGACTTAGATACAAAATTGCTTTAACTTTCTATAGTTGTTAATAACTCAAGCATGTTTACCTGATCAAAAAATCACGATAACCACTTAAACTCAGAACCCGTCATATAGTATAATAATACTTATCCAATTATGGTGTTTAGTGTATTATTGAAACTAGTAGTGATTGAAATGTAATTTGGTACCCTCCTGAAATAATATGAGTTTACTGATTTTCTTTGTTATTTGAAAAACATTTGTTTAAATATTGTTCTGAAACTGTTAATTTTTTCTTAATTTCATCCATATACTATGGGCTAATCACGAATATAGGCCTAGGTCCGATTAATAAGATGATCGTGCTATTGAGTAGGAACAGTAGCTCGCGTTGGGCTTCTGTAGCCCAAATGCCTTTAATAATGGACTGCTAAGGTAGTCTGAAGTCCAGGCCCCAATGATAAATAATGGCCTGGACTCCAAACATTATAGCTTTAAAAAATACCAAAAACAGATGCATATTAGGAAGGAAAAACAAAAGAGAGAAAACATGGTATGGAAATAGGATTGAACCTTAAAATAAGGGATGAACCTCGTTCCGAAGATAAAAATACACGGGGCCTTCCAAACGAATTTCAAATGTAAAAATGGTAGACTTGGAAGGACCGTTTAGCGAATTTCACGGTCCTTCTCAAAGATAATAAAGACGTAGACTGTAACACCCCGCCGAACACACAGCAGCGGCGGTGCCGGCCGTGCCACCGAACACACAGCAGTGACACGCAGCCTAAGGAATTGTTACCCTTGGGTATAGGAGCATTCCACGCATAGCTGCAGCTACTGGGAATCGAACCTAAGACCCAAGGCTTTTCAAGGATTTTACTCCCTCACCTCTCACCAATTGAGCTATTGTGACGACCCAAAGGGTCATCACTTATTTTATTAATAATTTCGAGCTTCTGAGGCCTTGAAAACCTCATTCTATGTTGCCTCGATTTACGTGCACGATCCGAGCATGTAGCCGGAAAGATTTTGTGATAGAAAAAAAGGTTCGCAATTGCGAACCCCGACCAATTTCTGGAGTTTGAAAAATAAGCTAAGGGTGGAAAGTTCGCATTTGCGAACCAGGCTCCTTCGCATTTGCGAAGAATTCTTCGCAATTGCGAAGGTGACAGACCAAGGCAGGGTTCGCAAATGCGAACCCTTGATCGCAAATGCGAAGGGCGTCCAGGAGGCTTGGGTTCGCAAATGCGAACATAACCTCGCAAATGCGAGGCCTTCACTATTGAGCCATGCTTCGCAAATGCGAAGCCTTCTTCGCAAATGCGAAGGAGTCACTGCTGAGCCATGCTTCGCAAATGCGAAGCCTTCTTCGCAAATGCGAAGGAGCCTGGTTCGCAAATGCGAACAAATGTTCGCAAATGCGAACTTTCCACCCTTAGCTTATTTTTCAAACTCCAGAAATTGGTCGGGGTTCGCAATTGCGAACCCATGTTCGCAAATGCGAACACAGAGACCTGAAAAACATGAATTTCAGTCATTTCTTCATTTTTCACAAAACCAAAACACCAAATTGCGACTCTTCAAGGATTTCTTCTTCACCAAAACGATTGTAAGTCACTTTTTACTTAATTCTTTCAATTCCTAACATCATTAAACATGTTTTTCATTAGAAATCAAATGTTTTCATGGTAAAATTCTTGTTTTTGGTTAGAAAATAGGTTTTTCATAAATTGGGGAATTGGACCTCGAATTGAGGTCCGATTTTGAAACAAATTATATACATGAACTCGTGGGGGAATGGGTAACCGGATTTTGGTCCTAACCCCGAATTCCGACCATGTGGGCCAGGGTTGAAATTTACTATTCATGGCAGAATGTTGTAAAAGTGTTATTTGGTATTAAGAATTAGTTTGTGGAGTAGAATTGATGATATTAAATCAATTGTGTATAGATACGGTTGGATTGGAGCCAAATTGAAAGAAAAGACATTTCCACGGATTGGATTGTTCATAAGCATTCGAGGTAAGTGTTTGTTCTATCCTAGCTTGAGGGAATAGGATTATGTGTTATGTGCTATGTGATCGAGTGCGGTGTATGGGCTGTGGTGACGAGCATCCATACATTGGCGTCTAGTATGACCGTGAGTCGTTGGAAAATGATATTTTGAGATATATTATAGGTGAATCGTTGTTGTTCTCCCTTGTTGGGACTTGTTGTGAAGATAATTATTGATTGCCCTTGATGGGACAAATTATGAATTGTTGTTTCTTTCTCTGCCCTTAACTGTGATTGTTATTTGGGTGAGGAAGAGTGATAATGCACGAAGGGTGATGCCGTGCCATGTTTATTTATTTATGCACGAAGGTTAATGCCGTGCCATGTTTATTTATTAATTATGCACGAAGGATCATGCCGTGCCCTGTTATTGAACCATGTACGAAGGATCATGCCGTACTATGGATGTGAGGATGAGAGTAAAAGCACGAAGGGTGATGCCGTGTACTTTATTTGCTTGTTTGGTGAGGATGAGAGTAAAAGCACGAAGGGTGATGCCGTGTACTTTATTTGTTTGTTTGGTGAGGATGAGAGTAAAAGCACGAAGGGTGATGCCGTGCAATTGCTTGCTATTTCTTGAAGTGACATAATTCGTGTTTACATTATACTTTGTTTTCTTTGTGAAATTATTAACTGTGGTTAATTGTTGAATTCTTTAAGATGTTCCTTATTGTGTTATTACTTGATTATTTCTTGTTATTTTGTGGTACACATATATATATATTGAATTGCACAGGTTTATGTGAGTGTCTGGTCCTAGGCTTGTCACTACTTCGCCGGGATAGGCCAGGCACTTACCAGCACATGGGGTCGGTTGTGCTGATACTACACTTCTGTGCGTTTTTGCACAGTCCGAGTTACGATCGGAGCAGCAGCAGGAGTAAATAGATTGCGTGGGAGTTGATTTCATTTGAGACCGAGGTAGCTTGCAGACGTCCGTAGGCCCGGCGTCTCTTTCTTTATTTATGTTTATAGCTGTAGTCTCATTATTCCGAGACGAACAGAATTATATTATATTTTCTTCAGACTTTTATGTGTAGTATTCCATAGTAGTTTGTGAGTTGGTGACTCCAAATCTTGGGTAGAGGATTTTAGTATGGTTTTTACCTTGGGATTTGTTATTTCCATTTCGATAAAGTATTCCGCATTTATTTAATTAAAATTGTGTTATAAACAGGATAGTATGAATACAGTGGCTTGCCTAGCTACCACGAGTAGGCGCCATCACGATCCCGATATTGGGGAAAATCCGGGTCGTGACAAGTTGGTATTAGAGCTCTAGGTTACATAGGTCTCACCACTCACGAACAAGCTTAGTAGAGTTTGAGAGGTAGGTACGGAGACGTCTGTACTTGTCCTTCCAGAGTCTATTGAGTTAGGAAAAAGTCTCTCATTTGTTCTTTCTTGTCGTGCGACTTGTTCCTCAATTACTGATTGAATTTCTATTCTGTCCTTTTCGCAGATGGTAAGGACACGCACTTCTTCGTCCGCTGACCAGCAGCCTGAGCCCCAGACAGCTCCTGTGAGGGGCAGGGGCCGAGGCCGTACTAGAGGCCGTGGTAGGGGTAGAGCTCAGCCCCAGGCAGCTACCCCAGAGGTGGAGCCTCAAATTGAGATTGATGAGGAGGTTCCGGTTCCAGCAGCTCCAGCGGGCCCAGCTCAGGTCCCAGGAGAGGCTTTGATTACCCCGGATCTCCGGGATGCTTTGGTCAGAATAGCGGGATTCATGGACAGCATTGCCAGAGCGGGTTTATTATCAGTTGCCCCAGGCACTTCTCAGGCTGGAGGAGGGGCCCAGACTCCTATTGCTCATACTCCGGAGCCAGTAGCTCCTCAGCGTCAAGCACCAGTAATCCAGCCAGCTGTGGCCACTCAGTCAGGTACCACAGCTTATGCCGGCGATGGAGCGGCCATGACTTCTGATTCGTTATGGAGGCTTGATCGGTTCTCCAAGCTATTTACCACTACATTCAGTGGAGCCGCATCAGAGGATCCTCAGGACTTTTTATTCAGTTGCCATGAGATTCTCAAGACTATGGGGATTGTGGAGACAAACGGAGTTGACTTCTGTACTTTCAGACTTGCAGGATCCGCCAAGACTTGGTGGAGAGATTATTGCCTGACTCGACCAGCAGGGTCCCCAGCTTTATCATGGGACCAGTTTGCGGAACTATTTATGGAGAAGTTTCTCCCTGCTACTCAGCGGGATGTACTTCGGAGGCAGTTTGAGCGCCTCCGTCAGGGCACTATGACGGTTACATAGTATGAGACGAGATTTGTCGATTTGGATCGTCATGCAGTGGTGATACTTCCCACAGAGCGGGAGAGGGTCCGCAGGTTTATAGATGGGCTTAATCAGCCGATTAGACTCCAGATGGCTATGGGCGTGGGAAGTGACATATCATTTCAGGAGGCAGCCAATGCGGCACGCAGAGTTGAGATGGCTCTTGCTAGGGAGGCGGTTATTCTTTAGATAAGAGGCCTCGTCATTCAGGCAGGTTTGGTGGTTCTTCCTCTGGTGGCAGAGAATCCTTTGATAGAGGCCAGTCCTCCAGGCCTTTTCATTCCGCCCTTCAGGCTTCACAGGGTGGATCAGGTGATCGTGGTTCTCGGGGGTATTATTCAGACCAGTCTCCTATTAGTGCTCAGCCTCTTCAGAGTGTTCGTGGAGGCCATTCGGGTCGTCAGGGCCAGCAGCCCTATCAGTCTAAGAGTTGCTACGGTTGTGGCGACCCAGGTCATTTTATCAGGAATTGCCCTATAGCAGCGGGCAACTCTCAGCAGCGAGGTCCTCGTCCTATGATTCAGGCCCCAGCTGACCTCAGCCTGCCCAGCCAGCCGGAGGCGGGGGTAGAGATTATAGAGGTGGAGGTCGAGACCGTAGAGGTGGAGACCGTCCGGCGAGAGGTAGAGGTCAGCCAGTTGATGGTCGTCCTAGAGACGCAGCTCAGAGGGGAGGTGCAGATCCCCGATTCTATGCTTTACCGGCCAGGCCAGAGGCAGAGGCATCAGATGCTGTGATTACAGGTACTATTCTTGTGTGTGGCAGAGGTGCTTCGGTATTATTTGACCCTGGATCTACATATTCCTATGTGTCTTCCTACTTCGCACCGTATTTGGCTGTGCCTAGCTATGCTCTGGATATTCCAGTTTATGTGGCTACGCCAGTGGGTGACTCTATTGTAGTCGATCGGGTGCATCGTGCGTGCGTAGTTATATTTGGGGGTCTTGAGACCCGTGTTGATCTGTTGCTCTTGGATATGGTAGATTTTGATGTCATATTGGGGATGGACTGGTTGTCCCCATACCATGCTATTCTTGATTGTCATGCTAAGATTGTCACCTTAGCCTTGCCAGAATCACCCCGATTAGAGTGGAAGGGTACCTCAAGCCACTCCGTTCGCACTGTTATTTCTTATGTTAAGGCTCGACGTATGGTCGAGAAGGGGTGTCTAGCTTATTTGGCTTATGTTCGTGATTCCAGTGCAGAAGTTCCTTCCATTGATTCAGTCCCTATTGCACGGGAGTTTCCTGAGGTTTTTCCTTCAGACCTGCCGGGCATGCCACCCGACAGGGATATTGATTTCTGTATTGATTTGGCACCGGGCACTCAGCCCATCTCTATTCCACCCTATCGTATGGCCCCGCCGGAACTAAAAGAGTTGAAAGATCAGTTGCAGGACCTTCTTGAGAAGGGCTTTATCAGGCCCAGTGTTTCCCCCTAGGGAGCACCTGTGTTATTTGTAAAGAAGAAGGATGGCTCGATGCGGATGTGTATTGATTACCGGCAGTTAAACAAGGTGACTATCAAAAATAAATATCCACTGCCGAGGATTGATGATTTGTTTGACCAGCTCCGGGGAGCGAGAGTATTCTCTAAGATAGACTTGAGGTCAGGCTACCATCAGTTGAAGATCAGGGCGGCTGACATTCCTAAGACAGCCTTTCGCTCTAGATATGGGCATTATGAGTTCTTGGTCATGTCCTTCGGGTTGACCAATGCCCCAGCAGCATTCATGGAGTTGATGAATCGGGTATTGAGGCCTTACTTAGATCTGTTCGTGATAGTCTTCATAGATGACATCCTGGTGTACTCCCGCGGCCAGGAAGAGCACGAGCAGCACCTCAGAGTGGTTCTTCAGACTCTGAAAGATAATCAGCTATATGCCAAATTTTCTAAATGTGAGTTCTGGCTGAGTTCGGTAGCATTTCTGGGTCACATTGTATCAGTGGAAGGTATTCAGGTAGACCCAAAGAAGATTGAGGCAGTCCAGAATTGGCCTCGACCAGCTTCAGTGACTGAGATCCGGAGTTTCTTGGGATTAGCAGGTTACTACCGTCGTTTTGTAGAGGGTTTTCTTCTATTGCAGCCCCGATGACCAGGTTGACCCAGAAGGGTGTCCAGTTTCAGTGGTCAGAGGAGTGTGAGGCGAGCTTTCAGAAGCTCAAGACAGCCTTGACCACCGCACCGGTGTTGGTACTACCTACAGGTGCAGGGCCTTATACAGTTTATTGTGACGCATCTCGTACAGGGCTTGGAGCGGTATTGATGCAGGATGGTAAGGTTATCGCTTATGCTTCGAAGCAATTAAAGATACATGAGAAGAATTATCCAGTTCATGATCTTGAGTTAGCAGCAATGGTTCATGCCTTAAAGATCTGGAGGCATTATCTATATGGTGTGACATGTGAGGTGTACACCGATCACAAAAGCCTACGGTACTTGTTCAAACAGAAGGAGTTGAATCTACGACAGCGGAGATGGTTAGAGTTGCTAAAAGACTATGATGTTACTATATTATATCACCCAGGTAAGGCCAATGTGGTGGCCGATGCATTGAGTAGAAAGTATGCCGGCATGGGTAGTCTTGCATATATTCCGGTCAATCAGAGACCATTAGCTCTAGATGTTCAGGCCTTAGCCAACCGGTTCGTGAGATTAGACATTTCCGAGCCTAGCAGAGTGTTAGCCTGCACGGTCGCTCGTTCTTCCTTATTAGAGCGTATCCGTGAGAGGCAATTTGATGATCCTCATTTGCGTGAGTTGAGAGATACAGTACAGCGGGGAGGTGCCACACAGGTAAATCTAGATGATGATGGGGTATTGAAATTGCAGGGGTCGAGTTTGTGTGCCCAATGTCGAAGGAATTCGAGAGTTGATCTTAGCGAGGGCCCACAGTTCGCGGTATTCTATTCACCCAGGCGCCGCGAAGATGTACCAGGACTTACGGCAGCACTATTGGTGGCGCAGAATGAAGAAAGATATCGTTGCGTATGTCGCTCGGTGTCTAAATTGTCAGCAGGTGAAATATGAGCACCAGAGACCTGGTGGTGTATTCCGGAGGATTGAAATTCCCGAGTGGAAATGGGAGCGGATCACTATGGACTTCGTTACTGGACTTCCTTTGACTCGGAGGAAATTTGATGCTATTTGGGTCATTGTTGATAAGCTGACCAAATCAGCACACTTTATTCCAATGTCTGTCTCCTACTCGTCGGAGAGGTTAGCGGAGGTTTACATTAGGGAGATTGTTCGTCTCCATGGGGAGCCAGTATCTATTATCTCTGAGATCGGGGTACGCAGTTTACCTCGCGGTTCGGGAGAGCGGTCCAGCGGGAGTTAGGTACCCGAGTTCGATTGAGTACGACATTTCATCCTCGGACGGATGGCCGGTCCGAGAGGACTATTCGAGTTGCTGAGGACATGCTTCGAGCTTGTGTTATTGATTTCGGAGGCTCGTGGGATCGGTTTCTACCATTGGCAGAGTTCGCCTACAATAACAGTTACCAATCCGGCATCCGGATGGCCCGTATGAGCGTTGTATGGTAGGCGATGTCGATCACCGATTGGATGGTTTGAACAGGGAGAGGCTCGGTTGTTGGGTACGGACTTAGTTCGGGAGGCCTTAGATAAGGTCAAGACTATTTAGGAGAGATTGCGTTCAGCTCAGTCTAGGCAAAAGATTATGCGGATCGCAAGGTGCGAGATGTAGATTTCATGGTTGGTGAACGAGTATTGCTTCGGGTGTCGCCTATGAAGGGCGTGATGAGGTTTGGGAAGAAGGGCAAGCTCAGAGCCCTAGGTATATTGGCCCATTTGAGATTCTAGACAGAGTGGGAGGGTGGCTTACAGATTAGCTTTGCCGCCTAGTTTATCAGCCGTGCATCCGGTTTTTCTGCGCTCTTTTTGCGCAGATACAGGTTACGGACAGCAGCAGCGGCAGTAGCGACTTGTGGATTTTCCAACTACTGAGACTACGAGGTAGCCTTGCAGGCGTCCGCAGGACCCGTTGTCTCTTCTATCTATGTTTTTCATTCTGTCATCTCATATAATCGAGATAAACAGCTTGTATTTTCTTTCAGACAATTATGTGTATTATTCTTAGAAGTTCGTGAGTATTGTGACACCAATCTTGGGTAGTGTGACGACCCAAAGGGTCATCACTTATTTTATTAATAATTTCGAGCTTCCGAGGCCTTGAAAACCTCATTCTATGTTGCCTCGATTTACGTGCACGATCCGAGCATGTAGCCGGAAAGATTTTGTGATAGAAAATATGAATTCTATGAGAAATTTGGATAAAAATGATATTAATATTGATATGGTTGACTTCGGTCAACATTTTTGGTAAACGGATCCGGACTCGAGATTGGATGGTCCCGAGAGGTCCGTAGGAAAATATGGGACTTGGACATGTGTCCGGAGTCGAATTCTGAGGCCTAGAGCCCAAGTTATGAATTTTTATGTGAAATTGTTTTTGATGCAATTATTAAAGGAAATAAATTGATAGACATTGGTATCGGGCTCGTATTTTGGTTCCGACGCCGGTACAAGTCTTAAATATTATATATGTGATCTCTGTAAAGTTTGGTGACATTTGGATGTCGTTTGAGATGTTTTGGACCTTGAGTTCCAAGTTAAGAAGTTTTGAAAATCAAAACTATGAAAACCATGAGTTTGGGGCTTGATTTGATTGAAACGAAGTGATATTGGCGATATGATCGCACGAACAAGTCCATAATGTGTTTTTGAGGTTGTGTACATGTTTGGTTTGGAGCCGGGGGGCTCGGGTAAAGATTTGATAGGCCGTTGGATGAAAATCTGAATTTTGAACTGCTGGTTTTTTTCACCCAGCTGTTGGCTTCGCAATTGCGAAGAATTTTTCGCAATTGCGAAGGTGACAGACCAAGGCAAGGTTCGCAAATGCGAACCCTTGATCGCAAATGCGAAGGGCGTCCAGGAGGCTTGGGTTCGCAAATGCGAACATAACCTCGCAAATGCGAGGCCTTCACTATTGAGCCATGCTTCGCAAATGCGAAGCCTTCTTCGCAAATGCGAAGGAGTCACTGCTGAGCCATGCTTCGCAAATGCGAAGCTTTCTTCGCAAATGCGAAGGAGCCTGGTTCGCAAATGCGAACAAATGTTCGCAAATGCGAACTTTCCACCCTTAGCTTATTTTTCAAACTCCGGAAATTGGTCGGGGTTCGCAATTGCGAACCCATGTTCGCAAATGCGAACACAGAGACCTGAAAAACACGAATTTCAGTCATTTCTTCATTTTTCACAAAACCAAAACACCAAATTGCGACTCTTCAAGGATTTCTTCTTCACCAAAACGATTGTAAGTCACTTTTTACTTAATTCTTTCAATTCCTAACATCATTAAACATGTTTTTCATTAGAAATCAAATGTTTTCATGGTAAAATTCTTGTTTTTGGTTAGAAAATAGGTTTTTCATAAATTGGGAAATTGGACCTCGAATTGAGGTCCGATTTTGAAACAAATTATATACATGAACTCGTGGGGGGATGGGTAACCGGATTTTGGACCTAACCCCGAATTTCGACCATGTGGGCCCGGGGTTGAAATTTACTATTCATGGCAGAATGTTGTAAAAGTGTTATTTGGTATTAAGAATTAGTTTGTGGAGTAGAATTGATGATATTAAATCAATTGTGTATAGATACGGTTGGATTGGAGCCAAATTGAAAGAAAAGACATTTCCACGGATTGGATTGTTCATAAGCATTCGAGGTAAGTGTTTGTTCTATCCTAGCTTGAGGGAATAGGATTATGTGTTATGTGCTATGTGATCGAGTGCGGTGTATGGGCTGTGGTGACGAGCATCCATACATTGGCGTCTAGTATGACCGTGAGTCGTTGGAAAATGATATTTTGAGATATATTATAGGTGAATCGTTGTTGTTCTCCCTTGTTGGGACTTGTTGTGAAGATAATTATTGATTGCCCTTGATGGGACAAATTATGAATTGTTGTTTCTTTCTCTGCCCTTAGCTGTGATTGTTATTTGGGTGAGGAAGAGTGATAATGCACGAAGGGTGATGCCGTGCCATGTTTATTTATTTATGCACGAAGGTTAATGCCGTGCCATGTTTATTTATTGATTATGCACGAAGGATCATGCCGTGCCCTGTTATTGAACCATGTACGAAGGATCATGCCGTACTATGGATGTGAGGATGAGAGTAAAAGCACGAAGGGTGATGCAGTGTACTTTATTTGCTTATTTGGTGAGGATGAGAGTAAAAGCACGAAGGGTGATGCCGTGTACTTTATTTGTTTGTTTGGTGAGGATGAGAGTAAAAGCACGAAGGGTGATGCCGTGCAATTGCTTGCTATTTCTTGAAGTGATATTATTCGTGTTTACATTATACTTTGTTTTCTTTGTGAAATTATTAACTGCTGTGGTTAATTGTTGAATTCTTTAAGATGTTCCTTATTGTGTTATTACTTGATTATTTCTTGTTATTTTGTGGTACACATATATATATATATTGAATTGCACAGGTTTATGTGAGTGTCTGGTCCTAGGCTTGTCACTACTTCGCCGGGATAGGCCAGGCACTTACCGGCACATGGGGTCGGTTGTGCTGATGTTACACTTCTGTGCGTTTTTGCACAGGTCCAGGTTACGATCAGGAGCAGCAGCAGCAGTAAATAGATTGCGTGGGAGTTGATTTCATTTGAGACCGAGGTAGCTTGCAGACGTCCGCAGGCCCGGCGTCTCTTTCTTTATTTATGTTTATAGCTGTAGTCTCATTATTCCGAGACGAACAGAATTATATTATATTTTCTTCAGGCTTTTATGTGTAGTATTCCATAGTAGTTTGTGAGTTGGTGACTCCAAATCTTGGGTAGAGGATTTTAGTATGGTTTTTACCTTGGGATTTGTTATTTCCATTTCGATAAAGTATTCCGCATTTATTTAATTAAAATTGTGTTATAAACAGGATAGTATGAATACATTGGCTTGCCTAGCTACCACGAGTAGGCGCCATCACGATCCCGATATTGGGGGAAAATCCGGGTCGTGACATAGACATTATAGGCATGATAAATAAAAATTACATTCCTAATACGGGTGTGCATTTTATGTGACCCAAATCTTAAATCTCGGCGAAGCTGAAATGCACTAAAGTCACAGGTGTACTGGTTGCGGTGTGACTCGAAATGCATTTTCGTGACGTCGCAAGTCCTAAAAATAACAAAGCCGAACATTAATAGCATTTGAAAATTGAATCATATAAATCAAATAAAAAAAATACGGCAGTTGAGCGACCGTGCTAGAACCACGGAATCCGGGAGTGCCTAACACCTTCTCCCGGGTTAACATAATTCCTTATCCGGATTTCTAGTTTCACGGACTGTAAAACAGAGTCATAATTTTCTTGGTTCGGGATTAAACCGGTGACTTGGGATACCATTACTTTTCCCAAGTGGCGACTCTAAAAATTAATAAAAAATCTCGTTCTGGATGTCCTTTAATTGGAAAAACTCCTTCTCAATTATTATTATATCCCTTCCCGAGGTGTAGTAGTAAGTAGTTGTGACGTAAAAGAAAAAGGAGGTGTGACAGCTCTGGCGACTCTGCTGGGGACAAGAAACCCAGAACTTCTGTTCAGGGTTTAAGAATTCGAGCTCATTAAATTGCCGCTTTTGATTATATCTGATTTCATTATATGCTTTGATCAACATGTTATATGTTTACCGTTTTGATATTACGTGAACTGTTTATATAAAATTGTGTCGAAAACCCTTATCTTCTTACCTCTAGGGATGTTCTTACTGGTTGAGACTCCCTTTCTGTTAAGTCATACCTAATAAGAAATAGAGGCCGGATAAGTTACAAAGCCGGACGATCCCGTGGGTCATCGGTATGTAGCCCCCTCCTCGATCCGAGTTGTCCGCTCGGGTACACAGTCTAGAACCAATGAAAATCAGGATATTGAGCCTAGATTTAGGAAGATTATTAGCATCATATCTGACTTAGGGGACTCAACACAGGGGTTGGGTCCGTCTAGGACAAGTGACCCGATATCAAAGACCGAGCATGATTATATGTTGCATTTATTTGTCCTAGGCTATTATGTTGACAGGACAGGCTAAATACCTGAAAATAAAAGAGATAAAAAAATAAAAAGAAAAATAGCAATTTTTAGAATAGCAATACTGATATAGTGACGAAATGCTGTCAAATTTTGAAAACGAAAGTCTGAAAATAGTTGGAATAATTTTGTCGAAATAGTTGGTCATAAAACAATTTGACCGAACTACGCTGGTTTGATTCTCACCACCAGGCGAGATACGTAGGCAACCCGTGACAGGTCCAACCACCCCTTTTCAAAAATAACAAAAAATGTCAAATTTTTAGTTTTATAAATAAAATCTAAGTGATGCCGTTTTTGAAAATAGCTGAATGTTTCGAAAGGACGCCGGAAGGCTGTTTATGCTAAAATGGCCACTTTTGAAGTCATTTTTCTTTAAATAATAATAGCCTTGAAATTTTCGAATGAAATATGGAAAGGTTGATTCTTTTGAAATAATGAAAATTTTCCTTGAAAAGATTTTTGTTTTCGTTTTGAGTTAAATAAATCGCCTTTAATAAATATGTAGGATGAGCACAATACAAAATGAACCCTTTGCACTAATGAACAAGATCCCTTTGGAGTTACGATTGGGGTGGAATGATTTAGGCCAAGATTGACAGGATTGGGTCAACAAATATTTGAAAGATCTTACTAGGCTGCTTGACATAGTACCTCGAGGTGATATTATCCGAGCTTTAGTTGCCTGCTGGGATCCTGCACACAACATGCTCCACTTCTCGGACTTTAATCTTACTCCGACATTGGAGGAAATTGCTAACTACATCAGAAAGAGTGAGGTTCCCTTAAAAGACAAGTATCCGGTTGCTCCAAGGGCTATCACTGTGCGTAGATTCCTCAACTGCTTAAAGATCGCCAGGAATGTTCACAATGAAGATTTGGTCCACGGGTTCTGCACCACAAACTTTATATACCGCAGATATGGCCACGTTGGAGGATTCAATGTTCCAACGAACGAACTCTGCAGCAAAGCGAACGGGACTAAATAGGAGGAATACAGACATTTCGCCTTTATGGTAGCCTTTCTGGGGTTAATCATATTTCCGAGAAAAGACGGGAACATTGACATTAGAGTTGCCGGAATTGCCAGTACTCTCCTTTCCCAGGATAACAGTACTTTGGCACCAATGATAGTGGCCGATATCATTCGTGCTCTCACGACCTACAATGTGGGAGAAGATTTCTTCGAGGGGTGTAATATACTACTTCAGATGTGGATGATAGAGCATTTATGCCACCACCCTCAGTTTTCAAGAAATGGATCGTCTAAAAAGTCATGTATCGAAGAATTCTACGTGAGGACAAAAGAGGCCAAGTTGCCATGGATCACATATTTTCGATCAATGACTGCTAGCGAGATAGAATGAGTGTATGGATGGTTTCCCCTCAATGAAGTCATATATATATGCCAGCAGAAGGGTCGTATTTCATTTTAATGGGTATCAAGAGTATCCAACCTTATGCGCCATACAGAGTATTAAGGAAACTCGGAAGATATTAGATTGTGCCGAAAGATGGGGACCTCAGCCTTCAAGCAATAGAGATCAGTCCCGATGGGTAATTCCCGAAAGCAAAAATACGGCAAATATGGAATGAGTGCCAATGTCTGAGAATGGACACTTGTGTGAGAGATCGGGCTAGAGGTGAAGTATCACCGAGATATTTTGCATGGTACCGTAGAGATGTTGAGCATGAGAGACCGACGAAGAAGCCTCATATTCAAGAATTTGCCGAGAAATTGAGGGAACAAAGGGATTGGCTGGCCAAGGAAAATGAATATCGAGCCAGAATCAGCATGTTGGAAAAACAATTTCAGGACCTCAAATTCGAAAGCGACTTACAAGCAGCAGCTGATGAGGGTGAAAAGAAACAGTCGAGGAAAGAAAATGAAATATTGAAGGCTCAGATTGCAAAAATGAGAACAACAACCAAAACCCCAGTTCAACTTGCCCGGGATGAAAAGCTAATTGAAGATTGTTACGGCCAAGGTCAAAAGTAGCAAACAAACCAAAGAATTTGATATAGAGAGAGAGCATTGCTACATGGCCATGGCCCGGTTAGAATTGGAGCTACTACAACTTCAAAAGAAGAGCTAGCAAACCTTGGATTCTCGTGCCAAACAGATTGGGAGATTGCTTCAAGAGAAAGGGGTCATCAGGGAAAGAACTATCAACATTGCTCATTACATTACGCAGAAATGCCAACTGTGCAAGGATATGACCTAGTCTATGTTTACCGTAGCAGCAATGATCATTGTAAAACAAATGATGACCGACCTGGACAAAATCCAAAAGGGATTAGCATATAGGCCCGCGGTAAGACCGAACGATGTCTCGCGGGCACTAGGGGCTTTAATGTATTCATAGGGCATGAATTTTTGTATTTGTATTTTTCTACATCTAGAAGCTTGTACTACAATATTATCTTTTGTAATCAATGTTTGAATATCAATGAAAATCCAAAATTGTCATTATTTTTTCCATACATGCAAATTGCTTGTGCGATAGGCAAACATATAGGATAAAAAAACGAAAGAAAAAAAAGAAAAAGGAAAAAAGAAAAAAAAGAGAGAGAAAGAAACAATGAAAACAGTGATGAGTGGAAACAAAAGAAAAGAAAAGCCGATAAAAGAGAATTGGCAGGTCAAAAGAAGAACAATAATGTCGGGATGACGCATATTTGTCGGGCAAAAGTTGTGTTTTTAAAAAAAAACTTTTGATGTTTATCTATTATGATCTAACTATTAACAAGTTTTTGTCGTTGATGAGCATCAGATAAAATAGTTAGAAACTGGCATTCTGGCACATCACAACTACAACACTCGTTCTAAAAGCATGACAAAAGCAATGACCCAAGAAATTGAGCCGACAATCATGGATCCCGTGCAGGAGGAGGAAGTAATAGATGTGAACAGCATGAAGGAATAAGTGTATAAGTTGAAACAACGGATGTCAGAAATGTATCAAGCTTGGTCAAGGGGGCAACCCTTACCTACTTACCCAGCTAACCCCACATATATTCCTCCCTCAAACCCGAACCAAGATCCACCCACCATGAATTCATCTTCTACATATCCTACTTACCCATACTATTACACCACTACATCAGAAGTACCACCCTCACTACCTAAATAAGCTCCACCACTACCACCCCAGGCTGCTCCCGTGTATGTTGCACCACCACCAGCCACTTTACATAAATCGTCTAGTGAGCCTGTATTTCATATCCAGGATAATCATTACTACCCTCCAGAACCCACCTTCAGACAACCTGATTCTTACACCCCACTTGTCGACATGACGGAGTAGGAGAAACCTGCTAGAAACCCTGAACAAGAGGAGATAGCCAAAAAAATGAAGAGCCTTGAGCAGTCGTTTCGCAATATGCAGGGTATGGGAGGCCAAGTTAGTGTGGAATACAAGGACTTGTGTTTGTTCCCTGAGGTACAGCTACCCGCTGGGTTTAAATTGCCAAAATTTGACATGTATGATGGCCATGGTGATCCAGTGGCCCATCTGAGAGGATATTGCAGCAAAATGCGTGGAGCTGGGGGAAAGGATAAACTACTTATGGCATACCCATCAAGATCATACCCAATTGTTCATTTGGGATGATTTGGCTCAATCATTTGCAAACCATTTTCAACATAATCTGGAAATCATCCCTGATAGATTGTCATTGACCAAAATGGATAAGAAGCCCGGAGAGAACTTTCAGGAGTATGGTTTTAGGTGGAGGGAACATGCGGCCCATATGGATTCACCAATGAAAGAAGGAGGAATGGTAGATTGTTTCTTACAAGCTTTGGAGCTGACATACTACTGGCATCTGGTGTGTGCAATCGGAAAGACCTTTAATGAGGTAGTGAAGATGGGGAGTTTTGCGGAAGAAGGTTGAAAATGAACAAGATTATGAGTTACTCAGCCATCATGGCTACAAATCAAGCAATTCAAATGGGGACGGGAGGATCAATTGGGAAGAAGAAGAAAGAAGAAGTGGCGGTTATAGAGGGAAGATCTTGGTCATGTGGCCCCAACCCATATCATCACCAACCTCACCCATACCAACCATATCCACCAGCACCGTATAACCCACCTCCATATTATTATCCTCCAAATGGTCCTCAATTTTCTATCCAACATGCCCATTCTTACCCACCGCCTCCACCTTCATAGCGAGCCCCCGCTCCTCAGAATGTCTACCATGCCCAAAATGCCTACCCACAATAAAAAACCTACAGAAATCCTAACCGAACCAGTTTCCATCCTGACCCTGAAGTGAAAAGTGATAGGGCTTAGAGAAAGAAAAAATTGACTCCTCTGGGAGAATCATATACTAGCCTCTTCCACCGACTGAGATAATTGGGAATGTTGAGTCCCATTGAGCCTAAAATTCCCAATCCTCCACCGAGAAACTTAGATCAATCCATCCATTGTGAATACTATTCTGGGGTACCTTGACATGATACAGAGAAATGTTGGCACCTAAATCCTGCGATACAAGAACTCATTGACTCTAAAATAATTGAGGTGCAAGCACCCGAGACTCCCAATATAACGCAAAATCCTTTGCCGGTGCATCATGAAACACATATGATATAGCTAGTACTGGGAGAAAGCTTTAAAAATCCTCTCATACTGTGATGACAATCAAAGCAAATAGCAAGGCGGAGGAGAAAGTTGGGAGATATAAAGTGTCAATCAAGCCACCAGCAAAACAGACATCAGTGATTATTGAGCCCGAGCCGGTAAAAGTGATAGTACTAGGGGTAAAGCCCATACTGACTGTGAAAGGGGCTTATATTAAACCAGTTGTTATCAAGCCAGTTGTTCATATGCCAATTGTGAATACCAAAGCTATACCTAGGAATTATGATAAGGTAAATGTTATGTACAAAGGGAAAGAAGTCAAGGGGGAACTCTACGAAACTCATGGTTTGACCCGGTTTGGGCGATGTTTTGCCCCTGATGATTTGAGAAAGGCGAAAGTGGTAAAAGAAAATCCAGCTTATGTGAAGAAAGTGGTCACCGAGGAAGAAGCTGAGGAATCCTAAAGAAAATGAAAGCTCAAGATTACTTCATAGTTGAGCACTTGAGGAAGACACCCGCTCAAATATATTTGCTATCTTTGTTGATTCATTCCGATGAACAGCGAAGGGCGTTCATGAAGATCCTAAATGAAGCTCACGTACCAGTAGATCTCGGTGTGTCATTTGGAGAAGATTACAATAAAATTTTTGAGGCAAATAGGATAACATTCTCAGACGATGAGCTACCACTAGAGGGGACGGAACATAATAAGCCGTTATACCTCATGGTGAAGTGTGAGGAATCAGTGGTGATTCGTGTCTTGGTCGATAACGGGTCGAGTGCTAATATTTGTCCTTTGTCTACTCTGGGAAAACTGAAAGTTGATCATGAGAGGATTCATAGAAATAGTGTGTGTGTGAGGGGGTTTGACGGAGGTGGAAAGAATATCGTAGGAGATATCATACTAGAACTCGCCATCGGATAGGTGGATTTCATCATGGATTTCAAGTGTTGGACGTTGCTGTTTCCTATAACCTCATGTTAGGACGTCCATGGATCTACGCTGCAAAAGAGGTGCCATCTTCACTACATCAAATGGTGAAGTTTGAGTGGGATCAGCAAGAGATAGTAGTGCACGGAGAAGATAATGTTTGTAATGCCATCACGCCATTCGATGAAGTTGAAGGAGACAAAGGTCCTTGGGTATATCAAGTGATGGACACCGTGACTGTAAACAAAATATCTGAAGGAGAAAATATCACAGTACCCAAAGTGACACCTGCAGTGGTCATGGTTGCCAAAGAAATGATAAAGAATGGGTTCTCTTCGGGAAACGGTCTAGGAGTTGCCTTGTAGGGTATAACACAACCAGTTTATCTTTCGGGTAGAACTAACACTTTCAGCATGGGTTTCAAGCCAACCATCGCTGATATACAGAGAGCCAAAAGATTGAAAAAGAAAGGGTGGACCCTCCGCTAACCTATCCCAAAGCTATCCTACTCCTCTGTCAAGCCTGGTACACAAAGACGTCCGGCAACTGTCATGCTGGGCCATGCAGAGATAAGGCCGGATGAAGAACTATTAGCAAGGTTTGAGAGGTTGTTTGAAGGCGTGAATATGATAGAAGAAGTCGAGGGAACAAGCAAGATGGATGTTCAATTTGTTGGACCCCACATCAGGCTAAATAACTGGGAAGCTACTCCTCTTCCAATCATGAGGGAGTTGTGGTAGTTAGCTTTTAATATTCCATTACCAAAACGGTCTTATTTCAAAAATTGTAATTCTATGTTCCATCTAGTAAAATGTATCCAAACCTTGTTACCTTTCAAAATATAATGAAATGCAATTTCTTTCTTTCTCTATTTTTAGCCATATTTTATTTTTCTCTTTTCTTGTACAATCCAGTATTTGTTGATTTCAATGATGTGTCATGCATGAAGGATCCCTGGTCTAGTCTTGATAATCGGAGAGATATACAAAAAATTGAAAATGAATATGAAGTGGAATATGAGGATGAGGAAGTGTTGGAGGAAATTAGTACGGATTTGAGCGATTATGAAGAGAAACCCAAACCAAACTTAAATGAGACGGAGTCTATTAATTTGGGAAATGAGGAGAATATTCGGGAAACAAAGATTAGTGTACACTTAGAGACTTCACTCAGAGAAGATTTGATCAGGTTGTTACATGAGTACAAGGATATATTTGCTTGGTCTTATGATGACATGCCCGGGCGCAGTACTGACATGGTGGTACATAAGTTGCCCATTTATCCAGAATGCTGGCTGGTTAAGTAAAAGTTTAAAAGTTCAAAATGGATATCAGTGTGAAAATAAAAGAAGAGGTCAATAAGCAGTTTGAGGCAAATGTAATACGGGTCACCAAGTATCCCACCTGGTTAACCAATGTTGTGCATGTTCCAAAGAAAGACGAAAAAACCAGAGTGTGTATTGATTATCGAGACCTCACTAAAGCCAGTCTGAAGGATGATTTTCCATTTCCAAATATCCATATATTGATTTATTGTGCCAAACATGAGATTGGTTCTTTTGTGGATTGTTATGCGGGTTATCATCAGATCCTTATGGACGAAGAAGATGCAGAAAAGACAGTCTTTTTCACACCTTGGGGGACATATTGCTACTTTGTAATGCCATTTGGGTTGAAGAATGCCAAAGCTACATATATGAAAGCAATGACCACTATGTTTCATGACATGATACATCGAGATATTGAGGTGTATGTGGATGATGTTATTATCAAGTCCAAAAAGCAGTGTGATCATGTCAAAGACTTGAGAAAGTTTTTTCAGAGGCTTCGAAGATATATCTCAAGCTCAATCCAGCAAAATGTGCTTTGGAGTACCATCAGGAAATTTATTGGGGTTCGTAGTAAGCCGGCGTGGTATTAAATTAGAACCGTGAAAGATAAAAGCAATTTAGAACTTGCCTCCGCCAAAGAACAAGAAAGAGGTGATGAGTTTGTTGGCAGGTTGAATTATATTAGCAGCTTTATTGATTAGTTGACATCGACCTGTAAGCCCATTTTCAAATTATTAAAGAAAGATAATGCGGTTAATTGGATTGAGGAATGTCAAGATGCACTTGACAAAATCAAGGAATATATGGCCAATCCTCCTGTGTTGGTTCCTCCACAACCTGGAAGGACCTTGATCCTTTATCTGAATGTATTGGATAATTCTTTTGGCTGTGTGCATGGGCAGCATGATGAAACATGGAAGAAAGAGCAAGCAATATACTATCTTAGTAAGAAATTTACATCTTACGAGGTAAAATACACTCAGCTGGAAAGAACATGTTGTGCTTTAACATTGGTTGCACAGAAGTTGAAACATTACTTGTCGGATTATACCACTTATCTTATATCTCGGTTGGATCCACTAAGTACATATTCCAGAAGCCTATGCCCACAGGAAGGCTTGCTAAATGGCAAATTCTACTTACAGAGTTTGATATTGTTTATGTAACCCGCACTGCAATGAAGGCACAAGTATTCGCTGACCATTTGGCAGAATATCCAGTTGATGATGAGTATGAACCGTTAAAGACATATTTTCCTGATGAGGAGACAGTGAATATTGAGGAATTGGAACAAGATGATAACGCGGGTTGGAAACTATATTTTGATGGGGCCGTCAATAGCAAAGGGGTCAGAATTGGAGCAGTGCTCATTTCAAAAACGGGTCAGCATTATCCCATTACCGCTTAGCTTCAATTTTTCTGTACTAATAACATGGCCGAGTATCAAACATGTATAATGGGATTAAGAATGGCAATAGACATGGGTGTTCAAGAGATTTTGGTCATGAGTGACTCGGATCTCTTGATACATCAAATTCAAGGTGAATGGGAGACAAGGGATTTGAAACTTATACCATATCGACAGTGTCTACATAAACTATCTCAGAGGTTTCAGTCCGTAGAGTTCAAGCATATCCCAAGAATGCACAACAAAGTTGCAGACACCCTGGCCACATTGTCGTCCATGTTGCACCATCTGGACAAATCCTATATAGATCCACTGCAGATAAAAGTTCATGATCAAAATGCTTATTGTTTCATAGTAGAAGAGGAATTTGACGGTGATCCATGGTTCCATGATATTAAAGAATATTTGAGGATGGGGGTGTACCCAACGCAAGCCACGGGAGATCAGAAAAGGGCTATAAGGCGACTAGCGAGTGGATTTTTCTTCAGCGGAACAGATGTATACAAGAGAACCCCGGATTTGGGTTTACTGAGATGTATAGATGCACAGCAGGCCACTACAATCATGGCTGAAATAAATGCCGGAGCTTGTGGACCTCATATGAGTGGATATGTTTTGGCAAAGAAAATACTAAGGGCTGGATACTATTGGCTCACCATGGAGCGAGATTGCATTAGGTATGTGCGGAAATGCCATCAATGCCAGATACACGGAGATTTCATTAATTCCCCACCCTATGAGTTGTATACAATGTCAACACCATGGTCATTCGTTGCCTGGGGCATGGATGTCATCGGTCCAATAGAACCCGCAGCATCTAATGGGCACAAGTTTATCCTGGTAGCTATTGATTATTTCACTAAATGGGTGGAGGCGAAGACATTTAAAGTAGTAACAAAGAAGGCGGTAGTGGATTTCGTACATACAAATATCATTTGTCGCTTCGGAATTCCCAAAGTGATTATCACGGACAATGGAGCAAATCTTAACAGTCATCTCATGACAGAGGCATGTCAAAAGTTCAATTTCTTGCACCATAACTCTACACCTTATCAGCCTAAAGCAAATGGAGCAGTTGAGGCTGCATATAAGAACATTAAGAATATTCTCAGGAAAATGGTGGAAGAGTCAAGATAGTGGCATGAAAAATTACCATTTTGCTCTAATGGGTTATCGTACTACTGTGCGTACTTCAATTGGTGCAACGCCTTTCTCATTGGTGTACGGAACGGAGGCAGTAATACCTACAGAGATTGAAACACCTTCCATCCGGATTATAGCCAAGGCTGAAATTGATGATGATGAATGGGTAAAAGCCCGGTTAGAATAATTGAGTTTGATCGATGAAAAAAGGTTAGCAGCAGTATGCCACGAAAAGCTGTACTAACGAAGGATGGCCAGAGCATATAACAAGAAAGTACGTCCACGGAAATTCAAAATTGGACAGTTGGTACTAAGACGTATTTTACCACACTGGGCCAAAGCAAATGGAAAGTTGCACCTAATTGGAAAGGGCCATTCATGGTGTCTCGGGTATTGTCCAACAAAGCTTTATATCTAAAAGATGTGGAAGGGAAATGTGTAGAGACCTCTATCAACTCCAATGCAGTCAAGAGATACTATGTATGATTCCTTTTTCATATATACAATTGTATTTGTCATAATTTTGAAATCTAAATGATGAAGGCATTTTATTTCTCTATCCAAACACTTTACCCATTGCTACCCTTTTGAGCCTTATTGCATTATTCTTTCATACCCCTCTCTCGTAATCAATTATGAATAATGAAATGAAAAGAAAAGAAAAGAAAAGAGAAGATTGAAAAAGAGAAAAAGAAAAAAAAAAGATAATGAAAAGAAAAGAAAAAGAGAATGAAGAAAAATGAAAATGAATAAAAATGAAAAAATGATGAAAAAATAAGAGAAAAGAGAAAAGATATAGAAAAAATATACAAAAGAAAAATCGGGAAAAAGTCAAATGACGAAGAAACCTTAGGGTACGAACTACATTTGACTTGATCCCGAAAGGGTACGTAGGCAGCCTCAATAAGGTTCAGTCATGGCAGAAATAAAATTCAAGATTCCCCAAATATTAAAACTGGTGCAGAAGTTATGTTTTATGATTCCGAGAGTTGTAACTATTTTGAACCCATGTTAAAATTTTGAGCCTTTATACCTTTCTTTCTAAAACCATTCAAAAGCCACATTATGGTCCAAAGAAAGACCTTCTGATTGATTTCAAGAAAATGACAATACAACAGGAAGAAAGAGAAACACATCAGGGACAATACCCATGAGTTTGAAGATACAAAAATAAAGAAAAATAAAATGAGAGAGTCTTATCGGTGAAAACCCTCACGAGCACCATAAGGCGAATGTAAGTTGAGAGATAAATAAATGAGAGTGTCTTATCGGTGAAAACCCTCACGGGCACCATAAGGCGAATGTGAGTTGAAAATAAATAAATGAGAGAGTCTTATTAGCGAAAACCCTCACGGGCACCATAAGGAAAATGTGAAGCGAGAGAAAATAAATGAGAGAGTCTTATTCATGAAACCCTCACGGGCACCATAAGGCGAAAGTAAGGAATGACCTGATGAATGAAAATGGCAAGACAAACAAGGTTTGAGTTGATGAAAGAAGAAATTAAGTCGGCAACAATTTGATTGGACAGACTAGGCCGGATATTCAAATTGCATGGCATGGTCAAAGGAATCAGCCTTCATACCCAGATAAGTTCTGTCTTTACTTCAAAATATCCTCACCCCTGAAATTTAGGTCATTGCATTTCATTTTATTTGTTCAAAACCAGTTGCCAGTTGAAAGCTAGCTACCAGCTTCTCATGTTAGATGGCATAATAATACTGGGTCCTTCAAAGAAAAAGAGAAAATAAAAACACATGGCGATCACATAGCCAAAGGGAATAAAAGAGAAAAGAAACAAAAAGACAAAAGCAAAAAAGAATCACAAGGAAGAATTGGGAAGACGATCAGAAATAAGTTGCAAAGCACTATGAAGCAAGATGAGGCAGACGGTGGAAGCAAGGCCAACGAGAATGCCAGTTGCTAACCATCATTTTATAACAAATAAATTGTTTACTGATTAAGACAAGGACAAAAGATTCAAATTCTTACTAATCACTTTAAAGTGAATGTGACCAATGTGGGAGAAAACAATCAAAATGAAGCAGCAATAAAGGAGAGAATCCACGATGGAGAACTCAATAATCAGGAATCTACCCGAACAACGAGGGAGGTATTATCTCTTATTTTCAAAATTTACACCCAGTTATCAAACTGAGGGAATATTTTTTTGCATTTTCATTTCTGCATCAGGCGCCCACCTAGATAACAAGGGCAAATGTTTCTGCATTTTTATTTCTGCATCAGGCGCCCACCTGGATAACAAGGGAATATTTTTCAGCATTTTTATTTCTGCATCAGGCGCCCACCTGTATAACAAGGGAATATTTTTTTGCATTTTTATTTCTGCATCAGGCGCCTACCTGGATAACAAAGGAATATTTTTTTAGCATTTTCATTTCTGTTCAGGCGCCCACCTGTATAACAAGGGAATACTTTTCAGCATTTTCAATTTTTGTTCAGGCGCCCACCTGGACAACAAGGGAATACTTTCCAGTATTTTCAATTTCTGTTCAGGTGCCCACTTGTATAACAAGGGAATATTTTCCAGCATTTTCAATTTTTGTTCAGGCACCCACTAGTATAACAAGAAAATATTTTTCTGCATTTTCATTTCTGCATTAGGCGCCCTCCTGTATAACAAGGGAATACTTTTTTGCATTTTCATTTCTGTTCAGGCGCCCACCTGTATAACAAGAGAATATTTTTCAGCATTTTTCATTTCTGCATCAGGCGCCCACCTGCATAACAAGGGAATACTTTTAGCATCTTAAATTTTTTTCTTTTCTAACAAAGTAACATCATGATACATTGAAAGTCCCATACTGGGGCAGAGGAAAAATTTTATTTGTTTTTGTAATAAGCAGGTACCAACCTGGAGAGCGAAGAATGCATTTTGAAGTCATACAAATGGAGGAAAGCAATATGTTGGAAGCAAGTCATAAGCAAAAGATTTACCGAAAAATGGAAGATGCAAATAAAGAGCAACGTGCAAGATGGAAGAGCAAAGCAATACAAGAACACAAGACATAGATAGGATTTTTTGTAATTCATAGACCATAGCTAAGGCTAGCTTCTTTATTTTATTATTATCCCGTTGTAATAAGCTGTGAGCACGTGATTTTTGCCCCAAGTAATTGAATTCCAAAATATATAAAAATAATACAAAAAAAAAATTTTTGTTTGCAATTGTTTGATTTATGTGAAATACCAGTGTTTGTTTGAAATAAAATATCAAAAAATCTAGGAAAAATACAAAAAATGAAAAAATAAAGGAAATATATCAGTTGTAAAATAAATACAAAGGAAAAAAATACAAAATACCAAAACAAAAATACAAGAAAATAACAAAAAGCACAAAAAATACTTTGTATAATTAAAGAATATACATATATACTCAGCCCAAAATATAACACAAGAACAAGCCCAAAATGATTTAGCACGGTTTGCCTAGCCTATGAACAAAATGACACCGTTCGGAGAAATTGAATCTGAGCCGTTGATACATTTGATCAATGGACCTGGTGAGGCAGTTCCCTCACAAATGAAACAATGTAGTATAAGTATTCAATCACAGCCATCCAATGCATTTGATCAGACGGACAAGGTTGATGAGCCAAATAATTGAAACGGCGTAGCATTGGGCATTTAATCTCAACCGTCATGTGTCTTAATCTAACGGACACAATGAAATCCCTCATTAAAAGAGACGACGCCATTTTGAAGCTAAGTAATCCTGGCCATTAATTTAATCCAATCCAATGGCCAGGAATCAACAATACACGATTAACATATATACTTACCCTCCCCGTCCAAACCCCTCATTATACATACGCACAAATTATTTTCAAACCCTAGCCACCCTAAGTGACCTTCTTCCTCTCCCCACCGTCTCCCATGGAGAATACCGGAGGTCACCTTAGACCTCCATCTCCGACCTAAGCCAACCCCAAACAACCTTTTCACCTTCAAAACACCCTTAACCCCCATTAATCTCGACCAAAAACACCAACAGTCTCCTTATTCTTGAAAATCCGATCGCCGGAACCCTAGTCGGCGACCACCCAAGGTATGAACCAGAGTCCCAAAATAACACCATTAGACCACCTTGAGGTGTTCTACCACCCTATCTAGGTGGTTTCCCTCCAATAAGCCCCAAACCCGTCGAATATTCGAAAAACACTGGCTGGAACCCTACTCCAGCGAGTACCAAAAACCACCCCACTCTCAAACCTTAACCCAGGTCTCCAAACCCCTTCTCGTACACTCAAAATCAAACCGCAAAGCCATGTTCAGAAGATCTAGCATTCAGAAGACTGACAGTCTTCGAAGCTTTGATAAAATCAAGAAAAATGAAAAGAACAAAGAAGAAAGAAAGAAGAGGAAAAAGAAAAGTAAAAGGGCCTGAAAAGCTAAGTACCCATCCCACCCTTGTTTTCGTTCTGAAACATGCTTTTTTACATGCCTATCATGCTTGTCTGAACCTGTGTCTATGCATATCTAAAATATGAATCTATCTCTGCTTTTAATTCATACTTGTTCATGCGAGCCTTGAATCTCATACATGCCTGAAATTATCTAAGTGTTCTTAGGGTTCTGTTATTAAGTACTCATGAATCATGTGCTAATTAGCCAGTTTATGTGATTGTTTCAGTATATTCTATCTCGATTGGGTTTTAGTTAGTTGTAATTCAACCATTATCAAAATTTTCCTCTTAGTTATGATTAATTGAAAGTTAATTCGTGTTTAAGGTTATATGTGCAAAATAACATAAATTTGGCTATATTTGTAACTTGATTTGTATGTTAGTTCATTCTGAATCCTTGAGTGCTTATGTATACTCAGGTCATATGTATAAATATTTTGTGGCTATGTTTGTGAATTAAGTATGGATTTTGATTAGTGGCTATGTTCTGATTAGTGGCTATGTTCTGATTAGTGGCTATTTGTAAAAGTGGCTAATAATGAAAGGGATGTAGTTTGAAATCGATTAAGTCTTAAAGACATAGCTTAGGTTGGCTATTTGTTAAATAAGTGCTACAATAGTCTTGCCAGACCTAAGGCAGGTCGGATAATAACAATTAAATACAAGGGGTAAGAGAGGAAGGGTAAATGGCATTCTTGTGGATTAAATAAACAATATAGGGATAAAAGTGAATTTAATGCTAGGTATTTCTGAAAATACTTAGATAATAAAGGGTATACTAGGTAGAGTTAAGAGGGATTTGTGTAATAAACCTTAGCAAGTGAGGGTAATTGGGTAAAACCTGCCTAATAGAACACAATAGAACCGCCCGGAACCTTCTAACAAGGGTTCTAAGGCATTTCGATACAATTTTAATGAACTATACTGTAATTAATTGAAAAGAATAAGGGGAGGGAAATAGAATTAACTTATTTGAAATTTCCCCCCAAAATAACTCTATAAATAGGCTTCTATAAGCCTGAAAAAAGGGGTTCCACACATTAGAGTTCCAGGTTACACATTTTCCAGATTTTTGAATTAAAAAGGAGTTCAAATTTTTGATAGTTAAAAAAAAGGCTGGTTCTATCTTTGACAATTAAAAGAGTGATTCACTTGAATACTATTTGTCTACTTAATCTTCAATTCGAGAATTGTTGTTGTGGGATCTTTGGTTGGTGTTTCTCTGTTGTTTTGTTCTCACTAGCTTGGATTTCGTTTATTCTCGAAGTTGATTACTATTTGTTTATCGAGCTTGGGAATTTCCTGTGTTGTTTATCCATTGTTTGTTGGTGTCTCTCTGTTGTTACCATTGCTGATTGCTTCTGCTCTTCATCTCCCTTAGAACTCACTATTTTATTTTCGTTCATCAAGTACACATCTATTTTCCTTGAGATGTAATTGAGATTTGTGATGAAGAAATGAAGCTTTAATGGATTTATGATGAAAGTGTTTCTGCTTATTCTTTTAGCTGTAGCTATACTTGATAGAAATCATTGTAATTCGTTAGGTATTGATTGTAATAATTAACAGCCGTATGATTTTGATTTTGATTAGAGTAGAATAGTTAATGTAGTAGGTAAACGTAGTTAGATACATCTTATTATCTAATTCGAAGTTAAAATAGGTTAAAATGAAGTTAATACACAGAGGTAAATAAAAATATAAGTATGAAACTAGACATATAAACTGATAATTAGCTACTCTTATTAGCTTAACCCTGAATCTTAGTCAACTTAATCGAAAAGGAAATAAGCAGTTTATAAGTTTAAATTCATTATCGCCTAACTTCATTTAAAAGTGACTTAGATACGGAATTGCTTTAAATTTCTGTAGTTCTTGATAACTCAAGCATGTTTACCTGATCAGCAAATCGCGATAACCACTTAAACTCAGAACCCGTCATATAGTATAATAATACTGATATAATTATGGTGTTTAGTTGATTATTGAAACTAGTAGTGATTGAAATGTAATTTGGTACCCTCCTGAAATAATATGAGTTTACTGATTTTCCTTGTTATTTGAAAAACATTTGTTTAAATATTGTTCTGAAACTGTTAATTTGTTCTTAATTTCATTCATATACTCTGGGCTAATCATGAATATAGGCCTATGTCTGATTAATAAGATGCCCGTGCTATTGAGTAGGTACAGTAGCTCGCGTTGGGCTTCTGAAGCCCAAATGTCTTTAATAATGGACTGTTAAGGCAGTTTGAAGTACAGGCCCCAATGATAAATAACGGCATGGACTCCGAACATTATAGCTTTAAAAAATACCAAAAACATATGCATATTAGGAAGGAAAAACAAAAAATAGAAAACATAGTATGGAAATAGGATTGAACCTTAAAATAAGGGATGAGCCTCGTTCCGAAGATAAAAATACACGGGGCCCCCCAAACGGATTTCAAATGTAAAAATGCTAGACTTGGAAGGATCGTTTAGCGAATTTTACGGTCCTTCTGAAAGATAATAAAGACGTAGACATTATAGGCACGATAAATAAAAATTACATTCATAATATGGATGTACATTTTATGTGACCCAAATCTTAAATCCCGGCGAAGCTGAAATGCACTAAAGTCACAGGCGTACTGGTTGCGGTGTGACTCAAAATGCGTTTTTGTGACGTCGCAAGTCATAAAAATAACAAAGTGGAACATTAATAGCATTTGAAAATTGAAGCATATAAATCAAATAAAACAAATACGGCAGTTGAGCAACCGTGCTAGAGCCACGGAATCTGGGAGTGCCTAACACCTTCTCCCGGGTTAACAGAATTCCATATCCGAATTTCTAGTTTCGCAGACTGTAAAACAGAGTCATAATTTCGTCGGTTTGGGATTAAACTGGTGACTTGGGACACCATATTTTTCCCAAGTGGCGACTCTAAAAATTAATAAAAAATTTCATTCTGAATGTCCTTTAATTGAAAAAACTCCTTCCCAATTATTATTATATCCCTTCCCGGGGTGTAGTAGTAAGTAGTTGGGACGTAAAAGAAAAAGGAGGTATGACACTGAATTAATGGATTTCTTTAGTTGTTCAAAGGCATCAGTTGCTGCAGGATTCAATTGGAAATTACGTTTTTGAGTAAATCAGTTAAGGGCCTTGCTATGATGCCATACCCTTTAATGAACCTCCTATAATAACATGTGAGCCCTAAGAAACCCCTTAGATTTTTAATGGAAGTAGGCAGTGGCCAATCCAGCACCCCTTGTATCTTTTGATTATCCATGGCTACTTCTTGCTCGGAAATGATATGGCCCAAGTAGCCAATATATGTGACTCCAAAGGCACATTTACTTTGTTTAATGAACAAGGTGTGAGAACTAAGAACCTTTAAAGCCTTATCCAAATGCATCAAATGGTCATGCCAGCTATGACTATACATTAGGATGTCATCAAAAAAGACTAGGATGAACTTCCTAAGGAAGTTGTGGAAAATCTGAATCATTAGGCTTTGTAAAGTAGAGGGAGTATTTGTTAAGCCAAAAGGCATAACCATGAATTCATAATGACCATGGTGTGTTCTAAAAGCAAATTTTGGGATGTCTTGTTCAAACATCCTTATTTGGTGGTACCCTGACCTTAAATCCAGCTTAGAGAAATACTTAGCACCATGTAGCTCATCCAGCAGTTCCTCAATCATGGGAATTGGAAACTTATCCTCCACTGTACAGTTGTTGAGTTCCCTATAATCCACACACAAACGCCATGAACCATCCATATTTTTTTACTATCACAATAGGTGATGAATATGGAATAGTGTTATGCCTAATGACTCTAGAAGTTAACATTTCATTCAACATCTTCTTAATTTCATTTTTCTGGATATGTTACGACCCAAAATCCATACCCGGTCGTGATGGCGCCTCTCGTGAAGACAAGGCGAGCCAACAACCCCAAATCGTCTTTTAACAGTTATTAAGCATAAATGAATAGAAATGTAACTTATTGGCATTTAACAAATGATTTCATCCCAATGTAACCCGACCGGGGTGCCACAAGTCATGAGCATCTAATGAGTAGGGACTCTACTAATGGGCCAACATAGTACATATAATTACAAGATAAAGCTAAAATTTCAAGGATGTAAAGCAGTGCCGCGAAAGCTAGCGGTCACCCTGCTCAATTACTACAATATGGCCTTCCGTCCTGCTAATAACCCATTACCGGTGAACAAAACCTACAACCACACACAAGGTGCAGGGAGTAAAGTGAGTACTTCCAACTCAGTGAGAATAAGAGAGAATAACATCTGAGCGATAAGAAAACATGTTTGGGCACACAAAAATGCTATAAAAGATAATACACCCTTTTGAGAATAACTGTGATACTGTGAAAATCCTTTAGAAAATGTCAAGATCAGTTAAAAATCTCTTCTGCAAAAATCACTTTTTCAAAAATCCCTTTTACTTTTTCAACAGCCTATCATATGAATGTTATATCAGATAGAGCAAAATCGGCCCATTGGGCACAACACTCTTTAACATATAATACCAGGATATCTGGTCAACAAGGCAAATAATAATATGTATGCCAATGATATATGAGTGCTAATGTCATGCCATGTAGTACAAACAGGAGTAAATGCATGAATGCATATGATCGCTGCAGTGCGCAACCCGATCTATTTGGGTACCGCCGCTCACTGTGGGGGTCCAGACTCCGGAGGGGCTCCTACAGCCCAAGCGTAATATCAATATCACACCGTTGCGGCATGCAGCCCGATCCATGCATGTATATGCATATGCTCATATAACACTCGAGCCCTGAAAGCCTCCTCACATATCACTCGAGGCCTGAAAGCCTCCTCACATCACTCTTCAATGCCCTTACATATGGCCCTTGGCCCCAATCAGTCCAAAAATAGTCAAATAGCCCCTCGGGCATCAGTAAAATAATAATGCTCAGCTCAACGATATTTGAAATATCAGTTAAAACTCCAAGTTTGAGTAAAAATGTAGCTGAGTTCATAAAATAGTGTAAATCACATGGACTGAGTTTAAATAATGTTTCAAATAGTAAGGAAAACAGTTATGACAGTTCATAAAGAGTTCAATTAATCAACAATAAGCCCCAAGTATAGCAATGAGCCCAAGCATGCAAATACACGGTAAAAACCAACAACCAGGATGGACCAAGTCACAATCCCCAATGGTGCTCTACCCCACGATTAGGTCCAGCATGCAAGTCACCTCAATATAGCACTAAGATGTGCAAATCCGAGGTTTCAAACCCTCAGGATATCATTCCCAAGTATTACTCACATCAAACCGGTGAAATCTCAAGTCCGCGACGCCTTTGCCCATCAAATCGGCCTCCACACATGTCTAAACTAGCCAAAAACATAGTGAATACTTCACAATATGCAAATGGAATACTTCCCAATCGAAAACAATCAGATTATAGCAAGAACCTCGAAACTAGCAAAATACGAGCCCCGGGTCCGCTTATCAATAAATTATAAAATTATCATCAACGGATTCCTTATCTCGCCACGAGTCCAACCATATGAAATTTATCCAATTTCGACACAATTTGGTCCTTCAAATCTTTATTTTATATTTTTTAAAGATTCCAAAATTTTCTTCCCAAATTTCATCTCAAAACACTAATTAAATGATGAATTCAATGATAGATTCATTTACTCGAACCAATCTGAGTTGGAATCACTTACCCCGATGAATTTCTTGAAAAACCTTCAAAAAATCGCCAAAATGCGAGCTCTCTGGATTCAAAAATCAAATAAAACCCAAAACCTCGTATTTATAGAGTAACCCTCTGATTCCGACAGTGCTGACCGCACAAAAATGACCGCGGTCCGTGCCCAGGGAGTGCTGACCGTACAAAATGGTCGCGGTTGCGCAGCAATTTGACTGCAGTGACAGGCTTCACTATTTTGGCCATAACGTTTGCTACAGATGTCCAAATTCCTATTATAATATGTTTTTGAAAACTAGATTCAAAGCTCTACAACTTGTGTTTTTGCATCACCTCAAAATAGCGTGTAGATAAAAGATATGAGCTTCTGAAGTAGAACCAGTAGCTTGCAGATCTTGCCATGCACGGCCGTGCGCCCGACGTGAAAAGGAGTACGGTCCGCGCCTCCACTGTTGTCACCTCCATTTTTCTAAGTTTCGGGGTGTCTGTACTCGCTCAAAACTCACCCGAGGCCCCCGAGACCTCAACCAAAAGCTCCAATGCATCCTAAACCATCGTTCAAACTTGTTTTAATCATCAAAACACATCTAACAATACCAATATCATCAAATCTCATAGGATTCAAGCCTGAGTTCTTTAAAAACTTTTGAAATACACTTTCGATCAAAAACCCGACCAAACAATGTCCGAATGACCTAACAATTTGCAGACATATCCAAAATAACCTAACGAAGCCACAACAACTCTCAGAATTCCATTCTGAGCCTAGGATCAAAATCTCACCTATCAACCGGAATTCGCCAAAATTCAAACTTCGCGAATTCAAGCTTAATTCTATATCAGACCTCCAAATTCAATTCTGATCGCACTCCTAAGTCACAAATCACCTCCCGAAGCTAACTTATCACATCCGAGCCCTCTAACTGACAAGTCAACTTCCTATTGACTTTTCCAAAATAAGCCTTCCTTAAAGAGACTAAGTGTCTCATTTTTTATCAAAACCAACCCAAATCAATTATAACACACCAAACACTGATAACGAAACATGAAGAAGTAATAAACAGGGTAAACAGAGCAGTAATACATAAGACGACGAGTCAGGTCGTCACAGGATATTAGGGTACCTGTAGGGTCTAATATTGATAGGGGACGTACCTTCCTTCAGGGTGCTCTTGTGATCACGTAATCTAGAAGGGGGCAAGTTGTGTTGGTTCCTCAAAAAGATCATTGTACCTCTGTAGTATCGCCTGCACTTCCCAATTCATACTAGGCTCATTTGGTTTGCCCTCCATTGATGAGAGATTGATTTCCATCTCATGTTGTTGATGATCATAGAAGAGTCCCACAGTAATTATACATAATTCAGCAGGTTTGGCCAACAATTTATCCATGTTAGCTTGGTGAATCAATTTTGTTGTTGGGGGTTGCACTCCCCTTAAGGACACTTTGTGTCCCAAGATACTGAACTCCATTCTAAGTTTTTTGAAATTCCACATGATGTCTCCTAGTGTAATCAACCACTGGACTCCCAACACCATACTACAGCCTGCAATTGGTAGAACTAATATGTCAGAATCAAAAGAGACACACTGCATTTTCCACACTAGTTTTTTCCATATATAGTTGTTGTGCACTTTCTTTCCATCGGCAAAAAATACATCAAAAGGGGCTATAACTATCGATATACATCCTAATTTCTTGGCGATGTTAAGATCCAAAAATTGTGAGTACTACCAGTGTCAATCAGAGCTTGCACAGCCTTGCCTTTGACTGATACAGTTACTCTCATAGTTCTAATATCACGCAACCCATTCATTTCATGGATTGATACATGAGGTAGAATGGATCCCTCAACATTAGCCTCCTAACCTTGACCAGCCATTGTCAATAGTTCTGCAGGATCAAGAATCACATTTTGTTCCAACTCCACTTCCTCTATTCCCTCATCTACCTCCATAGAGAACAATTGCCTCATATTCTTTCATATGTGTCCAAAACTATACTTCTCATCATAGTTATATCATATTCCTTGACTCATCTTCTCCTCCATTTCAGCTAGGGTCAGTCTCATAGCATTTTTGTAGGCAGGTTTTATAGATGAAGTATGATTGTGAGTAGGTTTACTGTAAGGTTGGCTGAATTTGGAAGTTTAATGGGTAGTTTGTTGTGAAATTTGGGAGTTAACAGATGAAAATTTTGGTGTATTTTTAGTTGGATAGGATAGAATAGGAGTGTTCATGAAGACTTGTTTTTGTACAACTAAAGATTGCTCCTGGATTTTGGCTAAACTAAAAGCTTTAGCTAATGATCTAGGTGCTAACATCTTAACATGTAGGCCAATTTCTGGTTTCAAACCCTTAACAAAACAACTAACAATATACTCCTCAAATAGTTCTACTCTAGTAAGCAATTCATCAAACAGATCAACGTGGTCTTGTACTGAACTTACATGCCTCAGGTCTTTGAAATCTCACATGGGATCATCAAGCAATTCAAATCCAAATCTGGCATACAAAAAAGCTACATACTCTCCCTCTCGTGGCCAACCTCCACTTATCTTGTGCTCCATGTACAATTGGTGTCATTGTAGTGCCATTTCCTCTAATTTGCATGAAACTGTCCTCACCTTAGAATCCTCAGGTATCTCCTCATATGTGAAGATCTGCTCACACTTATACAACCAATCTTTCAACCCCATCCCATCAAAAATAGGAAATTCGGTATGATAATCTTGATTGGGGTTTTGATAGCTTCTAAGTCGAGGTGCTACCACATCAGTCCTTTCGTTCTCCCTAGGCTGTTCATGGTTTTGAACTTTAGATACAGTCAGATTACCCACCAACAATTTCCTAATTTCATCCATAGCTTGAGTTACCCTCTGATCCACTGATTTCTACAATTCTGACATAGAATATGTAACTGCTTCAATTAATCCTTTAAGGCTATCTACTTCTTTTCTCAGTTCATGCATCCGAGTGTTATTATCGCCCGTTATTAGCGACCAAAGAACAAGGGCTCTGATACCAATGATAGCATCTCGATCAAACAATATAAAAGAAAAGTAACAATTGAGCTCACCTAAAGGACAAAGGGGAAGAATTGTCCTTGAACAGTTGCTCGAAATGGAACTCTAGTGGAGTTCTGAAAACAGAGATATGAGAAAGAAGAAGAGAATTCTTATTCCAAACTTTTGATGGTTACAAATTGGGAAAAACAAAGCTATATAGGAATGGGTGTGAAAGTTAGTTGTAACTAACTTTTGGAACTCCAACTCCCAACGGCTTCACTGCACGTGCAAGTCAAGTGAGTCCTAAATAAAGCCTAACAAACATAACGACTGGAATAAAAAAATAACTAACTGCTATTACACCTGGGCTTATTAGGATCATATCACAATTGAAACACTACATGTTTCTTTTACATAAATAATAATTATTATTTATTATTTGTTTTATAGTACATAATTACTAATGCTATGTTTGGAGTTGTAGAATATACCTAAGGATTATGTGTTACAAATATAGCCATAATAGAGGAAAATTGTCCCTAACAGCCAATTCGATTCATAGAGTGCTTGTCCGACTGAATACCTTGTCCGAACGACATCATATGATGCTTAACCTTTCAATTGTTGGACTGAACAAACATTTTCTGGACTTGCTCTTTTTATCTTTTTCATATTAATAAAATATTTTTAATTATTAATTATATTGAGTTATAGTTGATGTTTTAAACATCAATACCACACAAGAGGGCGGTGATTTGTGTGGTACCTAATTTTTGCGTTAGAAGAACCTGGTTCTTTTAAGTGTTCTAACTACAGCAGTTTGAGGAATAATAAATGCTGAAAGTAAAGTACATAGATATTTTTACGTGAAAATACATGGCTCAAAAGGTGAGAAAACCATGACCTACTACTCAATAAGATTTTCCCAAACTTCACTAAAATCACTGAGCAAAAAACTGCATTTTACAAACACTCTTTGTAAACCTAAGGATTAACTCTAATCCTAGTGTGGCACACAACCTCAACTGTTGCGACACTTTCAAGTTAACTCTAACTTGAATACTTAATGCACGTAATACAATTGTTTCTATGAAAGTTGAAAGGTACAATATGAAAACCTACTACAATTGAACTAAACTTTGAATAACCACAATGATGAAATTGGTTCTTTTATCTTAGTTCATGTAGCTTTAGATGTGCACACTTGTATCTCACATATATTGCTTGCAAAACAGACTTGATTCTTTTGCTCTCAAATATGCTTTACTTCTGCTTATGTGCATTACCTGTAAAAGAGAAAACTTAGTTATTTAATAGATCAGCAGTTGTTTGATCAAGACTCCAATGCTTATACTTTGTCGATTTCAATCCTTAACTACTACAAACTCTCATCCTTATCCTAGTTTAGGATTGTGTTCTCTTATCTTAAGAAGACTATTCTCCTTAGAACTCAATGTAACCTTTTCGATCATATTCAGAAGAAATTTATTGCATACGCCTCAGTACATATCTTCATCACGTGCCTTCCATATGCGGTGGTTATGACTAACTGAGTTTCTCATGATGGACCAGGTCCTTCCCCTAATGTTCATTTGAAAATCTTCAAAACTTTAACTAAACTTGGCCAATAAATTCCCCCTTTTTTATGATGACAAACTATGTGCTTTTAATGATCATAGAACCAGTGAACCTTAGCTGAATATCAACACTTTGAATTTATAGAAAATTCAACTTTCATAAAGAACCAGATTTAAGTTAGGTCATAAACATCATTTGTTTAGATAAAAACATTTTAAGAACAAATATTTTACCCCTTTTGGCATCATCAAAAAGTTACATAATTAAGGTGAACTCAGTAATCTAATCAGTACTCATGGCCACCGGGGCAACTGCAAGTGAACACATGTTTTAGTTAACTCAACTCAGAAAATAACTATAAAGATCAGATTTAACAAAAATAAGAAAAGTTGCATTCATTGATTAGCAAGTAGTATCTACAATGCAGTCCACAAAAAGAAAAACAAAATTATCCAACCATGAGCAAAACAAAGAAAGAAACATCTCAAAATCACAAACTAGGTCACTGAAGGGTCTTGACTGGTGCACACTAGGATAGGATAGCTAAGGCTTAGAAGAGCTAGAGGGTTGGGTTTGTAGCAGGTTCAATATTTGTTTGAGCATTCCTTCATTTTTCTCCTTCTCCTTTGTATGTTCAGCTCTCCACCCATTTCTTTCTCCCTCCAATTCAGCAACTCTTGACTGAAGCCTTGCTATATCAGCATCATTTTCCCCAACCTCCTGAACTAAGGCTCTGACCTTGCTATTCACAAGAGTTTTTGCTGATGAACCTGGTTCAACTGGAGTTGTGCTGAGCACATAGTCACAAGCTTGAAGTCTCTTGCTGCCAAAATGCTCTTTGCTCGAAGCCATTTCCCACTTTTTCAGGGGAACATTTCATCTTCAAGCACAATTGTCAAGATAAATCCATAGGGAATGGCATGAGCTTTTGATCCATTGAGCACCCTCTCAAGCAACTTGTCACGACCCCAAACCCGGTCGTGATGGCGCCCAGCACACTGCTAGGCCAGCCCGACCATTCAACAACATTCATGGAGCTAGGAACTCACTTTACCCAATTTAAACATAACAAAATAAGTCAATGAAGACCGAAATACCAATACGGGGATCAAGCCCAAATAGTACAACTCCCATAGACCGAAGGGTCAAGAGTCATGAGCCTCTACCGATAACATGAGTGTAATAATGGTTTACAAGATACCAAGTGCGGAAAGAAATAGCAAATACAATATCAAAAGACAGTAAAAAGGAATATCGGGTCCTGCGGACTCTGCAGCTACCTCGAATATCCTACAGAAGCCGCCTCGAACAGCTACCAGATCAGGACTGCTGAAGCATATCCTCGAAAATCTGAATAGTACTTTCGGACTGTGCATCCGTCTGAGGATGAAATAATGTGTTCAACTTGACCCGAGTAGATAAGAAATCCACAATAAAGCACTATGTAAAGTTGTAACCAATGCCCTGTAACAGTTCAATATCAACAGTAGAGAACCAATAGTATCAACAATACAGTATAACAGCTAGCGGATGTAGCTAAATGCAATGCAATGCATGAAATAACCACTACGGCGCATAGCCCGATCCAATTTGGGTACTCGTGCTCACTGTGGGGGTTCAGACTCCGGAGGGGCTCCTACAGCCCAAGCACAATATCATGAATATACGTTGCGGCGCGCAGCCCGATCCACTACCAGTCAGCTAATATGCAAATGCAGCCTCGCAAGCTCAAAAGTAGTTTTGAAAACTCTTTTATCATTTTTCAGTTGAAAACAGTAAATGTCAAGTTCCAGAGATTGGAAATATCATGATAACAGTAATAACTATGGACTGGTAGTAAAACTAGCATGAAAATATCACAGCACAATGCTAACGGTCCTCGTAGGATCCCAATAACTGGCTCACAGCCCATAAATGTAGTCAACCATCTGAGAAGGAGGTTCGACGGCTCAAGAGTAGCCAATATCACAATATAATACGCAACCATCCGAGAAGGAGGTTCAATGGCTCAAGAATAGCCAATATCATAATGCAGTACCAACAGGTCGAACTAAGCCATAGTCCCCAAATCACAATCGACCCCGCACTCGCAAGAGAGTATGTTTCTCGCTGCTATTCAGCGTCACAAAGTGGTATACCGGGGTTTCGAACCCGCTGGTCATCACCCACATATATTACTCACCTCAATACGGCTCGACGACTAGTCCGCGATACCCTTTCCGCGAGAATCAAGCTTTGCATGCATAGAATCTGATCAAATGTAGTAGAAACACAACAAATTAGGCCAATGGGACGACACCCAGTCAAAACAACTCAATTTACATCAAAATTCACAAAGTTGCCAAAACCCAACTTTCGGTACGCTTCTCAAAAATTTACGAAAGTCATATATTCGAAACCCTCATCTCAAGACGAGTCTAAGCATATAAAATTTACCAAATTCGGACTCCATTTCCCCACTCAAATCCTTGTTTTCCTAAAGTTCAAGCCTAGGGCTAAACTCCTCCATTTTCATGAGATAATTGCATAATATTATCAATACTAATCATAATTTCAGTCCATGGTTGATTACCTAATTAATTCCCTTGAATTTCTCATCAAAATCGCCCAAATTGCCTCTTAAGCCGAGACCCAAATGTTTTAGAATGTTCTGAAATTTCTAACTTCTGATATTATTAATCCTTCTGCGATTTCCGCTTCTTCGGACAAAATTCCGCTCCTCCGAGCCCATATCCGCGACCAACTGGTCGCTTCTGCGATTCCAGGCCTAGCTGGCCAATCCCGCTTCTGCGAGAAACGGACCACTTCCGCGCGTCCGCTTCCGCGATTGAACAACCGCTCCTGCGAAAACTCCCGCTTCTGTGCACCAGAGTCCGCTTCTGCGGACTCACCTAGGCGATCAATCATCCGCTCCTGCGGATCTCCCTAATCCTCCTCTAGACCGCTTCTGCGGCACATCGTTCGCACCAGCGACACTGCCTCAGCGGAACAAGACCCACTTCAGCAAACACAAGCGCTTCTGCGCTCCTCAGTCCGCTCCTGCAGACTCGCCTCTGCGCCCATATTTCCGCAGGGGCGAAAACAGCAGAAGCAGAATTGCTTCAACCTGCAATTTCCATGTTTTCTCCCGTTTAACCATCCGAAAACACTCCGAGGCCCCCGGGACCTCATCCAAACACACCGACACATCATAATACCTTACTAGAACTTGCTCCAATCCTCAAAACACATCTAACAACATCAAAACCCATAATTCACATCAAATTCAAGCCTAAATTCCTTAAAGCTTTCCGAATTACACATTCGATCTAAAACCCGACCAAACGACGTCCGAATGACCTGAAAATTTGCGGACATATCCAAAATCACATGACGAAGCTACAGAAATTGTCGGAATTCCATTCCGACCCTCGGATCAAATCTCACCTACCGTTCGGATTTTGCCAAAATTCAACCTTAGCCAATTCAAGCCTATTACAACACCGGACCTCTGAATTCAATTCTGATCGCTCCCCTAAGTCACAAATCACCTCCCGGAACTAATTGAATCATCAGAATCCGATTCCGAGCCCTCTAACTAAATAGTCAACTCCAGTTTGACTTTCCATTTTCAAGTTTCCTTCAAAAAGGCTATATGCCTCATTTTAAATCTAATCCGCTCCTAACTCACCCGATAGACTCTAACACTGATATAAAAGAAATAAACATGCAATTCCAACATAACGGGGTGGTAATTCCTGTAATGACGGGCCGGGTCATCACATTCTCCCCCTCTTAAGCAAACGCTCGTCCTTGAGCGAGTCAAGAAACATACCTGAAGTCTCAAACAAGTGAGGATATCCGCTCCACATCTCAAACGGGTCGACCTCTCCACTGAACCTTAACCAATGTAATGTCCTTGGACCTTAATTTTCACACCTGACGACCCAAAATAGCAATAGGCTCCACGTCATAGGATAGGTCACCATCAAGCTGAATGGTACCGAAATCTAATACATGAGACGGATCTCCAATGTACTTCCGGAGCATAGACACATGGAATATCGGATGAACGCTGGATAAGCTGGGCGGCAAGGCCAACTCATATGCCACCTCCCCAACTCTCCTGAGTATCTCAAAAGGACCAATATACCTGGGACTCAGCTTCCCCTTCTTCCCGAACCTCATGACACCCTTCATGGGTGAAACCTTCAACAATACATTGTCACCAACCATGAAAGACAACTCTCGTACTCTACGGTCTGCATAACTCTTTTGGCGAGACTATGATATGCGAAGCCTCTCCTGGATCTACTTCGCTCTATCCAGAGCATCCTGAACCAACTCAGTCCCTATCAATCTATCCTCACCAGGCTCAAACTATCCCATGAGAGATCTACACCGTCTGCCATACAATGCCTCGTACGGGGCCATCTGAATACTCGACTGATAACTATTATTGTAGGCACCAAAGTCAATCACACAAGCTCGCAACATATCCTCCAGGATCTGAATAGTGCGCTAAGACTGCCCGTCTGTCTGTGGGTGAAATGCGGTGCTCAACTCAACCCGCGTACCCATCTCCCGCTGAAATGCTCTCCAAAACTGAGAAGTAAACTGAGTTCCCCTGTCAGATATGATAGACACTGTGACCCCATGCAACCGGACAATTTCCCGAATAAAGATCGCTGACAATCGCTCCGATGAGTAAGTAGTACTAACTGGAATGAAATGTGCGGACTTAGTCAGCCGATCAACAATCGCCCACACAGAATCAAACTTCCTCGCTGTCCGAGGAAGTCCAGTAACAAAGTCCATAGTGATCCTTTCCCACTTCCACTCGGGAATATCAATACGTTGAAACATGCCACCGGGCCTCTGATGCTCGTACTTGACCTGCTGACAGTTGAGGCACCGTGCTACATGTCTAACAATGTCCATCTTCATCTTTCTCCACGAATAGTGTTTTTTCATGTCTTGATACATCTTCACTGCTCCTGGATGGATAGAATACCGTGAGCTATGGGCCTCCTCCAAAATCAACTCACGAAGGCCATCAACATTGGGCACACATATCCGGCCCTGCATCCTCAATACGCCGTCACTATCAATGGTGACATCCCTAGCATCATCATGCTGAACTATTTCCCTAAGGACAGCCAAGTGTGGATCATCATACTGGCGTTCACGAATACGATCATATAGAGAAGACCGAGATACAACACAAGCCAACACCCTGCTGGGCTCTGAAATGTCTAACCTCACTAGCCGATTGGCTAGCACCTGAACATCATGAGCAAATGGCCTCTCCTCAGCCGGAATATATGCCAAGCTCCCCATACCGACCGCCTTCCGGCTCAAAGCATCGGCCACCACATTGGCCTTCCCCGGATGATATAATATAGTAATGTCATAATCCTTAAGCAACTCAAGCCATCTCCGCTGTCTCAAAATAAGATCTTTCTATTTGAACAAGTGCTGGAGAGTACGATGGTCGGTATACATCTCACAGGACATGCCGTACAAATAGTGCCTCCAAATCTTCAAGGCATGAACTATGGCAGCTAGCTCCAAATCATGAACAGGATAGTTCTTCTCATGTGGCTTCAACTACCGAGAAGCATAAGCAATCACCTTACCTTCCCGCATCAACACACAACCTATCCCCACTCTCGAGGCATTACGATAAATAGTATATGAACCTGAAGCTGGTGGAAATACTAATACTGAAGTTGTGGTCAAAGCTGTCTTGAGCTTCTGAAAGCTCTCCTCGCACTCATCCGACCACACGAATGGTGCACCCTTCTGAGTCAATTTAGTCAAAGAATAAGCAATGGATGAAAATCCCTGAACAAACCGGCGATAATATCCCTCCAAGCCAAGAAAGCTCCTAATCTTTGTAGTTGAGGACGGTCTAGGCCAACTCTGCACCGCCCCTATCTTCTTCGGATCAACCTGAATACCATCATAAGAAACCACATGTCCCAGAAATGCTACTGATTCGAGCCAAAACTCGCACTTGGAGAATTTAGCATATAGCTTCTCCTCCCTCAATCTATGCAACACAATGCTCAAATACTGAGCATGCTCCTCCTGACTACGGGAGTAGACTAGAATGTCATCAATGAATACAATCACAAATGAATCCAAATGGGGCCTGAACACACTGTTCATCAAATGCATAAATGATGCTGGGGCGTTAGTCAACCCAAAAGACATCACCAGGAACTCATAGTGGCCATACCTGGTCCTGAATGCAGTCTTCATAATATCCGAGTCCCTGATCTTCAGCTGATGATAGCCTGAATGAAGATCAATCTTAGAAAACACTCTCGCACCCTGTAACTGATCAAACAAATTAGCAATATGTAGTAGAGGGTACTTGTTCTTCACTGTTACTTTGTTAAATTGCCTATAATCAATACACATCCGCATGGAACCATCTTTATTTTTAACAAATAACACCGGCGCACCCCACGGGGACACACTAGGGCAGATGAAACCCTTATCCAGAAGATCCTGAAGCTGCTCTTTATGTTCTTTCAAATCAACTAGTGCTATCCAATAAGGAGGAATGGATATGGGCTGAGTGCCCGGCACCAAGTCAATGCCAAAATCAATATCCCTGTCCGGTGGCATGCCCGGTAGGTCCGAGGGGAATACATCTGGGAAATCCCTCACAACAGGTACAACATCAATGCTAGAAGATTCAGCTCCCACATCTCTCACGAAAGCTAAGTACGACAAACACCCCTTTTCAACCATTTTATGAGCTTTTAAGAATGAAATGACACGGCTAGGGATGAAATCAGTCGAACCCCGCCACTCAATCTAAGAATACCAAGAATAGCCAACGTAAATGTCTTAGCATGACAGTCCAATATAGCATGGTACGGAGACAACCAGTCCATACCCAATATCACATCAAAGTCCACCATCCCCAACAATAATAGATCCGCCTGGGTCTCCAAACCCCCAATAGAAATAACACAGGATCTATAGACATGATCCACAACAATCGTATCACCCACAGGGGTAGATACATGAACAGGTAAATTAATACTACCACGATTCGCACCCAAATGATGTGCAAAATAAGAGGACACGTAGGAAAATGTGGACCCTGGATCAGATAAAATAGAGGCATCTCTGTGACAGACAGAAATGATACCTGTAATCACCGCATCGGAGGCAACTCTATCACGCCTGTCAGGAAGTGCATAGAATCGTGCTTGACCTCCACCAGATCTCTCCTCGCCTCTGGGGCGACCACGAGAAGACTGACCTCCACCTCTACTAGCCTGAGATGGTGCTGAAGAGGAGGGCTGATCCTTCTACTGAGCCCTGTCCCTACGAAGTCGAGGGCACTGCCTCCTCATGTGGCCAAACTCACCACACTCATAACAAGCACCTGGTGCTGGAGAAGGGGACTGAAGGGAAACCCTCGCCGTAGAAGAACCCTAGGCTGAAGTAGTAGGTGTTGCACTCTGGGCTTGGAGGGCACTAGGTGAAGACTGACCCTACTGAAATCCCTGTCGACCACGACCATAAGAACCTCCGCTCTGCTCAGGGCGGCCTGAACGAGAAGGTCTAGATGAGCGACCTCTACCCTGCTGGAAATGCCCTCAAGGTGGAGCACCACTGAAGCTACCAGAACTACGAGGCCTCTTGGCCTTAAGCTCCTCCCTATCTTGACGACGATCCGCCTCAATGGAGCGTGCCATATCCACAACCTACTCAAATGATGACGATAGAACTCTCTCTGGTCATGAGAATGCGGATGGAGTAGTTGAGGCTATCAATGAACCTCCTGATCCTCTCCCTATCATTAGGGATCATCCATGTGGCATGCCTAGCCAACCGTGTGAATCTAAGCTCATACTGAGTCACAGACATGTCGCCCTGAACCAACCACTCGAACTGGCGACGTAGCTCCTCACGACGGGACTGAGGTACATACTTCTCTAGGAAGAGAGTAGAAAAATGCTGCCATGAGAGAGGTGCTGCTCCTGCAGGCCTACGCCTCTCAAACTCCTACCACCAATCAAATGCGGGACCAATAAACTGAAATGTAGTGAATGAGATTCCGTTGGACTCAAGAATACCAGCAGTACGTAGCATCCTCTGACACTTATCTAAGAAACTCTGGGCATCCTCGTTCTCAGCGTCACTGAGATGGGGTGGCTGGAGCTCATCGTCGGGCATAACCTGAACCATATGATCTGGAGCTGGTGCAGCTGGAGGAATAACTGGCGCAACCACCTGAGCGGGGACTGTCTCCGGCGTCTGAAGTCCCTGAACAACCTGCTCAGGTGTGCGAGCTGCAGGGGTCTGCTGACCACCCCCTGTTTGAGATGTCGCTGCAGTAGCGGTAGCTGATACTACCTGAGCCAAACCGGAACACACCGATAATATCTGAGGAAGAGTCTCCTGAGGACCAGGAATAGCAATAGATACAGTCTGGGCCTAAACTAGGGCTGCTGGAGCATCAACCACTGGGGGCTACTCCTGAACAGGTACAACGGGCGGGTCAGTTGGAACTGCCTCACCTGCCCTACCTCTACCTCTAGCACGACCGCGCCCACGGCCTCTAGCAGGTGGCAATGGAGGTCGTCCACCTCGTCCTGATGCTCGCGTTCTCGCCATCTGCGAGAGAATAGAATATAGAAGTTCAGTTCTCAGAACAACAAGATTGCACGACGGAGTTCAAGAAAAGTGAAGTGTTTCCTAAAGGTTCGTAGCCTCCCGAGGATAAGTACAGGCGTCCCCGTACCGATCCACAAGACTTCACTAACCGGCTCAAAACTCTTGAGGCCTAGTAAACCTAGGCTCTGATACCAACTTGTCACGACCCCAAACCCGGTCGTGATGGCGCCCAGAACACTGCTAGGCCAGCCCGACCATTCAATAGCATTCATCGAGCTAGGAGCTCACTTTACCCAATTTAAACATAACAAAATAAGTCAATGAAGACAGAAATACCAATACGGGGATCAATCCCCAAACTGTACAACTCCCATAGACCGAATGGTCAAGAGTCGTAAGCCTCTACCGATAACATGAGTGTAATAATGGTTTACAAGATACCAAGTGCGGAAAGAAATAGCAAATACAGAATCAAAAGAAAGTAGATAGGAATATCGGGCGAACTCTGCAGCTACCTCGAATATCCTACAGAAGCCGCCTCGAATAGCTACCGGATCGGGACTGCTGAGAGGTACCTGGATCTGCACACAAGGTGCAGGGAGTAAAATGAGTACTGCTAGACTCAGTGGTAATAAATAGGGGTAAGATAGCGTAGATAAGAAATCCACAATAAAGCACTATGTAAAGCTGTAACCAATGCCCCGTAACAGTTCAATATCAACAGTAGAGAACCAACAATATCAACAACAAGTATAACAGCTAGCAGATGTAGCTAAATGCAATGCAATGCATGAAATGACCGCTACGGCGCATAGCCCGATCCAATTTGGGTACCCGTGCTCACTGTGGGGGTTCAGACTCCGGAGGGGCTCCTACAACCCTAGCACAATATCATTAATATACGCTGTGGCGCACAGCCCTATCCACTACCAGTCAGCTAATATTCAAATGCAGCCTCGCTGGCTCAAAAGTAGTTTTGAAAACTCTTTTATCATTTTTTAGTTGAAAATAGTAAATGTCAAGTTCCAGAGATTGGAAATATCATGATAACAGTAATAACTACGGACTGGTAGTAAAACTAGCATGTCAATATCACAGCACAATGCTAATGATCCTCGCAGGATCCCAATAACTGGCTCACAGCCCATAAATGTACTCAACCATCCGAGAAGGAGGTTCGACGGCTCAAGAGTAGCCAATATCACAATATAATACGCAACCATCCGAGAAGGAGATTCAACGACTCAAGAATAGCCAATATCATAATGCAGTACCAACAGGTCGGACTAAGCCATAGTCCCCAAATCACAATTGACCCCGCACTCACAAGAGAGTACGTGTCTCGCCGCTATACAGCGTCACAAAGTGGTATACCGGGGTTTCGAACCCGCTGGTCATCACCCACATATATTACTCACCTCAATACGGCTCGACGACTAGTCCGCGATACCCTTGCCGCGCGAATCAAGCTTTGCATGCATATAATCTGATCAAATGTAGTAGAAACACAACAAATTAGGCCAATGGGATGACACCTAGTCAAAACAACTCAATTTACATCAAAATTCACAAAGTTGCCAAAACCCAAGTTTCGGTACGCTTCTCGAAAATTTACGAAAGTCATATATTCGGAACCCTCGTCTCAATACGAGTCTAAGCATATAAAATTTACCAAATTTAGACTCCATTTGTCCACTCAAATCCTTGTTTTTCTAAAGTTCAAGCCTAGGGCTAAAACCTCCATAAAATACCCCAAATTCCTCCATTTTCATGAGATAATTGCATAATATTATCAATACTAATCATAATTTGAGTCCATAGTTGATTACCTGATGAATTCCCTTGAATTTATCTTCAAAATCGCCCAAATCGCCTCTTAAGCCGAGACCCAAATGTTTTAGAATGTTCTGAAATTTCTAACTTCTGATATTATTAATCCTTTTGCGATTTCCGCTTCTGCGGACAAAATTCCGCTCCTGCGAGCCCGTATCCGCGAAAAACTGGTCGCTTCTGCGATTCAAGGCCTAGATGGCCAATCCCGCTTCTGCGAGAAAAGGACCGCTTCCGCGGGTCTGCTTCCACGATTGAACAATCGCTCCTGCGAAAACTCCCGCTTCTGCGCATCAGAGTCCGCTTCTACGGACTCGCCTAGGCGATCAATCCTCCGCTCCTACGGATCTCCCTAATTCGCCTCTAGACCGCTTCTGCGGCACACCGTTCGCACTAGCGACACCGCCTCAACGAAACAAGACCCACTTCAGCGAACACAAGCGCTTATGCGCTCCTCGGTCCGCTCCTGCGGACTCGCCTCCGTGCCCATATTTCTGCAGGGGCAAAACAGCAGAACCAGAATTGCTTCAACCTACAATTTCCATGTTTTCTCCCGTTTAACCATCCGAAAACACCCCGAGGCCCCCTAGACCTCATCCAAACACACCAACACATCCTAATACCTTATTAGAACTTGCTCCAATCCTCAAAACACATCAAACAACATCAAAACCCATAATTCACATCGAATTCAAGCCTAAATTTCTTAAAGCTTTCCGAATTACACATTCGACCTAAAACACGACCAAACGACGTCCGAATGACCTGAACATTTGCGGACATATCCAAAATCACATGATGAAGCTACAAAAATTGTCGGAATTCCATTCCGACCCCCGGATCAAAATCTCACCTACCGTTCGGATTTCGCCAAAATTCAACCTTAGCCAATTCAAGCCTATTACAACACCGGATCTCCGAATTCAATTCCGATCGCTCCCCTAAGTCACAAATCACCTCCTGGAACTAACCAATATTCAGAATCCGATTCCGAGCCCTCTAACTAAATAGTCAACTCCAGGTTGACTTTTCATATTCAAGTTTCCTTCAAAAAGGCTATATGCCTCATTTTCAATCTAATCCGCTCCTAACTCACCCGATAGACTCTAACACTGATATAAAAGAAATAAACATGCAATTTCAACATAACGGGGTGGTAATTCCTGTGACGACGGGCTGGGTCGTCACACAACTTCACAATAAAGGCAGACTAGTTGATTTACTTTCCATCATTCAGACATTTCATAAGAACCAGATCCATATAATTTGACGTATGTCTCCTTTCCTATCTGGGTAGGAGTCATTTGTTGACAAATTTAAAAAGCACGTTGTGATTTGGCCTCATTTCACTTTTCTGAACTGCCCTAGCCTCAGGTACCTCTTCCTCTAATGTGGTGTCACAAAAATTCCTTGTAATGTGAAGATCAATTGGCAATCCATCTAGGCAAGGCCACCTATGCCTTGTATAGTCATCATATCCCTCATTAGGGATGCCTAAAATCTTGCCCAGCTTCACAGCACTAAACTTCACCTTGACACCTTTCACCTTGCTAGTCACTATCCCATTTTCACTGTTCCATTGGCCATGAACTCAACAAGTTCAATCCTAGCAAACTTTCCATCCATCTAAAGAACCATGTCCTTCCAGTCTTGTGCTTCTAAAGCAGACAAAAGCTTTATCATACCTGGATCCTCCAGGTCCTTGAGCAATATTCCCTTCAAAAAATTTCTTTTGCCAAACATGGCATGTCTGTCCAGTTTTTTTTCAGATTCATCTCCTTCTTCCTCACTTCTCCATTCATCATCTTCTTCAGTAGTTTTGACTTGCTTTCCTTTTCTAGTTGACCTTGTTCTTTTGGAAAGAGTAGATTCAGAAGGTACTAATTGGTAGGCTTTTTGACAGAAGTCTTGGTTACCTTGGACTTTGTTACTGGAATTTCCATAGTAGGACTATCTTCTAGATGGACTTGTTCCATATCTTGTTCTTCTTCCTCAACAACAGTCTCTGAGCTTTGACCAATCTTTTATTTCCTCTTTTCTTTCTTCTTTTTCTTGCTTTCCTCCAAGGCCCTTTTTTATTCTTCTTCACTTTCTTTAACTCAACTTCTTGTAGATCTAATCCTTGCAGTAGACTTGGTTGGTGATTTCTTGCTTTTCTTGGTTGGTTTGGATGTAGCAAGGGTTTTTTGTAATGAGGCTTTGCGTTTCATTGGGTCATAACTTGCCCCCACTTTCCTCAATAAGTCAGCCAGAATTTCTTCATCACATGAACCAGGTTCATCTTGCACTTTGCTCAAATTTATTAACCCCTCAGCCACCTCCCCTGATCCACTTTCCCTTGACTTTGATACTCCTCCTCCCTCATTCCCACATATGGCTAAGATCACCTTCTTCCTTTTCTTTTTCAATTTTTCATAACCACTCCAACCTATATCTCTAGCAGCCTCTATCAGAACAAATCTATTTTCCTCTATCTGAACTACATCTGAAAAGACATAACACGTATCAACTTCCCTTTGATTTCTTGAGTTTTGGTCTGTTCAGAAGACCCATGTTCATCACGTTCACTTGTGGAGATGCAATCATCAGATTCTAAGCTCGAATTGGACTCAATTATAGGGCTTGCTTTCTTTTGACTTGATTGAAGTTTTTCATTCAGGGTTTTCCTCAAAGAACCGGTTGCTACAGTTTTTATTGCCAGCATTTTCTGGTAAAGGAATCTAGGTTTTCGATTTTTAATAGGTGGTGTGGAAGATGAGGTGTTGGATGAAACGGGGGGTGGAGTGCCTGGGTTATCTTGTGGATTTGTCATTGTGAGAGATTTATGAAACCCTAAGTGAATTTTTCGTGGTGTGGAAGCTATGGAGAGTTACAAAAATGAAAGAGAGAAAGCTCAAGTATTTTTTGAAGAATTGATAATGGGGGAGTGTTTTGGGGGTTTTAAAGAAGGTAATTATTGCTCAGATTTTGCAGCCTTTTCAGCAGTCATATAGAAGCTAATCAAATTTGAGTTCTGGTCTCCTTAGGTATTAAATATAATTGCTAGGATTTAAGTAAGGTTGTCGTTATGTTTAGACTTCTAGTTTCAATGAAATTGGTTCAAGAGGCTCAACGGATGGTATTTTCAACTTTTGGTATATCTAGGATTCTTGCTCATAATTGATAATTAAATTTTTCTAATTGTGCAAAAAATAGAAACATACCTGGACTTTTCATGAGCATACTTTGATGAACCAGGTTCTTCAAGTGATACTTCTCTTGATTATGCCTCATATGACATAATAGAAATTTTGTAAGAGATTAATGAACTTCACCAACACATGTCACAAGAGTATACTAATTATAGTATGAGATTGGGTAGAAATTAGTCTAATATTCACATAGATTAAGAACTCCTAACCAAAAATAAAATCATTTGTTTTCTCATTTTTTTCTTGTGCTTTCTGAACCGGTCCTTTTAGGTGATCTTAATCATCCCTAACTCCAACCTATTCCTTTCAAAATTTTCTCTACTTAAAGCCTTAGTGAAGATGTCGGCTATTTGCTTATCAGTTGCACAGAATTCTATGGAAAATAGCCCTTTCTCATAATTATCTCTCAAGAAATGATGTCTAACATCTATGTGCTTTGTCCTTTTGTATTGAACCGGGTTCTTTGTCATGCTTATAGCACTAGTGTTGTCATAGAATATTGGCATGCATCCTACTTCTATACCAAAGTCTACTAATTGTTGCTTGATCCACAGTAGTTGAGCACAACAAGAAGTAGCAGCTACATACTCAGTGTCACGACCCCAAATCCGGTCGTGATGGCGCCCAGCACATTGCTAAGCCAGCCTGACCAATCAATATCAACAACGGAGCTAGAAGCTCTCTTTAACCCATTTAAGCATTTCAAAATATGAAACAATAGTAATACTTATACCAACAATGGGGAGACCAAGTCCCAAAATATACTAACTCCCATAGACCGAAGGGTCAAGAGTCATGAGCCTCTACTGAACGTAAGTGTGTAAAGGTTTACAAAAAAATACCAAGTGCGGAAAGAAATGTCAATACAAAATCAAAAGACCGTAGGAAGGAATATCGGGTCCTGTGGACTCTGCAGCTACCTCGTATATCCCACAGATGTCGCCTCGCACAGCTACTGGATCACTGCTGAGAGGTACCTGGATCTGCACACAAGGTGCGGGGAGTAAAATGAGTACTGCCAGACTCAGTGGTAATAAACAAGGGTAAGACAGCGCAGATAAGAATTCCACGATAAAGCACTATGTAAAGCTATAACCAGCTACCCTGTCACAGAATTAGTATTCACTGTACCTGTACCAACAAATACCAATAAATAGCATAACAGCTAACAGATGTAGCTAAATGCAATGCAATGCATGATATGACCGCTACAGCGCGTAGCCCGACTCCAATTTTTGGGTACCCGTGCTCACTGTGGGGGTTCAGGACTCCGGAGGGGCTCCTACAGCCCAAGCACATCTCATAGAGATTTCTGACGGCGTGCAGTCCGATCCAACATATATCTCGCTGCGGCGTGCAGCCCGATCCACTACTAGTCAGCTAATATGCAAATACAGCCTCGCAGGCTCAAAAGTAGTTTTTGAAAACTCTTTTATCATTTTTCAGTTGGAAAACAGTAATATCAAGTTCCAGAGATTGGAATTAGCATAATAACAGAAATAGCTGCGGACTAGTAGTAAACTAGCATGTCTATATGATAAGACAATGATAACGATCCTCGCGGGATCCAATAACTGGCTCACGGCCCACAAGTATACTCAACCGCCCAAGAAGGGGGTTCAACGGCTCTAGAATAGCCAATAATACAGTATCAACAGGTCGGACTAATATATAGTCTCCAGTTCATGATCGACCCCGCACTCTCAAGAGTGTGCGTGTCTCGCCGCTATACAGCGTCATAAAGTGGTATACCGGGGTTTCGAACCCGCTGGTCATCACCCACATCTATTACTCACCTCAATACAGCGCGACGACTATTCCGCAATGCCCTTGCCACGAGAATCAAGCTCCGCACGCGTAGAATCTGATCAAATACGGTAGAAATACAACAAATTAGGCCAATGGGACGACACCCAATCAATATAACTCAATTTACATCAAAATTCCCAAAGTTGTCAAAACCCGACTTTCGGTACGCTTGGCGAAAAATTACAAAAGTCACATATTCGGAACCCTCATCTCGATACGAGTCTAAGCATATCAATTTTACCAAATTCGGACTCCATTTGGCCATTCAAAACCTTGATTTTCTAAAGTTCAAGCCTAGGGCTAAATCCTCCATAAATTACCCCAAATTCCTCCATTTTCATGATATAATTGCATAATATTACCAATACTAATCATAGTTTAAGTCCATAGTTGATTACCTGATGATTTCCCTTGAGTTTCTCTTCAAAATCACCCAAATCGCCTCTAAAGCCGAGACCCAAATGTGTGAAATGTTCTGAAATTTTTCTAACTTCTGATACACTTAACTCACAGCGATTTTCGCTTCTGCGGATAAAATTCCGCCCCTGCGGAACCGCTTCTGCGAACCCAGGCCCTTTTGGCCATTTCTGCGAGAATAGGACCACTTACGCGCGTCCGCTTCCGTGATTTGTTCCCCGCTTCTGCGCACCAGAGTCCGCTCCTGCGGACTCGCCCAGGCGGTCAAGTGTCCGCTTCTGCGGACCTTCCCATTTTCTTCTCGTCCGCTTCTGCGATCACTGGCTCGCACCAGCGATGCCGCTTCAGCGGAAAGGAGTCCGCTTCTGCGGTGCCAAGCGCCTCTGCGCCCCTCGTCCGCTTCTGCGGACTCGCTCCTGCGCCCATAATTCCGCAGGAGCGGAAACAACAGAAACAGGATCCCAACCTGCAATTTTTCCACAATTTTCTTCCGTTTAACCATCCGAAAACACCCCGAGGCCCCCCGGACCTCATCCAAACACACCAACACATCTTAACACCTTATTCGAACTTGCTCCAATCCTCAAAACACGTCTAATAACACCAAAACCCATAATTCACATCAAATTCAAGCCTAAATTCCTTAAAACATTCCGAATTACACATTCAATCAAAAACCCGACCAAACGATGTCCGAATGACCTGAAATTTTGCAGGCACATCCAAAATCACCTAACGGAGCTACTGCAACTGTCAGAATTCCATTCCGACTCCCGGATCAAAATCCCACCTACCGTACGGATTTCGCCAAAATTTAACCTTAGCCAATTCAAGCCTATTTCTACACCGGGCCTCCAAATTCAATTCCGATCGCTCCCCTAAGTCACAAATCACCTCCCGGAACTAACCGAATCATCAGAATCCGATTTCGAGCCCTCTAGCTAAATAGTCAACTTCGGGTTGACTTTCCTTATTGAAGTTTCCTTCAAAAAGGCTATATGCCTCATTTTCAATCCAATTCACTCCTAACTCACCCGATAGACTCTAACACCGATATAAAATCATAAGACATGTATTTACAACATAACGGGGTGGTAATTCCTGTGACGACGGGCCGGGTCGTCACATTCTCCCCCTCTTAAGCAAACGCTCGTCCTCGAGCGGGTCAAGAAACATACCCGAAGTCTCAAACAAGTGAGGATATCTGCTCCGCATCTCCCGCTCGATCTCCCAAGTGGCCTCCTCCACGGGTCGACCTCTCCACTGAACCTTAACCGATGCAATCTCCTTAGACCTCAATTTTCTCACCTGCCGTCCCAAAATGGCAATAGGCTCCACATCATAGGATAGATCACCATCAAGCTGAATGGTGCTGAAATCCAATACATGAGACGGATCTCCAACGTACTTCCGGAGCATAGACACATGGAATACTAGATGAACGCTGGATAAGCTGGGTGGCAAGGCCAACTCATATGCCACCTCTCCAACTCTCCTAAGTATCTCAAAAGGACCAATGTACCTGGGACTCAACTTTCCTTTCTTCCCAAACCTCATGACACCCTTCATAGGTGAAATCTTCAACAATACCCTGTCACCAACCATGAAAGACAACTCTCGAACTCTACGGTCCGCATAACTCTTCTGACGAGACTGTGCCGTACGAAGCCTCTCCTGGATCAACTTTGCTCTATCTAGAGCATCCTGGACTAACTCAGTCCCTATCAATCTAACCTCACCAGGCTCAAACCATCCCACGGGGAATCTACACTGTCTGCTATACAATGCCTCATACGGGGCCATCCGAATACTCGACTGATAACTGTTGTTGTAGGCAAACTCGGCAAGTGGTAGGAACTCATCCCACGAACCACCAAAGTCAATCACACAAGCTCGCAACATATCCTCCAGAATCTGAATAGTGCGCTCAGACTGCCCGTCTGTCTGGGGGATGAAATGCTGTACTCAACTCAACCCGCGTACCCATCTCTCGCTGAAATGCTCTCCAAAACTGAGAAGTGAACTGAGTACCCCTATCGGATATGATAGACACCGGGACTCCATGCAACCGAACAATCTCTCGAATAAAGATCGCTGCCAACCGCTCCGATGAGTAGGTAGTACTAACTGGAATGAAGTGAGCTGACTTGGTCGGTCTATCCACAATCACCCATACAGAATCAAACTTCCTCGTCGTCCGAGGGAGTCGAGTAACAAAGTCCATAGTGATCCTCTCCCATTTCCACTCAGGAATAACAATGCGCTGAAATACACCACCGGGCCTCTGATGCTCGTACTTAACCTGCTGACAGTTGAGGCACCGTGCTACATGTCCGACAATGTCCATTTTCATCTTTCTCCACCAATAGTGCTGTTTCAAATCTTGATACATCTTCGCGGCTCCTGGATGGATAGAATACCGCGACCTATGGGCCTCCTCCAGAATCAACTCACGAAGGTCATCAACATTGGGCACACATATCCGGCCCTGCATCCTCAATACGCCGTCACTATCAATGGTGACATCTCTAGCATCATCAAGCTGAACTCTGTCCCTAAGGATAGCCAAATGTGGATCATCATACTGGCGCTCACGAATACGATCATATAGAGATGACCGAGATACAACACAAGCCAATACCCTGCCGGGCTCCGAAATATCTAACCTCACTAGCCGATTGGCTAGCACCTGAACATCATAAGCAAATGGCCTCTCCTCAGCTGGAATATATGCCAAGCTCCCCATACTGGCCGCCTTCCGGCTCAAAGCATCGGCCACCACATTGGCCTTCCCCGGATGATATAATATAGTGATGTCATAATCCTTAAGCAACTCAAGCCACCTCCGCTGTCTCAAATTAAGGTCTTTCTGTTTGAACAAGTGCTGGGAGACTACGATGGTCGGTATACACCTCACATGACACGCCGTACAAATAGTGCCTCCAAATCTTCAAGGCATGAACAATGGCGGCTAGCTCCAAGTCATGAACAGGATAGTTCTTCTCATGTGGCTTCAATTGCCGAGAAGCATAAGCAATCACCTTACCTTCCTGCATCAACACACAACCTATCCCCACTCTCGAGGCATCACAAATAAACGGTATATGAACCTGAAGCTGATGGCAATACTAACACCGAAGCTGTGGTCAAAGCTGTCTTGAGCTTCTGAAAGCTCTCCTCGCACTCATCCGACCACACGAATGGTGCACCCTTCTGGGTCAATTTAGTCAATGCAGAAGCAATGGATGAAAATCCCTGAACAAACCGGCGATAATACCCCGCCAAGCCAAGAAAACTCCCGATCTCTATAGCTGAGGACGGTCTAGGCCAACTCTGCACCGCCTCTATCTTTTTCTGATCAACCTGAATACCATCACGAGACACCACATGTCCCAGAAATGCTATGGACTCGAGCCAATACTCGCACTTGGAGAATTTAGCATATAGCTTCTCCTCTCTCAATCTCTGCAACACAATACTCAAATGCTGAGCATGCTCCTCCTGACTATGGGAGTGGACTAGAATGTCATCAATGAACACAATCACAATTGAATCCAAATAAGGCCTGAACACACTGTTCATCAGATGCATAAATGCTGCTGGGGCGTTGGTCAGCCCAAATGACATCACAAGGAACTCATAATGACCATATCAGGTCCTGAATGCAGTCTTCATAATATCCGAGTCCCTGATCTTCAGCTGATGATAGCCTGAACGAAGATCGATCTTAGAAAACACCCTCGTACCCTGTAACTGATCAAACAAATCATCTATGCGCGGTAAAGGGTACTTGTTCTTCACCGTCACTTTGTTCAATTGTCGATAATCAATACACATTCGCATGGAACCATCTTTCTTTTTAACAAATAATACCGGCGCACCCCACGGAGACACACTAGGGCGGATGAAACCCTTATGCAGAAGCTCCTGAAGTTGCTCTTTCAGTTCTTTCAACTCGGCTGGTGCCATTCGATAAGGAGGAATTGATATGGGCTGAGTGCCCGGCACCAAGTCAATGCCAAAATCAATATCCCTGTCCGGCAGCATGCCCAGCAGGTCCGAGGGGAATACATCTGGGAAGTCCCTCACAACAGGTACAGAATCAATGCTAGGAGACTCAGCTCCCACATCTCTCACAAAAGCTAAGTACGATAAACACCCTTTTTCAACCATCTTCTGAGCCTTTAAGAACGAAATAACACGGCTAGGGACGAAATCGGTCGAACCCCGCCACTCAATCTGAGAAATACCAGGAATGGCCAACGTAACTGTCTTAGCATGATAGTCCAATATCGCATGATACGGAGACAACCAGTCCATACCCAATATAACATCAAAGTCCACCATCCCCAACAATAACAAATCTGCCTGAGTCTCCAGACCCCCAATAGATATAACACAGGATCTATAGACATGATCCACAACAATCGTATCACCCACGGGGGTGGATACATGAACAGGCAAATCAAGACTACCACGAGTCGCACCCAAATAATGTGCAAAATAAGAGGACACGTAAGAATATGTGGATCCTGGATCAAATAGAACAGAGGCATCTCTGTGACAGACAGAAATGATACCTGTAATCACTGCATCGGAGGCAACTGCATCACGCCTGTCAGGAAGTGCGTAGAATCGCGCCTCGGCCTCCACCGGATCTCTCCTCGCCCCCGGGGCGACCACGAGAAGACCGACCTCCACCTCTACTAGACTAAGATGGTGTCTGAAGAGGAGGGTTGATCCCTCTCCTGAGTCCTGCCCCTACGTAGTCGAGGGCACTGTCTCCTCACGTGGCCAAACTCACCACACTCATAACATGCACCCGGTGCTGGAGAAGTAGGTGTTGCACTCTGGGCTGGGAGGGCACTAAGTGATGACCGACCCTGCTGAAACCCCTGTCGACCACGACCATAAGAACCTCCGCTCTGCTCTGGGCGGCCTGAATGAGGAGGTCTAGATGAGCGACCTCTGCTCTGCTGGGAATGCCCTCTAGATGGAGCACCGCTGAAACTGCCAGAACCGCGAGGCCTCTTGGCCTCCCGCTCCTCTCTCTCTCGGCGACGATCCACCTCAATGGAGCGTGCCATATCAGCTACCTTCTCAAACGATGATGACAGAACTCGCTCGCTGGTCATAAGAATACGGATAGAGTAGTTGAGGCCATCAATGAACCTCCCGATCCTCTCCCTATCAGTGGGGATCATCCATGTGGCATGCCTAGCCAACTGAGTGAATCTAAGCTCATACTGGGTCACAGACATGTCGCCCTGAATCAACCACTCGAACTGGCGACGTAGCTCCTCGCGACGAGACCGAGGTACATATTTCTCTAGAAAGAGAGTAGAGAACTGCTGCCATGTGAGAGGTGCTGCTCTTGCAGGCCTACGCCTCTCAAACTCCTCCCACCAATCAAATGCGGGACCAGTGAACTGAAATGTAGTAAATGAAACTCCGCTGGACTCAAGAATACCAGCCGTACGCAGCAGCATCTTCTGACACTTATCCAAGAAACCCTGGGCATCCTCGCCCTCGGCGCCACAAAAATGGGGTGGCTGAAGTCTGCCAAATCTCTCAAGACGACGTTGCTTGTCATCGGGCATAACCTGAACCATATGCTCTGGAGCTGGAGCTGGTGCAGCTGGAGGAATAACCGGTGCAACCACCTGAGCAGGGACTGCCTCTGGTGTCTGAAGTCCCTGAACAACCGGGTCAGGTGTGCGAGCTGCAGGGGTCTGCTGACCACCCCCTGACTGAGATGTCGCTACAGTAGCGGTAGCTGAAACTACCCGAGCCAAACCGGAACACACTGATAATATCTGAGCAAGAGTCTCCTGAAGACCAGGGATAGCAATAGATATAGTCTGGCCCTGAACTGAGGCTGCTGGGGCATCAACCACTGGGGGCTGCTCCTGAACTGGTACAACGGGCGGGTCAGCTGGCACTGCCTCAGCTGCTCTACCTCTACCTCTAGCACGACCGCGCCCACGGCCTCTAACAGGTGGCAATGGAGGTCGTCCACCTCGTCCTGATGCTCGCGTTCTCGCCATCTGCGAGAGAATAGAATATAGAAGTTCAGTTCTCGGAACAACAAGATCGCACGACAGAGTTCAAGAAAAGTGAAGTTTTCCTAAAGGTTCGCAGCCTCCCGAGGATAAGTACAGGCGTCCCCGTACCGATCCACAAGACTCTACTAACCGGCTCAAGACTCATGAGGCCTAGTAAACCTAGGCTCTGATACCAACTTGTCACGACCCCAAATCCGGTCGTGATGGCGCCCAGCACATTGCTAAGCCAGCCTGATCAATCAATATCAACAACGGAGCTAGAAGCTCTCTTTAACCCATTTAAGCATTTCAAAATATGAAAAAATAGTAATACTTATACCAACAGCGGGGAAACCAAGTCCCAAAATATACTAACTCCCATAGACCGAAGGGTCAAGAGTCATGAGCCTCTACTGAACGTAAGTGTGTAAAGGTTTACAAAAAAATACCAAGTGCGGAAAGAAATGTCAATACAAAATCAAAAGACCGTAGGAAGGAATATCGGGTCCTGCGGACTCTGTAGCTACCTCGTATATCCCACAAATGTCGCCTCGCACAGCTACTGGATCACTGCTGAGAGGTACCTGGATCTGCACACAAGGTGCAGGGAGTAAAATGAGTACTGCCAGACTCAGTGGTAATAAACAAGGGTAAGACAACGCAGATAAGAATTCCACGATAAAGCACTATGTAAAGCTATAACCAGCTACCCTGTCACAGAATTAGTATTCACTATACCTGTACCAACAAATACCAATAAATAGCATAACAGCTAACAGATGTAGCTAAATGCAATGCAATGCATGATATGACCGCTACGGTGCGTAGCCCGACTCCAATTTTTGGGTACCCGTGCTCACTGTGGGGGTTCAGACTCCGGAGGGGCTCCTACAGCCCAAGCACATCTCATAGAGATTTCCTGCGGCGTGCAGTCCGATCCAACATATATCTCGCTGCGGCGCGCAGCCCGATCCACTACTAGTCAGCTAATATGCAGATACAGCCTCGTAGGCTCAAAAGTAGTTTTTGAAAACTCTTTTATCATTTTTCAGTTGGAAAACAGTAATATCAAGTTCCAGAGATTGGAATTAGCATAATAACAGAAATAGCTGCGGACTAGTAGTAAACTAGCATGTCTATATGATAAGACAATGATAACGATCCTCGCGGGATCCAATAATTGGCTCACGGCCCACAAGTATACTCAACCGCCCAAGAAGGGGTTCCTCGGCTCTAGAGTGGCCATTATCACAGTGCCAACAAGTCGGACTAAGCCATAGTCTCCAATCACAATCAACCCCGAACTCACAAGAGAGTAGGTGTCTCGCTGCTATAGAGCATCACAAAGTGGTATACCGGGGTTTCGAACCCGCTGGTCATCACCCACATCTATTACTCACCTCAATACAGCGCGACAACTACTCCACAATGCCCTTGCCACGAGAATCAAGCTCCGCACGCGTAGAATCTGATCAAATACAGTAGAAATACAACAAATTAGGCCAATGGGACGACACCCAATCAATATAACTCAATTTACATCAAAATTCCCAAAGTTGTCAAAACCCGACTTTCGGTACGCTTGCCGAAAAATTACAAAAGTCACATATTCGGAACCCTCATCTCGATACGAGTCTAAGCATATCAATTTTACCAAATTCGGACTCCATTTTGCCATTCAAAACCTTGATTTTCTAAAGTTCAAGCCTAGGGCTAAATCCTCCATAAATTACCCCAAATTCCTCCATTTTCATGATATAATTGCATAATATTACCAATACTAATCATAGTTTAAGTCCATAGTTGATTACCCGATGATTTCCCTTGAGTTTCTCTTCAAAATCGCCCAAATCGCCTCTAAAGCCGAGACCCAAATGTGTGAAATGTTCTGAAATGTTTTCTAACTTCTGATACACTTAACTCACAGCGATTTTCGCTTCTGCGGATAAAATTCCGCCCCTGCGGAACCGCTTCTGCGACCTTTTGGTCGCTTCTGCGAACCCAGGCCCCTTTGGCCACTTCCGCACCAGCGATCCAAGGACCGCCCCTGTGCATCCGCTTCTGCGGAAATTAGTCCGCTTCTGCGGAATGATCCGCTTCTGGCGACCAAGAGTCCGCTTCAGCGGACTCGCCTATGCGATCAAACATCCGCTCCTGCGGATTTTCCCAAGACGGCTCAAGACCGCTTCTGCGATCGACCTCTCGTACCAGCGAAGCCGCCCCTGCGGACCAGGCTCCGCTTCAGCGGTCGGCTCCGCTTCTGCGCCTCGTTGTCCGCTTCTGCAGAGTCGCTCCTGCGCTCCCATTTCCGCAGGAGCGAAAACAACAGAAGCAGAACACAAGTCTGCAATTTTCCACATTTTTCTCCCGTTTAACCATCCGAAAACACCCCGAGGCCCCCGGGACCTCATCCAAACACACCAACACATCTTAACACCTTATTCGAACTTGCTCCAATCCTCAAAACACGTCTAATAACACCAAAACCCATAATTCACATCAAATTCAAGCCTAAATTCCTTAAAACATTCCGAATTACACATTCAATCAAAAACCCGACCAAACGACGTCCGAATGACCTAAAATTTTGCAGGCACATCCAAAATCAACTAACGGAGCTACTGCAACTGTCGGAATTCCATTCCGACTCCCGTATCAAAATCCCACCTACCGTTCGGATTTCGCCAAAATTCAACCTTAGCCAATTCAAGCCTATTTCTACACCGGGCCTCCAAATTCAATTCCGATCGCTCCCCTAAGTCACAAATCACCTCCCGGAACTAACCGAATCATCAGAATCCGATTCCGAGCCCTCTAGCTAAATAGTCAACTCCGGGTTGACTTTCCTTATTCAAGTTTCCTTCAAAAAGGCTATATGCCTCATTTTCAATCCAATTCACTCCTAACTCACCCGATAGACTCTAACACCGATATAAAATCGTAAAACATGTTTTTACAACATAACGGGGTGGTAATTCCCGTGACGACGGGCCGGGTCGTCACACTCAGCCTCAGCAGTAGATAAGGCTACTGAATCTTGTTTCTTAGTGGCCCATGATACAATACATGAACCAAGAAAACGAGTTGTACTTGACGTGCTTTTTCTATCCACTAGAAAACCTGCATAGTCAGCGTCAGCATATCCTACTAGATCAAAGTTACTACCTTTAGGATACCATAGGCATAATTCAGTGGTCCCTTTTAAGTATTCAATACAGCAGTCAAATGGGCCTGAAAACGTGCACAAAATCCTACACTAAAAACAATGTCAGATCTACTTGCAGTAAGATACAAGAGTGAACCAATCATACCCCTATACAACTTTTGATCAACTAATGAACCAAGTTCATCAGCATCTAATTTAGTGGCAGTTCCAATAGGTGTATCTATTTCTTTAAAGTCCTCTATTTTAAACTTCTTGATTAGTTCATTTGTATATTTCTGTTGATGAATCATTGTTCCATTTGAGCCTTGTTTTATCTGTAGGCCTAAGAAAAAGTTTAGTTCACCCATCATACTCGTTTCAAATTCACTGCCCATTAGTTTTGCAAATTCCTTGCTCAACTTATTTATAGTGGACCCAAATATGATATCATCAACATATATTTGTACAACAAGAAGATGTTTACCTTTTTCTTTTAGAAATAGGGTGCTGTCAATTTTACCTCTTTTGTACCCATGCTCCAAGAGGAATTATGAGAACCTTTCATACCAAGCTCTTGGGGCCTGCTTGAGACCATTGAGAGCCTTATCTAGCTTGTAAACATGTTCAGGACATTCTTTGCTTTCAAATCCTGGACCGTCTTACAAACACTTCTTCTTTGAGATATCCATTTAAGAAGGCACTTTTGACATCCATTTGATGAAGAGTGAATTCCATATATGCTGCAAAGTCTATGAGGAGCCTAATTGCTTCAAGTCTAGCAACTGGAGAAAAAGTCTCAATCATAATCAATGCTCTCCTCTTGACTATAGCCTTGAACCACCAACCTTGCCTTATTTCTTGTAATTGTTCCATCTTCATCCAATTTGTTCCTGAAGACCCATTTTGATCCAATGACTAACTTGTCCTTAGTTTTTGGAACCAAGTGCCAGACTTGACTTCTTTTAAACTGATTGAGTTCATATTGCATGCATTAACCCAGTCTGTATCTTGTAAAGCTTCACTCACATTTTTAAGTTCAATAAGAGACAAAAAGGTATCAAATGCACATAGGTTCTTCAGTTGTGATCTTGTCTTGACCCCTGATGTTGGATCATTTATGATGTTTTCAATGGGGTGAGAACTCAAATACTTGTAAGATTTTCCAACCATCTGGTTCTGTTGGTTTCTCCTTCATTGTTATGTTGTAGAGGAACAGGATCAGAAGCATGGATCTTTGGATTAGTTCCCTCTGTTAGATTGCCCGAGGTGAGTGGACCTGTTCCATCACCTACTCCTTCCTTTGGTGTAGCCTTGACTTGTGTTGTGACTTCAATTAATTTTCTCCCCAGTCCAATGGCTTCATCTTCATGTTCCTGTCACTCAGAAAGAGTGTTAGATTCATCAAATACAACATATACACTTTTTTCAACACATAGGGCTCTTTTATTAAATACTTTATATGCTTTTCTATGTGGAGAATATCCCATGAATACTCCCTCATCACTTCTGGGATCAAACTTACCTAGGGAGTCTTTGCCAGTATTGTGCACATAGCACTTGCAACCAAAATCCCTAAGGTGGGATATGTTTGGTTTTCTCCCTTTAACTAACTCATAGAGAGTTTTCTCTACAACAGGCCTAGTCATACATCTGTTTATTATATAACAGGCAGTGTTTATATCCTCTGCCCAAAATCTATGAGGTAGTTTACTGGAAAGTAGCATAGTCATTGCCATATCCTCAAGGATTCTATTCTTCCTTTCAACTACCCCATTTGGTTGAGGGGTCCTATGGGCAAAATTGTGGTCTATTCCATTTTCATCACAAAATTCAGCAAATTTTACATTTTCAAAATCAGTTCCATGATCAGACCTAATGGAAGCAAATTGATTTCCTAATTGCTTCTGGGTTTTCCTAATAAAGCAGTGAACATTTCAAATGCTTCATCTTTAGAAGTTAGAAACAATACCCAGGTAAACCTAGAATAATCATCAACTAGCACCATTACATATCTTTTACCACATCTGCTCATGGCTCTCATTGAACCACAAAGATCCATATGAAGCAGTTTCAACGTCTTGGAAGTACTTACCATTTTCTTAGGTGCAAATGATGACCTTACATGCTTCCCCCTTGCACATGCCTCACAAACCTTGTCTTTCTTGAACTTGATATTAGGTAGCCCTATTATCAAGTCCTTGGAGACTAATTTGTTTAATTGATTTAGACTAGCATGGCCAAGTCCTTTGTGCCAAATGAGGGGATCAATAATTACCACACTCAAGCAAGTGAGTTCATTTTCAGAAAGAGTTGACAAATCTACAATGTAAATATTGTTATCTCTCATTCCCTACAAAATAATCTTGTCAGTAATAAGACTAATTACAAAATATTTTATGGAAGTGAAGGCCACAAGGTTACCTCTGTCACACAGTTGTGACACACTTATCAGGCTATACTTTAAGCCATCTATCATATAGACATTCTCAATGGAATGAGAGTCTGTTTTTCCTACCTTTCCAACACCAATGATCTCACCTTTCTTTCCATTTCCAAAGGAGACATTACCTCATTTTAGGTTCTCAAGTGAAAGGAACTGGTTCTTGTTACCAGTCATATGTTTTGAGCAGCCACTATCCATGTATCATATCTGGCTACTTCCTTTCACTTGATCCTGCAAAAGAAATCATGGGTTAGTCTTATGAACCCAAACTAGTTTGGGTCCCTTTCTATGGGCAAAAGGATAAATCAAATTTTTCTTTGCCTAACTAGGCAATTTGTGCTTTTCTTTAACAAAAGCTTTGTTCTTTTGACCAACCTTTTCTCTAGCATTACATTCGCTTTTATAATGGACAGTCTTACCACAGTGTGTGCAAATCTTATTCTCAGGAAGTGTGAGATACTTATTTTTGGGATCCCATTTTGGATCTTGAGTCCCAAATCCAAGTCCTCTCTTATTGCTATTATGATGTTCTTGCAGCCAAGAGAGTGCATCAGAAGCCTTGTTCCATTTGCATGTTCTATCTAATTCATGCTTTACCTTTCCTAAATCTTCTTTTAATACTTTAATCAACTCATATTTTGTGTACAGTTCATCTTTCATTTTTCCTATATTTTCTTCTAAGATGATAGATGATTGATCAGCCTTTTTCTTACCTGTCCCTAATTTCAGTTTAATGTTTTTAGATCTGAGTTCTAGAATCTTATTTTCAAGTTGATGAACTTGGTTCTTCAACTCAGTGTGAGCACGTGATTTTTCCCTATAAGATAAATACTCCCAAAGATTCAAAATAAAATAATTTTATTTTTCTTGCAATTGTTGTGAATTTTGTGTTATTTTCTTGTATTATTTGCATTTTTATCTGTGCATATTTTGTTGTTTAAATAAATAAAATATACAAAAATATGTTGCATATGTATATAAAATTCAAGTTTACAATTAAGTTTATTTTACGAAAATGAAAAGTCATAAAAAATATGTATTTTTATATTTTTAAGCATTTAATGTCTAAATTGTGCGATTTTTATTTTAATTGACGTTTAATTTTGTGTGATAATTATTATTAGGAGTTAATTAGTATTTTAAGATAATTCTAGGTTTTATAACTTAATCGTAGCATTTTTTAGTTTTATTAATTAATAAAAAAAAGAGAACAAAAAATAGAAGAACGAATTCGGAATTGGGACAATTCTTGAGTTAAACCCAACCCAAAACACCAAACTACCCAGTCCGCCCCATAACCCAAAAGACCCCTTTCTTTCATTTTCACACTTTATTTCCAAAAAACCAAATCTTAAACCTAAAACTCCCTAGTCGTCACACCCTTACACCCCACCCCCTCTTCTTCTTCTTCACTTTAACATACACACCACAAACCCTCCAACAACACCCGCCGGAAGCCTCCCATGAACAACCACCAGGCAGCAATTCCGGAGCCAGCCCTCCCCTCCTTCGTTTTCCTTTTCCTTATTTTGTTTTTCTTTTTTTGTATATATATATATATATATATATATATATATATATATATATATATATATATATATATATATATATATATATATATAATAAAGCTGGTATCATGATTATATATGCGTATATTGGGTATATTTTATATATCTACATGTATATGCATCATCACGGTTTCGATCCGGTTAGTCGATTTCAATTTTTTGTTCTTGTCCATATTTTGTTAGTATTTTCATATCTGAAATTGTTGTATGTTGGCTGGATTATCTTCTTGATTTGTCGTTCATCATGAGTCCAGATTATTCATGAAACTTGTTTATTTATTTTGTTTTTAACATAAGAATGTGTAGTTAATCAATTGGATGTTTATTTTGATTGTAGTGTTGTTAGATTTAATTTGTAGTTCAATTAATTATTGAGTTTTATTAAGTTTGTTTTGAGTTTAATTGGACTTTGATTCTTGTATATTGTTGATTATGTGTTTGTTCATAAAATTAATTATAGAATTTGATTGGAAATTGATTTCATGTGTTCATAAGTTTAATTGTTGAATTTGATTAGGTAATTTGGCATTTTAAGTTGATTTTAGTGTATAATTTAAATTAGGATTATTAGTCTTAATATCCAAATCATGTAATTTAATATATAGTTATGATTAATTATTTTTTTAGATTAAATTGGTTTGTTTTTAGGTAATTTGGTGTATAATTTGAATTAGGAAATCAAGTGTGGGCCAAATGTAATCCAAAAGCCCAAACGAAATACCCCCAGTCCAGTCCAAACCCACCGGGTCGACCCATTTACCCGGTCCGCCCCTAACCCAAACAACCCCTCTCTCATTTTATTTTCATTCTTTCCTAACCCTAAACCTAAAACACTTCACCCCCTTTTCATCCTCTCCAGCCGCCGCCAGCCACCCCAGCACATCACCACTGCTTTTCCGCCATTTTCAGCGACCACTCACACCAAGCCGCCGGCGAACTCGTCCAAACGACCCTACTGTCCGACGAGTCAACAGCCGCAACACACACGACCTCCCCCCCCACTTCATCTCCTCCTTAGACCTCTCCACCACCAACTCCGCCACCAGTTTCGCCGTCGTCTATCCATTTCCAATGCCGCCGTTCGTTAGGACACGAACCTCTGGACAACCACACCTCTCGTCACCGTTTCACCCGCCGCCGTCGCTTGCTTCCTCCAAAGGCGTATTTGAATTCCTCATAAAAAGTATCTCTGGATCCACTGTGGAGCTCCTCTGTGGACTTCAGAAAGGCGATGTTGTGGAGTTGAGTCAATTCATGGGAAAAGGCTTTGATTTGGATTAAATATCTCCGCCAGAGAAGTATCAAACGATTTTAATCTTCGCTACCGGATTCGGAACTAGCCCAATTCGATCGCTGATTGAAACAGTGATTGAAATATCCAGCATTAATGAGTTCAGAAATTCAGTTAAAAAGTAGTATCGTAATTTAGCTAGGAGGCTTAAGTTGTTGACTCCTATGTTTGAAGAGATTCGTGTTTGTAAAGAGCCACTCCCTGTTGGCTCATTAAAAGCTTTGCTTTCTTTAAAATTAGTCTCTTTCAATCAATGACATTGTCTTTGCAGTTTTATTCTGATCACTTTTTAATCAGCAATATTCACTGCTGATAAGTATTATTCCTCCCTTTTTTTGGATTATGATGATGTCTGAAATGTCTTTATTTCTAAGAACATTTACCTATGTAGATGTTTGTTTCTGCTGAATTGGAAATGTGATAAAAATAAGTGTTGTTTGTTGTTGAATTTCATTTCTTCTTCTTTCAATCGTGTTTATGGTTGTAACGTTTAATTCTAGGGATATGTTGATTAGTGTATTTCATTAGATTGAAGTTTAAGTTGTCGTTGTCAGCTTGTTTGAAACTGGCTATAGGTGAAGGAAAATATCTTATTGTATTTGCAGTAACAATTAGGCGCGTGCATATTAGTTTAGTAATGGAGGACAATTAAACACTTAGTAGGGGCTGCTGTTAAGAGGTGATAATTGAGTAGGGGTACTTTTTATTGTTATTTAAAGGGTAGTTATTTTTAGGGTGTTGAAAAAAGGGATCTACATGGATTTTAAGGCCGGAATGGGACAGCAATTAAGATTTTTAATTAAAAGAGGGCTGATGTTGCTTTTCAATATATAAGAGGGTGAGATTACACACAAGAAGAGAAAAAACACACGGACAGTTTTTACACACTGAAAAAGAATATAACATACACACTTGAGAGGTTTTGAACAAAAAAAACAGTGAGAATTTGAGAGTTGAGAGCTGTTTTAGTTGCCTGTTTTGGTGCTGATGTTTGTTGCTATTAGATTATTTTAACTGGTTTTAAAATATGTTACTAAGAGTTGCTGGTTGTTATTGTTGCACTGCTGGAATTATTGCTCATACTGATTATTTTCCTCTCCACTTGTTGTTCAGGTATTCCCATGGACATCAGTCAAAGCATAGTCAAAGTTTGGATCTGAAATTTGATTATGTATTAATAATATTCATGTTAAATTCTGAGTTGGTTATTTTATGATTTGTGTTCAAGATTAAGGATGTACTTTATATAACTATTTGACTGTTGTTGCTCGGTGTTAGATTTTTTTGTACTGCGACAGCTTTGATGTGTTCCTTTGAACATTGGTATGTAAAGAAATTGATTGTAGTTCATTACTGTTATAGTTTTTGTTAGTTAGCAAAATGTGGTAGCAAATGTTTTGAGTTCTTTTAACAGAGATTCATAATATCCATATTCATGTTAAAAAAAATTTTTCTTTCTCATTTCAGCCTCAAGTATACGTGTATATCATTAAGTTTTTCTTTTATTATAAAAATTAGTATGTCAAGCATGAGTTAATAGCCATAACATGTAATGTTAATAGTAGTAATTTAATTATTTTGTTCAGCATCAGCCTTATTGAAATAGCTGTAAAAAGAAGATATACGAAGTGATTTGAAAAATGACTTATAACATCTCTTAATAATCGGTTAATTATTATCTAACTAGTGGAGATTTTTTTAGGTTTGAATTGATTTGATAATTAATAAATTTCCTTAATTACAGGGATTTTACTATATTTTGGATACTAGTTGAGGATATTTGATTTTTATGAAAAAATAAAAAAAATGTTGTACAAAACATGATTTCAACTATAGTTGTATAGAATGAAATTTACTCTTATAACGGTTGTATTTATGAAAATTTCCCCGTATTAAACTCATAATTTAGATCTAACATATTGATAAATATTCATAGCTTTGCTTTATGACCAATTTAGATTAGCATTACGATTATATAAGTTCGCGTAATATAATCGTAAATGTATTTCTAAAAATTAATTTGAAATATGCGTTCGCGCAAGTTCGATAAAAAATTTCTTAATAATAAAAATAGGTTGTGGTTTATTAATTAACTTTAGTTTTATATATTATTAAAAAGCGAGGTTAATAGTAAGTTTTAATTAATTCATTCGCGGCTTTAATTATTAGTAACGTATTTTGTATAATTGCAAATTAAGCCTTAGTAGTGTGTATATATATATATATATATATATATATATATATATATATATATATATATATATATATATATATATATATATATATGTATGTATGTATGTATTCAATTTTTCTTATACGATTCCTTTGTATCAATTTTTATTAGCCAATATGTAGGTCAGTGTTTAATCTAGTTAAAGGCATCCCTCAGTGGTTAATTTCTTTAGTTCTTCAAATAATTAGTTGAAATTAATTAATAAAAATGGTAAGTTTATTTTGATATATATATTTTATGTTATTCGTCATTTTCAGGCTTTAGTAATGCTTATTTATAAAATATGGCATGAAACGAGGTTTTAATTAGATACAAGTTTGCACTTACAAATATTTGTTTAATTCGGATATATATATATATATATTTGTATATTTATAGGTAAAATAATATATATATATATATATAGTCAATTTAGATTTATTTTTATTTTTTACAAAATAAGACAAGCTTCAATATAAAATTAGGGGATCTTCCTAGATATACCTGCGTTAAAAATAATTAGAATTTCGGACAAGCCGTTTAGCTAATTGCATGGCCCTCCGCAAGTAGTAATACGTTAGTCATTTTAGGTGTGTTTTATTTTATTATTTTACCTTTCTTAAATACGGGTGTGTATTTCATGCGACCTAAATCCAAATCCAACAACGTTGAATAAGAATGTATCGAGGATCCGGGTGTATTTCATGTGACGTGATCCGAAAACGTGTTCTTAAACAACGTTCTTTTTCTTAAGTAGTAATAATTGACAAAAAGCGGTAAATAACTTTAAAATTGCACTATAGGTTAATATGTTATAAATCAGTTAAATAAACCAAAATACGACAGTTGAGCGACCGTGCTAGAACCACGGAACTTGGGAATGCCTAACACCTTCTCCCGGGTTAACAGAATTCCTTATCCGGATTTCTGGTACGCAGACTATTAAATAGAGTCAAACTTTTCCTCAATTCGGGATTCAAACCACTGACTTGGGACACCATACATCTCCCAAGTGGCGACTCTGAATCTCTCAATAAATGAATCCTGTTTCAATTGTCCTTTAATTGGAAAAACTTCCTTTTATAACTCGCGCCCTCGCGGGCATGCGTAAAAAGGAGGTGTGACAGCTCTGACGACTCTGCTGGGGAATTTTGATGAAAGGAAGACCCAGAACCACTGGTTCAGGGTTTAAGAATTTGAGCTTTGAATAATTGTTATATTTGGCTTATTATTATCTGATTTTATTATATGTGTGTATTTAATGTGCTAAATGTTATTTTTACCGGTTTGATATTTTTGTGAATTGTACATATAAACTGTGCCGAAATCAATCTCCTCTCTAAGTCTTCTAAATCATGAAGAAGGGTGCAATTCGTGTGACTTCTTTTCTGTATAGTGTCTAACTCCCACTTTAGAACGAGGTTTGGATAAGTTGCAAAATCGGTGAAGCTTCTGTATTCCCAGGTTGCTGCCTCCTCCTCGGCTCGAGCTATCCGCTCGGGTAAGCCAGGTCTAGAACAATAAACCTAGGTTTGTAAACCTAGAATAACAAAGCTTCATGCCGGATCCCTAGTAGGAACGTTTATTTGCATCATGTTGCATTTGACTTAGGGGACTCAACACAGGGGTTGGGTCCGTCTAGGACAGGTGACCTGAAATGAAAAGACCATCCTGCTGCATCATGTTTGTTTTACGCATTTATTTGCTTTAGACTTGCATGCTGACCGGTTTTCAAATATTGAAAAAAAAATTCAAAATAGTTCATTTTTTTTAAAAAAAGGTTTTTTTAAAAATAAAAAAAAATGTGTGTTTTATTCTTAAAATAAAATAAAAATATAGTTTACTTGTTTTTTTTATAAAATAAAAATAGTTTGTTTCATTTACAGATTGTAGTTTGTTTTTATTAAAACCGAACTACGCTGATTTGACTCTCACACGGTGTGAGATACGTAGGCAACCCTTATCGGGTCCAACTTCCCCTTATGCAAAAATAAAAGGTCGAAATTAATTTTTCATCGTAAATAAGTCAGTGATGTCGTTTTCGAAAACACCGGAATGTTTTCGAAAAGGACGCCGGAAGGCTGATTTTGTATGAATAGCCACCTTTGGGTCAATTTTTAGATTTTGATTGATTAACCCACGCAGCCTTAAAATCTTTGTCCCCGAGGCGTTGAAAGGTCGTGTTTGAAAACTGAGTCTTTTATAGAGTACAAATTCTTTTTTAGTAAAATAAAGTTATTTTTTTAATCACCTTAATAAATGTGCAGGATGAGCACAAATCAGAATGAACCATTTTCAGTCTTTAGCGAGGTCCCTCAACAACTCCACATGTGGTGGAATGATTTGAAAGACAGTAGTAAAAAGATAGTGGAAAGAATTTTGGGAGGTTTTGTCAATCTGCGGAATATCAAGCCAAGGAAAGATATCATCGAGGCACTGATATCGTTTTGGGATCCAACCTGCAATGTGTTCCGTTTTGCTGACTTTGAACTTATACCCACACTAGAGGAGATTGCAGGCTATGCAGGATTAAATGGAAAATTAAGAGGACAATACCTGCTTTCACCAAGACCGGTATCTCCACATGGGTTTCTGGATTTGCTAAGCATTAGTCGGAAGGTGAAAAATGATGATTTATCAGGAGGATGTTGCGCTCTCCCATTCTTATACCAACGGTATGGTACTCCTCAGGGTTTTGAAGAGTCAAATCTTGGACTATCTCACGCTGGGAATAGAACCAAGTGGGAGACCAGACGAATTCTAGCGTTCATAACGGCGTTCCTGGGGATTGTGATTTGTCCACGAAAAGATAAGAAAATAGAGATAAATCTTGTAGGAATAGCCGATGTTGCAATCAAAAAAGCTACCAGCACGGTAGTCCCTTTGGTTTTGTCCGAAATCTACCGAGCCTTGGCTGTATGCCGAGAAAGGGGCTATTTCTTTGAAGGATGCAATATGTTACTCCAATTATGAATGCAAGAACACCTCCATCACCGGGCACGATACATGAACCATGGGTTGACTGGAAAAAGCTGTATTAGTGGTTTTGAGGAATGGATGATAGGCGCTGTATTCGCCGAAGGGGTCGAAGCATGGCTTGCACGATTAAGTTCAATAGAGGCCGGCCAGGTTGAATGGGCGTTCGGTTGGTTACCTGATACTGAAGTAGTATACATGGTAGCCGAGGAATATTATATTCTTCTGATGGGGGTTCGCAGTATCCAACCATATATTCCTCATCGGCTATTGCGTCAGCTAGGAAGATTTCAGGTTATTCCTACTGATGAAGATCTAAGCAAGCACGCCATTGAATTAAGTCCAGGAGTCGTATTTCCCGAGGAAAAGATTAGAAAGTTGTGGCATGAATGTAGATTCCTTGAGCCTAAGACTCTGGTCCGAGAACTGGCTAAGGGTTAGTTAGACCCAAAGTACAATGTTTGGTTCAGGAAAAGGTTTCAGATTCATCAAAAATTCTACTAAAAGAGCCCATGTCTAACAGTTCACGGATGATTCGCAAGAACAATGGAATAGGCTAGCAAAGGAAGAAGGTTACAGGACGAAGATTGGCAAGATAGAACAGCAGGTCCAGGACCTTCAATTCAAGAAGAGTATGCAAGATGCTGCAAATGAGGGGGTCAAAAAGAAGTTGACTCAAGAAAAGGACGCTCTCAAGGCTCGAATCTGGCGAATCAGAAAAGATGCCAACAGCCAAGCTGATCAAAGGTTGATGGACGAACTGAACCAACAGCTCAGAGAAAGCCAAGAAAGGTTGGAGAGGTCTGAGGCTACAAGGAAGGGATGCGGGACAGATGGGCAAGAGGTGCAGCAGAACGAAGGGAGTACTTGCGACAGATAAAAAGGGACTATGAAGGGAGCATTTGCGCATTAAGAGAAACAATATCCACCCTGGAAGAACGTCATTCCCGACACACAAGAAGCTTCTAGGACGATAGGAAATATTGTCATAACATGATGGCCCAAATGGAGAAGCAGATGCAGACGCTTCAAAATCAACTCTTCTACAATGCTCAGGAGCTAGGAATGAAAACTCAACAAATTGAGCGAATGCTTATCAAAAGAGATAGGGTCAGAAGGAGAATTGAAGAGATTGGGCATTACGTCACGATGAGATGCCTGGCATGTGAGCAAATGCCCCGACCTAACCTCTTCGCAGCAGTCATGGGTTATGTCCATCAGATCATGGATGAATTGAGAAGCTTACAAAGGGAACTCGCGCCAACGCCTGCGGAAAGGCCGAATGATGACTCGCGGGCACCAAAACTCAAAGCCCTAATGTACCCTTAGTCCAAATCTTTTGCTTGTCTAGTCTGTCGTCTTCATATGGTACGATTGGTTTGTAATTTCGTCAATAAATAAAAAGGTTTCTGAAATTTTGTGTTTTGTTTTGTTTGACACGAACTACGCTAGGGTCTGATTCATGCGGGGACATGATACGAAGGCAATCTACATAAGATTCGACCACTGTTTATAGTAAAAAAGGGGAAAATAAATAAAATAAGTGATAGAAAATAGGCATAGATGATAAGCTGGGATGACGCATGCGGTCTGAACAAAAGCATAATAGAAATGGTTCATTGCATAGGAACATTGCATCCCCAATCTCCTTTACCATATATGTTAAAATTTTAACACTAACAAGTTTGTTGTTTTTCCGTTCAGTTAGTGTTAGAGTGTACTGGCATCACACAGATATCATACGAGATCAAAAGGACCTATACCTAAAAGTATGACTGGGTCAGATCACGGCAGTGAGTCAGAAAAAGCAATGAGCCAG
>JASVEL010005980.1:0-24100 GCA_032618575.1 Nicotiana noctiflora | reverse complement strand
ATATATATATATAGCCCATCGGGCAAGCCTCTCAATCATTCATGACTCAACTTTTATCAATCAGTGCTCAGACTCAGCACTCATGTTCAATAGGTACCATATAGTAATTGATGCGGCGTACAACCTGATCCATATATTGATGCGGCGTACACCTCGATCCATATATATAGTCGAATGCGCTCACTAAGGTTGTGAAGACTCCGGAGGGTCTCTTACTGCCCAAGATCTATATCGCTACGGTGCACAGCCCGATCCAACATATCGATGTGGTGTGCAGCCTAATCCATATATTGTTGTGGCGTGCAGCCCGATCCATAAAATATATAATCCTCACAACCAGGCCCTCGACCTTTCTCAGTCATTAACCTCACCCTTAGACCCTCGGTCTTTCTCATTTATTACCTCATAATCAGGCCTTCGGCCTCTCTCATCCATCAACCTCACAAGTCACTCACACTATCAGTCAAAAATAGGACATTCAGCTCAAGTATATCATTTATAATGTCAAAATTGAGTAAATAAGGCTGGGTTAAGAAATCAGTAAAACATAGAATGACTGAGCACAATTATTAAATCAAAACATTAAGGAATAGTAGTAAAAACCCCATAAAGGCCTGAAACAGTTGGCATGAGGCCCAAATGTAGCATTTAGCCCAAAATATGATAATAACAAACAGTTTTCAATCAAATACGCATTTAAACAGTCACACGCGATAGGCTAAGTGACAATACCCAATGGTGAATGACCCACGCTCCTCATCTAACATATGCATCACCTCAAAATAGCACAACGATGTGAAATTCGGGGTTTCAAACCCTCAAGACAACATTTACAATCATTACTTACCTCTATCCGGTCCAAACTCTAGCCTGCGATGCCTTTGCCTCAAGAATCAATCTGCAATTGCTCTGAATCTAACTAAAATCAGTTCCATATCATTGATACACGCTAAAGGAACACAGCCCACAAAACAATCGAATCAACTCAAAAATCCCAAATTGACCAAACCCGACCCCTGGGCACATATCACGTAATCCAATAAAAAACATCAATAGTGATAGCTTATATGAGTCAAGCAAACTATAGAGTAACTGGTCCTCTATGAGATAGAAAGTAGAATGCAATAAATGCTGAATGTAAAGAAGACCAGAGGTATTCTATGTGGAAAAATCTCACACAAGCGAATAAAAAAAAACCACAATCTACACCTGTAGGCTTTAAACTCAATTAACTTGTAATCTACTTATTAAAAATGAGGCAAATAGCATGTTTGAAGGAAGTTTGAATATGGAAAGTCAACCTAGAGTTGACTATCGAGTTAGAGTGCTCGGAATCGGATTCTGATGATTCGACTAGTTTCGAGGGATCATTTATGACTTAGGAGAGGAATCGAAATTGAATTTGGAGACCCGATGTAGAAATAGGCTTGAATTGGCTAAGGTTGAATTTTGGCGAAATCCGAACGGTAGGTGAGATTTTGATCCAGGGGTCGGAATGGAATTCCGACAGTTGCAGTAGCTCCGTTTGGTGATTTTGGATATGTCCGCAAATTTTCAGATCATTCGGACGTTGTTTAGTCGGGTTTTTGATTGATTGTGTAATTCGGAATGTTTTAAGGAATTTAGGCTTGAATTCGATGTGAATTATGGGTTTTGATGTTGTTAGACGTGTTTTGAGGATTGGAGCAAGTTCGAATAAGGTATTAGGATGTGTTGGTGTGTTTGGATGAGGCCCCGGGGGCCTCGGGGTGTTTTCGGATGGTTAGACGGGAGAAAATGTGGAAAATTGCAGGGAAGTGTTCTGGTTCTATTGTTTTCGCTCCTGCGGAAATGGGGGCGCAGGAGCGAGTCCGCAGAAGCGGACGAGGAGGCGCAGGAGCGCTTGTCTACGCAGAAGCGGAATCTTTTCCGCTGAAGCGGCGACGCTGGTACGAGTGTGTGACCGCAGAAGCGGCGTCGCTGGTGCGAGTGGGTGACCGCAGAAGCGGATTTTTGATCGCCTGAGCGAGTCCGCAGGAGCGGACTCCGGAGCGCAGAGGCGGAAGTCACCGCAAGAGCGGTTATGTTTTCGCGGAAGCGGACGCGCGGAAGCGGTCTTATGTTCGCAGAAGCGGAATTGACCGGCTAGGCCTGGAATCGCAGAAGCGACCATCTGGTCGCGGATACGGACTCGCAGGAGCGGAATTCTATCCGCAGAAGCGAAAATCGCAGTGAGTTAATTGTATCGAAGTTAGAAAATTTCAGAAACATTTCACACATTTGGGTCTCGGCTTAAGGAGGCGATTTGGGCGATTTTGAAGAGAAACTCAAGGGAAATCATCAGGTAATCAACTATGGACTTAAACTATGATTAGTATTGATAATATTATGCAATTATATCATGAAAATGGAGGAATTTGGGGTGATTCATGGAAGATTTAACCCTAGGCTTGAACTTTAGAATATCAAGGTTTTGAATGGGCAAATGGAGTCCGAATTTGGTAAAATTGATATGCTTAGACTCGTATCGAGATGAGGGTTCCGAATATGTGACTTTCGTGATTTTTCGAGAAGCGTACCGAAAGTCGGGTTTTGGCAACTTTGCCATTTTTGGTGTAAATCGAATTGTATTGATTGGGTGTCGTCCCATTGGCCTAATTTGTTGTATTTCTACTGTATTTGACCAGATTCTATGCGTGCGGAGCTTGATTCTCGTGGCAAGGGCATTGCGGAGTAGTCATCGCGCTGTATTGAGGTGAGTAATAGATGTGGGTGATGACCAGCGGGTTCGAAACCCCAGTACACCATTTTGTGACGCTGTATAGCAGCGAGACACGTACTCTCATGTGAGTGCGGGGTCGATTGCGATTGGGGACTATAGCTTAGTCCGACTTGTTGATACTGTATTATGACATTGGCTATTCTTGAGTCGTCGAACCTCCTTCTCGGATGGTTGCATACTATATATTGTGATATTGGCCACTCTTGAGCCGAGTAACCCCCTTCTTGGGCGGTTGAGTATACTTGTGGGCCGTGAGCCGGTTATTGGATCCCGCGAGGATCGTTATCATCGTCTTATCATATTGACATGTTAGTTACTACCAGTCCATAGCTATTTCTGTTATCATGCTATTTCCAATCTCCGGAACTTGATATTACTGTTTTCAACTGAAAAATGATAAAAAATGTTTTCAAAACTACTTTTGAGCCCGCGGGGCTGTATTTGCATATTAGCTGACTGGTAGTGGATCGGGCTGCGCGCCGCAGCGGTATATATGTTGGATCGGACTGCATGCCGCAGTAATATTGTGCTTGGGCTGTAGGAGCCCCTCCGGAGTCTGAACCCCCACAGTGAGCACGGGTACCCAAATTGGATCGTGCTACGCGCCGTAGCGGTCATATCATGCATTGCATTGCATTTAGCTACATCTGCTAGCTGTTATACTATTTTGCTGGTATGTGTCGGTACAGGTACAGTTGATATCGACTCTGTGACAGGGTATTTGATTACAACTTTACATAGTGCTTTATTGCGGATTTCTTATCTGCGCTGTCTTACCCCCGTTTATTACCACTGAGTCTGGCAGTACTCATTTTACTCCCTGCCCATTGTGTGCAGATCCAGGTACCTCTCAGCAGTGATCCAATAGCTGTTCGAGGCGACATTTGTAGGATATTCGAGGTAGCTGCAGAGTCCGCAGGACCCGATATTCCTTCTTACTGTCTTTTGATTCTGTATTGATGCTTCTTTCCGTACTTGGTATCTTGTAAACTATTACACACTTATGTTCATTAGAGGCTCATGACTCTTGACCCTTCGGTCTATGGGAGTCGGTATATTTTGGGACTTGGTTCCCCGCTGTTGGTATATGTATCACTGTTGTTTCATATTTTGATATGCTTAAATGGGATAAAACAAGCTTCTAGCTCCGTTCTTGTTATCGATTGGTCAGGCTGGCTTAGCAATGTGCTGGGCGCCATCACGACCGGATTTGGGGTCGTTACAAGTTGGTATCAGAGCCTAGGTTTACTAGGCCTCATGAGTCTTAAGCCGATTGGTAGAGTTTTGTGGATCGGTACGGGGACGCCTGTACTTATCCTCGGGAGGCTGCGAACCTTTAGGAAAACTTCACTTTTCTTGAACTCTGTCGTGCGATCTTGTTGTTCTGAGAACTGAACTTCTATATTCTATTCTCTCGCGTATGGCGAGAACGCGAGCATCAGGACGAGATGGACGACCTCCATTGCCACCTGTTAGAGGCCGTGGGCGCGGTCGTGCTAGAGTTAGAGGTAGGGCGGCTGAGGCAGTGCCAGCTGACCCGCCTGTTGTACCAGTTCAGGAGCAGCCCCCAGTGGTTGATGCTCCAGCAGTCCCAGTTCAGGGCCATACTGTATCTATTGCTATTCCTGGTCTTCAAGAGACTCTTGCTCAGATATTATCGGTGTGTTCCGGTTTGGCTCAGGTAGTCTCAGCTACTGCTGCTGTAGCGACATCTCAGACAGGGGGTGGTCAGCAGACCCCTGCAGCTCGCACACCCGAGCCGGTTGTTCGGGGACTTCAGACGCCAGAGGCGGTCCCCGCTCAGGTGGTTGCACCGGTTATTCCTCCAGCTGCACCAGCTCCAGCTCCAGAGCATATGGTTCAAGTTATGCCCGACGACGAGCAGCGTCGTCTTGAGAGATTTGGTAGACTTCAGCCACCCCATTTTAGTGGCGTTGAGGGCGAGGATGCCCAGGGTTTCTTGGACAAGTGTCAGAGGATGTTGCGGACGGCTGGTATTCTTGAGTCCGGCGGAGTTTCATTTACTACCTTTCAGTTCACTGGTCTCGCATTTGATTGGTGGGAAGAGTTTGAGAGGCGTAGGCCTGCAGGAGAATCACCTCTCACATGGCAGCAGTTCTCTGCTCTCTTTCTAGAGAAATATGTACCTCAGTCTCGTCGCGAGGAGCTACGTCGCCAGTTCAAGTGGTTGGTTCAGGGCGACATGTCTGTGACCTAGTATGAGCTCAGATTCACACAGTTGGCTAGGCATGCCACATGGATGATCCCTAATGATAGGGAGAGGATCAGGAGGTTCATTGATGGCCTCAACTACTCTATCCGCATTCTTATGACAAGAGAGAGAGTTTTGTCATCATCATTTGAGCAGGTTGTTGATATGGCACGCTCCATTGAGGCGGATCGTCGCTGAGAGAGGGAGGAGCGGGAGGCCAAGAGGCCTCGTGGTTCTGGTAGCTTCAGTGGTGCTCCATATAGAGGGCACTTTCAGCAGGGCAGAGGTCGCTCATCTAGACCTTGTTATTAAGGTCGCCTTGAGCAGAGCGGAGCTTCTTCTGGTCGTGGTCGACAGGGTTTCCAGTAGGGCCAATTTTCACTTAGTTCCCTCCCAAACCAGAGTGCAGTACCTACTTCTTCACCCCGGGGTTCTTCTGCGGCGAGGGGTTCCCTTCAGTCCCCTTTTCCAGCACCAGGTAACTGTTTTGAGTGTGGTGAGTTTGGCCACATGAGGAGACAGTGCCCTCGACTCCGTAGGGACAGGACTCAACAGAGGGACCAGCCCTCATCTTCAGCACCATCTCAGTCTAGTAGAGGTGGAGGTCAGTCTTCTCGTGGTCGCCCCAGGGGTGAGGAGAGATCTGGTGGAGGCCAGGCACGGTTCTATGCACTTCCTGACAGGCGTGATGCAGTTGCCTCCGATGCAGTGATTACAGGTATCATTTCTGTCTGTCACAGAGATGCCTCTGTTCTATTTGATCCATGGTCCACATATTCTTACGTGTCCTCTTATTTTGCACATCATTTGGGTGGGACTCGTGGTAGTCTTGATTTACCTGTTCATGTATCCACCCTCGTGGGTGATACGATTATTGTGGATCATGTCTATAGATCCTGTGTTATATCTATTGGGGGTCTGGAGACCCAGGCAGATTTATTATTGTTGGAGATGGTGGACTTTGATGTTATATTGGGTATGGATCGGTTGTCTCCGTACCACGCTATATTAGACTGTCATGCTAAGACAGTTACATTGGCCATTCCTGGTATTTCTCAGATTGATTGGCGGGGTTCGACTGATTTTGTCCCTAGCCGTGTCATTTCGTTCTTAAAAGCTTAGAAGATGGTCGAAAAATGGTGTTTATCATACTTGGATTTTGTGAGAGATGTGGGAGCTGAGTCTCCTAGAATTGATTATGTACCTGTTGTGCGGGACTTTCCAGATGTATTCCCTTCATACCTGTAGGGCATGCCGCCGAACAGGGATATTGATTTTGGCATTGATTTGGTGCCGGGCACTCAGCCCATATTCGTTCCTCCTTATCGGATGGCACCAGCTGAGTTGAAAAAACTGAAAGAGCAGCTTCAAGAGCTTCTGGATAAGGGCTTCATCCGTCCTAGTGTGTCCCCGTGGGGTGCGCCGGTATTATTTGTTAAAAAGAAAGATGGTTCCATACGAATGTGTATTGATTATAGGCAATTGAACAAAGTGACAGTGAAGAACAAGTACCCTCTACCGCGCATAGATGATTTGTTTGATCGGTTACAGGGTGCGAGGGTGTTTTCTAAGATCGATCTTCGTTCAGGCTATCATCAGCTGAAGATCAAGGACTCGGATATTATGAAGACCGCATTCAGGACCCGATATGGTCATTATGAGTTCCTTGTGATGTCGTTTGGGCTGACCAACGCCCCAGCAGCATTTATGTATCTGATGAACAGTGTGTTCAGGCCTTATATGGATTCATTTGTGATTGTGTTCATTGATGACATTCTAGTCTACTCCCGTAGTCAGGAGGAGCATGCTCAGCATTTGAGTATTGTGTTGCAGAGATTGAGGGAGAAGAAGCTATATGCTAAATTCTCCAAGTGCGAGTTTTGGCTCGAGTCCGTAGCATTTCTGGGACATGTGGTGTCTCGTGATGGTATTCAGGTTGATCAGAAAAAGATAGAGGCGGTGCAGAGATGACATTCTAGTCTACTCCCGTAGTTAGGAGGAGCACCCTCAGCATTTGAGTATTGCGTTATAGAGATTGAGGGAGGAGAAGTTGTATGCTAAATTCTCCAAGTACGAGTTGTGGTCGGATGAGTGCGAGGAGAGCTTTCGAATGCTCAAGACAGCTTTGACCACAGCTCTAGTATTAGTGTTGCCATCAGCTTCAGGTTCATATAGTATATTGTGATGCCTCGAGGGTGGGGATAGGTTTTGTATTAATGCAGGAGGGTAGAGTGATTGTTTATGCTTCTCGGTAGTTGAAGCCACATGAGAAGAATTATCCTGTTCATGATTTGGAGCTAGCCGCTATTGTTCATGCCTTGAAAATTTGGAGGCACTATTTGTACGGCGTGTCTTGTGAGGTGTATACCGACCATCGTAGTCTCCAACACTTGTTCAAACAGAAAGATCTTAATTTGAGACAGCGGAGATGGCTTGAGTTGCTTAAGGATTATGACATTACTATTTTATATCATCCGGAAAAGGCCAACGTGGTGGCCGATGCTTTAAACCGGAAGGCGGTCAGTATGGGAAGCTTGGCATATATTCCAGCTGAGGAGAGGCCATTTGCTTATGATGTTCAGGTGCTAGCCAATCGGCTAGTGAGGTTAGATATTTCGGAGCCCAGCAGGGTATTGGCTTGTGTTGTATCTCGGTCATCTCTATATGATCGTATTCATGAGCGCCAGTATGATGATCCACATTTGGTTGTCCTTAGGGACAGAGTTCAGTATGATGATGCTAGAGATGTCACCATTGATAGTGACGGCGTATTGAGGATGCAGGGCCGGATATGTGTGCCCAATGTTGATGGCCTTCGTGAGTTGATTTTGGAGGAGGCCCATAGCTCGCGGTATTCTATCCATCCAGGAGCCGCGAAGATGTATCAAGATTTGAAACAACACTATTGGTGGAGAAAGATGAAAATGGACATTGTCGGACATGTAGCACGGTGCCTCAACTGTCAGCAGGTTAAGTACGAGCATCAGAGGCCCGGTGGTGTATTTCAGCGCATTGATAGTCCTGAGTGGAAATGGGAGAGGATCACTATGGACTTTGTTACCGGACTCCCTCGGACAACGAGGAAGTTTGATTCTGTTTGGGTGATTGTGGATAGGCTGACCAAGTCGGCTCACTTCATTCCAGTTAGTACTACCTACTCATCGGAGCGGTTGGCAGCGATCTTTATTCGGGAGATTGTCCGGTTGCATGGAGTCCCAGGTGTCTATCATATCCGACAGGGGTACTCAGTTCACTTCTCAGTTTTGGAGAGCATTTCAGCGAGAGATGGGTACGCGGGTTGAGTTGAGTACGACATTTCACCCCCAGACAGATGGGCAGTCTGAGCGTACTATTCAGATTCTGGAGGATATGTTGCAAGCATGTGTGATTGACTTTGGTGGTTCGTGGGATGAGTTCTTACCACTTGCTGAGTTTGCCTACAACAACAGTTATCAGTCGAGTATTCGGATGGCCCCGTATGAGGCATTGTAGCAGACGGTGTAGATCCCCCATGGGATGGTTTGAGCCTGGTGAGGATAGATTGATAGGGACTGAGTTAGTTCAGGATGCTCTGGATAGAGCAAAGTTGATCCAGGAGAGGCTTCGTACGGCACAGTCTCGTCAGAAGAGTTATGCGGACCGTAGAGTTCGAGAGTTGTCTTTCATGGTTGGTGACGGAGTATTGTTGAAGGTTTCACCTATGAAGGGTGTCATGAGGTTTGGGAAGAAAGGAAAGTCGAGTCCCAGGTACATTGGTCCTTTTGAGATACTCAGGAGGGTTGGAGATGTGGCATATGAGTTGGCCTTGCCACCCAGCTTATCCAACATTCATCCATTATTCCACGTGTCTATGCTCCGGAAGTACATCGGAGATCCGTCTCATGTATTAGACTTCAGTGCCATTCAGCTTGATGGTGATCTATCTTATGATGTGGAGCCAGTGGCTATTTTGGGTAGACAGGTTCGAAAATTGAGGTCTAAGGAGATTGCATCAGTTAAGGTTCAGTGGAGAGGTCGACCCGTGGAGGAGGCCACTTGGGAGATCGAGCGGGAGATGCGGAGCAGATATCCTCACTTGTTTGAGACTTCGGGTATGTTTCTTGACCCGCTCGAGGACGAGTGTTTGCTTAAGAGGGGGAGAATGTGACGACCCGGCCCGTCGTCACGGGAATTACCACCCCGTTATGTCGTAATTACATGTTTTATGATTTTATATCAGTGTTAGAGTCTATCGGGTGAGTTAGGAGTGAATTGGATTGAAAATGAGGCATATAGCCTTTTTGAAGGAAACTTGAATAAGGAAAGTCAACATGGAGTTGACTATTTGGTTAGAGGGCTCGGAATCGGATTCTGATGATTCGGTTAGTTCCGGGAGGTGATTTGTGACTTAGGGGAGCAATCGGAATTGAATTTGGAGGCCCGGTGTAGAAATAGGCTTGAATTGGCTAAGGTTGAATTTTGGCGAAATCCGAACGGTAGGTGAGATTTTGATCCGGGGGTCGGAATGGAATTCCGACAATTTCTGTAGCTTCGTTATGTGATTTTGGATATGTCCGCAAAATTTCAGGTCATTCGGACGTCGTTTGGTCGGGTTTTTGATTGATTGTGTAATTCAGAATGTTTTAAGGAATTTAGGCTTTAATTCGATGCGAATTATGGGTTTTGATGTTGTTAGACGTGTTTTGAGGATTGGAGCAAGTTCGAATAAGGTATTAGGATATGTTGGTGTGTTTGGACGAGGTCCCGGGGGCCTCGGGGTGTTTTCGGATGGCTAAACGGGAGAAAATGTGGAAAATTGCAGGAAGTGTTCCGGTTCTGTTGTTTTCGCTCCTGCGGAAATGGGGGCGCAGGAGCGAGTCCGCAGAGAAGCGGACGAAGAGGCGCAGGAGCGCTTGTCTACGCAGAAGCGGAATCTTTTCCGCTGAAGCGGCGTCGCTGGTGCGAGTGCGTGACCGCAGAAGCGGACTTGATGAGTAAGGGGAAAGTCCGCAGAAGCGGATTCTTGATCGCCTGGGCGAGTCCGCAGGAGCGGACTCTGGAGCGCAGAGGCGAAAGTCACCGCAGGAGCGGTTATGTTTTCGCGGAAGCGAACGCGCGGAAGCGGTCTTATGTTCGCAGATGTGGAATTTGGCTGGCTAGGTCAGGAATCGTAGAAGCGACCATCTGGTCGCAGAAGCGGTTCCGCAGGAGCAGAAAATGGCCCGCAGAAGCAAAAACCGCAGTGAGTTAAGTGTATCAGAAGTTAGAAAATTTCAGAAACATTTCACACATTTGGGTCTCGGCTTTAGAGGCAATTTGGGCGATTTTGAAGAGAAACTCAATGGAAATCATCAGGTAATCAACTATGGACTTAAACTATGATTAGTATTGATAATATTATGCAATTATATCATGAAAATGGAGGAATTTGGGGTGATTCATGGAAGATTTAACCCTAGGCTTGAACTTTAGAAAATCAAGGTTTTGAATGGGCAAACGGAGTCCAAATTTGGTAAAATTGATATGCTTAGACTCGTATCGAGATGAGGGTTCCGAATATGTGACTTTCGTGATTTTTCGAGAAGCGTACCGAAAGTCGAGTTTTGGCAACTTTGCCATTTTTGGTGTAAATCGAATTGTATTGATTGGGTGTCGTCCCATTGGCCTAATTTGTTGTATTTCTACTGTATTTGATCGGATTCTACGCGTGCGGAGCTGGATTGTCATGGCAAAGGCATTACGGAGTAGTCGTCGCGCTGTATTGAGGTGAGTAATAGATGTGGGTGATGACCAGCGTGTTCGAAACCCCGGTATACCACTTTGTGACGCTGTATAGCGGCGAGACACGTACTCTCATGTGAGTGCGGGGTAGATTGTGATTGGGGACTATGGCTTAGTCCGACTTGTTGGCACTGTGTTATGATATTGTCTATTCTTGAGCCGTCGAACCTCCTTCTCGGATGGTTGCATACTATATATTGTGATATTGGCCACTCTTGAGCCGAGGAACCCCCTTCTTGGGTGGTTGAGTATACTTGTGGGCCGTGAGCCAGTTATTGGATCCCGCGAGGATCGTTATCATTGTCTTATCATATTGACATGTTAGTTACTACCAGTCCGTAGCTATCTTTGTTATCATGCTATTTCCAATCTCTGGAACTTGATATTACTGTTTTCCAACTGAAAAATAATAAAAAGGGTTTTCAAAACTACTTTTGAGCCTGTGAGGCTGTATTTGCATATTAGCTGACTGGTAGTGGATCGGGCTGCACGCCGCAGCGGTATATATGTTGGATCGGACTGCACACCGCAGTGATATTGTGCTTGGGCCGTAGGAGCCCCTCCGGAGTCCGAACCCCCACAATGAGCACGGGTACCCAAACTGGATCGGGCTACGCATCGTAGCGGTCATATCATGCATTGCATTGCATTTAGCTACATCTGATAGATGTTATACTGTTTTGCTGGTACTTGATGGTACAGGTACATTTGATATTGATTTTTGTGACAGGGTATTTGATTACAGCTTTACCTAGTGCTTTATTGCGGATTTCTTATCTGCGCTGCCTTACCCCTGTTTATTACCACTGAGTCTGGCAGTACTTATTTTACTCCCTGCACCTTGTGTGCAGATCCAGGTACCTCTCAGCAGTGATCCGGTAGCTGTTCGAGGCGACATCTGTGGGATATTCGAGGTAGCTGCAGAGTCCGCAGGACCCGATATTCCTTCTTACTGTCTTTTGATTCTGTATCGACTTTTCTTTCCGCACTTGGTATCTTGTAAACCTTTATACACTTATGTTCAGTAGAGGCTTGTGACTCTTGACCCTTCGGTCTATGGGAGTTGGTATATTTTGGGACTTGGTCTCCCCGCTGTTGGTATATGTATCAATGTTGTTTCATGTTTTGATATGCTTAAATGGGATAAAACGAGCTTCTAGCTCCGTTCTCGTTATTGATTGGTCAGGCTGGCTTAGCAATGTGCTGGGCGCCATCACGACCGGATTTGGGGTCGTGACAATATGAGACTCAAAATTATCACACAAGGGGATAAAAAAATCACGACCTACACTCGTAGGCTTTAAACTCAACTAACTTGTAATCTACTTATTACTAGCCATTTTGTAAACAACCCTATTGCAAAGACTTCAAACTAATTTGTGATGCACCACCATAAGCCACTATATAACTCTCCTAGTTATAGAGGATTTAACTTATGACTATTCCTAATCACAATATAAACTTCTAAAGTTTACGAATTTGGTTTGTTCCTATGCACAGCCGCTTCTGGGCAGTTGCGTTCCAATTGGATAGTGGACTTTGTACTTCTGTCAGGACACACCAACGGACCAGGTCCTGATTGTGTTCCTCATCTATAACATTTGCTAGATGGTCGCTTTCTTCTCATATGTTCTAACTATGCACTTGACCTATTTTTTCATAGAACCCCAAGGGAGCAGGTCCCTGTTGTGTTTCTCTTTATAATGATTGCGTATAGCCAGTGACTTGTTCTGTTGTCGAAGATATCTAAGGGACTAACACATCGGCTCCCTGATGTGTCCCTCCACTAGTCATTCATCTATTCATTGATTTTCAGTCTTCGAACAGTTCACATGAGATGTGTATCCTGTGGGACAAGATTCTCTATCTGGTTCTTAACAACAAGTTTGTTAGATCATCAAAACATAAGAAGTATAAGGCTAAGTCATTGAAACCCCGTCAATTTCCACCTTTTCTATGATGACAAACTTAAGCATGTAAAGCATTTGTTTAGATCAGAATTAACAATTAATTAGATGAGAAATGAGCAGCAGTTCCCCCTTAATCTTAGATCTCCCTCATGTGATCAACCAACTTACCCCCCTCAACCCTCTTCTTTCATAATTTTTCCCTTTTGACATCATTAAAAATAGCAACTAGTATGTCGAAGATCAGAAGTAGGTAATAAGCATAAAGAAGTCTGACACAGTAGCTCATGCCACACATGTGCACGTAATATGATAGAAAAGAGAAGCCAGAGGAACATAGTATTATACATGCAACAAAAGGGAAGCTGTTTCATTAATGTTTACATTGGACTGAGTAAATCAGGAGTAGTAATGGTTAAGTCCAACATGGCATCACAAAATAAATAAAAAAATAAAAGCTAAACAGCAACCACAAAATGTTGGATAAAAAACAACTTGGCACTAAGAGGATCCTAGGAAACACTGAGGAAGGAGGATTGGAAGAAGATGCATCAATAGTTTTGAGAACCAGTTCTAGTCTAGCATTTGCAGCCAGTTGTTCTTCAAGTAATTGAGCTCAAATTCTCTTTTTTTTCCTTTCTCTGTCGGGTGCCTCCTCATGTACAGAATCAGGTCCCTTATCTGCTTGGCTAAGCTGAGTTTCCAATATGGCATTTCGAGCTCTCAACCTTCTTAATTCATCAGATGCTACATTTTGAGCATTTATCTGCTGAGATATGGTCGAGATGTTCCCACCAACTCTTTATATACAGACATTCTTCTAGAGTGATCTTAGAGAAGGACTATTTGCGTATGCCCACTCTAGGATTACCTAAGGGGACCTTATAGAATCTGAACACCTGAGTTAGGAGAAATCCATAAGGTAACCTGTGATTTCCACCCTTTAAATTTGCCAACTTCTGCATGTGATCAATCATGATGGGTGGCAAATTGATTGGTACAAACTCGTCAAACACTTCCATTAGGAGCATGTCCAATCTTGTAGCAATATATCGTACCTCAAAGCGAGGTAAGAGCACTTTAATGGCCAGTTCAAAGAGAATCTGGTACTCAAGAAGCAGCACCTTCTTATGCACTTTTTCCCCCTGTTGAATAGCTTGTTCTTTCATGATGGCTCTCTGAAAGTTTACTCCATAGACACCCTTAACTGAGTTCATACCTTCACACGGAATTCTGAGAACCTTTCCCAATGTTGAAGCGTCGAGTACAATGTCTACTCCATTTACAAGAGCATAGATATGGTCCCCCAAAAGAGATGCGTAAAAAGCTTGTATAGCATCTTCATACACCAGAGACAATCTCTCTTCAAACAAGTGTTCCCATTGTTGAAATTCCACAATCTCCAAAATTAGTCGCCTCCCTGTCATCTTTGAAATTGCTGGATCAAATGTACATACCCACAGCACTTTATGAGTTCTTAGTCTCTACTACCAAAGACCACGATCATTGGTTATGGACCTTATTGGACCAGGTTCTTTCACAGTTTCACTTTTTCGTTTGCTACACCCTTCAGCAGACTTGCTATCCCCACAGTATTATCTTCAGACACGGCTAGCTCAGTTTGACTCCGTTTAGACTTGTTGTTGTACTTCATAGATAACCATTTCTATTTCTCAATAATTTCAGGAAATGCATTTTCCATTGACAATTGAGTTGTCATAGATTGTTCTACTGAGGAACCAGGTTCCTTGGAAGTATCTTTGCCTAATTGGTTTACTGACCCACTTTTGATGAAATCCTTTGGATTTATTTTCCTCTTTTTTCTTGGCTTGACAGTCCTCTTACTTTTCTGAAATGAGGACTCGGAGCTTTTTTGCTATAGTGACCTGATAGTGAGTGATTTGGTTGAAGACCTTAAGATCTTGGAGTGAATAGTAGGTACAGGAGTGAGCTTGCATGGAAGAGAAACAGGTTCATCAGAAGGGTTTTCTAGGAATATCTAACGAATCAAGGACTCCAAGAATTCTACATTTCATGCATTTTCTAGAAGTTAAATCTCTTCCCTCTAATAACTCAAACGGGAGATAAGCTCCTTCATTCGTTAGAATTTCAACAGCTATAGCCATGATGTTGTGATTTGCTTCCTATTCATGTGACTCCTTGACAGTCACTGAGTCCAACATGGAGGAGTTTATGTACTGGTTAGGATCATACTCATGGGCTTCTAAAGCCTGACGAGTAGAACCGTCTGTATGTTCTTTGAAGAGATCATAGGATTAACTGGACATAGGGTTCTCAAAATATTGGAAAACAGGGTTTAACAGAAATGGGAAGAAGGTAGGAATGGAAAAGAGACCACAAGTGGTTAAAGTGGTAGAATGCGTGAAATAGTAATGATATGCGATTTATTTTAAGGAATGCGATGAAATAGGAGCGGTTTTAGAAGTGGTAGACTGAGACGATTGTTCGATCGCCGTTAGATGAGCACTTTGCAGATGAGTAGAGAGAGAGAGAGAGAGAGAGAGAGAGAGAGAGAGAGAGAGAAATGAAGAGAGAATCCTAGCTATACAGTGTAGATGAAGGTTCATGACTTGTTGTGGGAGGGAAGAGAGGTTTTATGGGAAGAGGGGCTAATGATGAGTGAAGAAAGAAACAGGTTCTGAATAGTCCTAAAACTGGTAATAGGTTTGTGGGGAAGTGTTACCGTGCAGAGGAGGTGAAAGGATTTGACAGACAAGAGATGACGCACAGATATTGGAAGTTGGATGATGTGGCAGCTGAATTACAGGATAATAATTATTTTTTTGTTTCGAGAGGGAAAAATTAAGCACATTACTACTAACCCGAGATACAAGAACCCGATGCCAGAGCAATCTTTTGAATAGAGTTTTAACAGCTCCCCTCTTATATCTCATAACTGTACCTTTAACTTCTATGGTCGTCATGCGTGTTTACCTACAAAGGTATTGATGTGAGTTAAGCTTGGTCAAAAAACACTTTAGCTACCTTTACTTGAATGTGTCTTACGCAACTGACATATGGAGAACCAGGTTCTTCATTGGATTCTTGTAACCTCGTCTTCACCTTGATTTATTGAAAATATTCTCTATTTGAGGCTTTGATGCAGATATCTGGAGTTTGGTCTTTTGTTTTGAAAAGCTTTCCACAAATCAGTCCCTTCTTCATATTGACCCTCAGAAGAGGATCTTACCCTTCAATGTGTTTGCAATTTCTCTCCAATTGTTGATGAGGCCATAAATAATCATAGGTGCATTTGGTTTACCAATTTGTGAAAGAAGTTGTTTGAGGAGGGGAAGTATGAAGGTTAATTTGATTTCCCCACACTTTGTGTTTAGTTACTTGTGTAGTGCTATGAGCTGCATCTTTAATTCTTCCTTCAGCTTTAGCGGTAGCAAGTAGCGAACCCGGTTCTTTAATAGACATGGAAAATGATATTGCATTTTCACTCTCCAATCTCCTTCATGTTGCTCATTTTGTCATCCTCCTGATTTGAAGCCTCGGACATTTCCCAGAGAGTGGATTGGTTCATCATATAAATCCTCACGGTTTCTTTCTTTACAAGGGAGAGTGTCTTGTGGAATATTCCATGAGCATCTCCTGCCATTTAGTGCTTCCTTTGTTGGAGGCCTTTTGACTATGATTTATGGGTTGTCCCCCAAAAGGATTCCTTTACTCGTCTATTTGCAATGTGCTTCCCAAGTTGATCCTTCCTTTTTTCAGAAGCAAGACATTTTCTTCTAATTGGGTGTCCTTGGCGAGTTTTGATTTAGGAAGAACCTGGTTCGACACCTATTCTTAAATAGAGAGAAATGCTCATTTATTTTGCCCATAATTTTTTGGTGATTCCATAGGCGATGAGCACTGTCCATGCATCATTTTCCAGTTCCATCTTTTCCTATTCAAGTGCCGAAGGAACCGTTCTACCTTTTGATTCACTGAGAATGTACCCTTTACTTTATTCTCAAGGATACATTCCTTTCCTACATGGATTTTAGTGAGAAGCATTTCATAATGTTTTTAGCTGATGTGTAGAATCCATAATGATATAGAAATACCACGAGTCTTGACACCCTCCAATGCAAACTTCAGACCTAGCTAAATATAAAACTTGAAAAACCTCCAATTATTACATGTAACATCTTAAACTCCTTAAAACCATTCTCGAGAGTCATCTACTCTATTTAAACTGCAATTAGACCGATCAAACAAACTGGATGACTTGTGCTCCAATAGCACTCCAACGCCACAGAATGGTACCTCACCTTAATGAAACCAAACAACATCATATCCCATGCATTGTACATCCATTACCAATAACAACTTAATTCATTCTATAAATTCTTATACGCCCATGAAGCATCACACAACCCTCATCCAAAATTTCCTTCATTCAGGTCATCCTCGATCTCAGCCTCTGTAAGCCATCACTGATTCGCCAGTATGCCCCAAACTGGAACTAACACAACACCTAATCGTGCAATCACGAATCAATAGCGGACTCCCTCACTTGGCTCAAAGCCGTAGATCAAAACACATATTAACCCATAATGCATACACTCTATTACTACCATAATACAATAGTGAGATTAAACTCAATCCTTCATAAGCCTGTGCAACTCAGACCATCCAGTCTTCAAATCTTCTGCAAATCTCGTATTCACCCTCGTAACAGTCAAGCCCCCTCTCATAAGCGACCCCAAATTTAAATTGCAATATATATATTTCATCGATAAATGAGATCTTCCAACAACCACATAAGGATCATACAAACTCTAGAACACTCTGCAAGAGATAACCCACCTATTTCGCCTTAAACTGGCATCTCTCTATAATCTTCCACAATCATAACTATTACTCGGTAACTTACCCTTCCTGAGTATGAGCTCATATCACAACATGAAATTTACTCCTTTTCAGACTAGAAAACATGAAAAAGATCCTTCATCATGCCCACAACTCAGGCTATACATCAACTCACGATGAAAATCCAAGCACCAGATAGTTCTTACTACCCCCAAGGAGACCCTTCTCACATCATCAAATCATACGAACACATCTCGTAGTTGCATCATACTCATCACATTGCTATCCAGCCATCGCTTCCCCTAATAGGGATATTTATCGATCATATAAATCCAAAAATACGCGCTCACAAATCAACAGCTCAGGGCTAAAGCTATAGGCAAAACTCAACCTCAGGTCCTCTAGACTGGCCCTACATCATAGAAATTATATCTAACACCTTGATTAGGGAATCACAAACAGTCGATACACATCTGATAATGAGTGCTCATGCGCGCAAACAAATACATGCATGGAATTTCAAGATTTACATTTCAAGCTAAATCAAGGACGCACGACAAGAATTCAAGAATGTGAAGTTTTTCCTAAAAGGTTCTGCAACCTCCCGAGAATAAGTACAGACGTCTCCGTATCGATCTGCAAGACTCTAGTAAATCTGCTCATGACTCGTAATACCTATGTAAATCCAAAACCGACCCGGCCGTGATGGTGTCTATCGTGAAACTAGGCCAGTCGACACAACTCCCAATTCAACGATTATTTAATAACAGTTATTTTTATACCATTTATTAATCAATAACATCGATGTAAGTTTAAATGAAAAGTGCATAATAAATATACAAGCCCGACATCGGGGTATCACTAGTCATGAGCATCTACCACAATTGTCTAATAACATAAAGAACAATATGGCCGAGAAAAATCACAAAAACACATAAGGGAAAATCATGAGGGAGAATAGCAGGGCTACAATCACCAAGCAGCTACCTTGCTAACTCCGATGAACCTACCACCAAGCTCGGAAATACTTGAATCTGCACACAAGGTGCAATGAGTAATGTGAGTACGCCAACTCAGTAAATAATAAAGGTAAATAAAGTCTGAGCAGTAAGAAATCCCATAAACCACATCATATCACCATAGAGGATGAAGTATGTTTCCAAAACACGATACAAATCAATTATCTCGTTTAACTCTCGTTTCAGGAAAATCCTTTAAAAATATCTTTCTAACAATTTCGATAGAAGTTCAATGTAATTTATAGTGAAAGTGATGAAAAATAATAGTCGTCCCGTCGGCCAAAACATAGTTCGTATACAGCCATTCGTGCAAAGAGAAATTTACCTAGTGAAAGTGATGAAAAATCATAGTCGGCCCCTCAGCTAAAACATAGTTCGTATACACCCCCCTTGGGCAAACAGAAATTCATAACCATCTCGTAACTTAAAAATATCAGTGGAAGTAACAAAGCCAAGTCAGTGGCTAAATTTTGAACACCTTGTAAAAATTGCAGTTTAAAGGAAAGTTGTTTAAAAATATTTTTTTAACATTTTCAATAAAGCCTCGGTCTAAAGATGAGTGAAAGCACTAACTAAATCAACATATTCAATAGAAACTCACTATAAGGAGGAGTGAAACCAGTAAGTTCATAAACAGGCCCTTTCAGGCAAAGCATAATTAGGCATTTAATCACATATAAACCAGTTATGAAGTCAAGAATCTTACCTCCAAGAGATTACCCTTTGGTTTCCTCAGGAATCCCTCTCAAAAACTTCTATCCCATTCAAAAATGGTGAAAAAGTAAAGAACGGTCGCGGATTGGATATTTATTACTACCCAGGTCATTAATCATTGCGATCTCGAGACCACACACGCGATCACAAAGAACAAACTCACACCCTCCAAAATTTACTCACTGCGATCACACACTTGCCCACGCGATCGCGAAGCTACAACCCACTGCCTATGAGATCGCGTACTTTCTCACGCGGTGGCGAAGAACAACTGCTCCACCTCACGCACCCATCTTTTCTACCATGCAATCGCAAGAAGATTCACGCAATCGCACTGCTCAAGACTGCCCAACCTATGTGATCGTAAACCTTCTTACGCGATTGCATAGAACAAATATACAATCCTCAATCCTTAATCTACGTGATCGCAACAATTACCCCCCCATCGCAATTAAGGGAAATCTACTGCTAAAACACGAGAAAACTAGCAGCTCCTCAAAGGCCAAAATTGCCTGTTTGAGCATCTGAAATACACGTGTGCCCTAGGGACCTCAACCAAATATACCAACATATCCCATAACCTCATTCAAACTTAGTCGAGTCATCGAAACACCAAAACCAATGCCAAAAACACCAAAATCACATCAAATTCAAGCCTATGAACTTTGAAATTTCTAAATTTCACCAACGATGATGAAACCATCCAAAACACCTCCGTGACCTGAAAATTTGCACATGTATCCAAAATGACATTACGAATGTTCTCCAACTTCCGGAATTCTATTCCAACCCATATATAAAAAATCTCACCTATCAACCAGGAAACGCCAAAATTCCAGTTTTGCCAATTCAAGCCTAAACATCTCACAGACCTCCAAAATACATTCCAACCATGTTCCTATGTCCTAAATTGCCTAACGGAGCTAAACAAATCATAAAAATTACAATCCAAGATCATTTACTAACAAGTCAAAAACTTGGTCAAACCTCTCAGATTTTAAGCTTCCAACTGAGAACTATTCTTCTAAATCCATTCTGATTGCCCTGAAAGCCAAAACCAACGATTTACATAAGTCATATACATCACGTGGAGCTAGTCATGAACAAGAACTAGAGAGCGAAGTGCAAAATTACAAAATAACCGGCCGGGTCGTTACATCCTCCCCCACTTAAACATACGTTCGTCCTCGAACATGCCTAGAGTTGTTACGAAAACCATCAATCGATGAGTAACCTTAACATGCACATACTCAGGGGTGATCCCACATCACCCTATCTCATATAGGTTCGATAAGACAATGTAATTGAAGTTTCACGATCCAACCAAGCCCATAAATCTTAGAACCACATTTCCACTTCTGAAATCATCTACAAGATCAGAACCTCACATCTATATTCTGAATAAGCTTGAACAAGCTGTAACAAACCATGCATGTAGCCTCAGATTCAATTACATGATATACCTTATAGATCAATTTCGTAGATGTCCGAGCACAATAGTTGCTCAGAACAACCGAATATCGATAATAAAAAACTCATCAAATAAAGCCCCATTCCAAGACATCCATAATCAGCCAATGATAAATAAATCACATAGAAAGTCATAACAATTCCTCAGATCAACCATACGTGAAGCCACTTCTCCTTTGGCAATGACTATAGCAAATTTATAAGACAAACATCGATATTATCCTTCAAAAATGCTGAAATCGAATCCGCTTGTATTCATTTAGATCCCAACGTTCTCATCTAATCCAACTCAACTACTCTAGTGACATGACACATCAATACCACCTAAAGTCAAAACTCATGCAATATGCACACTAATAAGCAACAATCTGAACGTACTCAAATAATTAAAAAAAATGACTCAGATGAGAGAGCTGCACCGCAAGCTCACCAGTACCAACACAATACAATACTGAGAACCCATCACACGTTGTAGAACCAGAACACAAATCTAACCCGAAGGATCATACCTCGACATAACTTCGTTGCAATGCGCGACCCTATCCAAACACTGTTTGTATGAGACGCCTCAAATAACCATGCTCAAAATCATCAACCAAGCGCAATTTGATGCCTAACGCCCAAAAGTGAATCACCATAACCATGGATAAGCAAATGACGCAATGCCATATAAGTATGAAAGAACATAAATGCACAACAAATCATGCAGCTCCCAATTACCCGTCTTGCTCAAAATCCGCTATAAAGCTCAAATGGTATTGCACCCTACGCGCATATAACCCACAAATCACAACTCCTCGTAACACAGAAGAGTAACTCATAGATCACTCCAGAACAAGTATAATCTCATCAACAACTGAATGGAACATCTCTCAACAATAATAGTTCAAAGTCAACAATTCCAACCCAGTCGAGAACACACATCCATGTTTGGCCTATTAATGAACCACACATTAACTTTGGTCACCTATAACATACAAATAATCGTCCGAAGGTTCAAAATGATTGAACTGTAGCACATACTATGACTAGCTTACCCACATCTTTATAGTCCACAACCACGAAAAGCCATGTTTATGAGAACTCCCAGTCTTGAAATCCATAAAGCACACAAATCACCATATCTGATCCCAACTCCTTGATACCAACTCCACCTCTGAATATCTAACACATCCCTATTGTTCGATCATACTACAAGGGGTACTTCTAAAAATTATTTTGTTCCACCAAGCAAACCTTGAGTATCAACAGTCGATCAGGCAAGATAGCACCGCAATACCAATAAAGCATCCATAACCCAAACATATCGCCCTTTCTGAAATGTATCACCTCATCAAGCCACACTAATCATATGATAAATATGAACTTCATAATCCACTTCGAGCTACAAGCTACCATGTACTCAACTAGCCAAGACTTCCCATTTGATCCCATGTAGGTTAAAATCACTATACATCTCCTGCTCCTCGCGCCAGTAGAAAGTATACATCTCTAACCATAGTAGAAACCATTAAGAGCTCTCCAAATTCCATTTACACAAGACCAAACCGTCAGAACTAAATTCCTCTAACTCAATCCAGCTACGCAGGCCATCAAAACTGAATAACATTTCCACAAAACACATGTAGAAACCCAGTGCATCGTAAGCACCCAAGAATTGATCATATATGTTACCTTGTTGATCCAACCTACTACCAAGCTATCCTAATTCTCCGAGTTCCTTCTGAATTACCTTCAAACCGATACGGTTCCTTGCTAGTACCTCACTATCCTTAACTAAAACTTGCCCCACGAACTTTAGCTAAAAAAATCACATCGACCTAAGGCTCATAGATACTCGCATTCCTCTAAAGCACCCCCAAAAATACCATAACTGAGATACCTGCTCTGAGAAGACCTTCAACGAATCTAAAGTCATTAACTTCACCATCTTGATACTGATGTGTAGAATCCATAATAATATTGAAATACCACGAGTCTTGACACCCTCCAATGCAAACTTCAGATCTAGCTAAATATACAACTTGAAAAACCTCCAATTATTACATGTAACATCCTGAACTCCTTAGAAAGATTCTCGAGAGTCATCCACTCTATTTAAACCACAATTAGACCGATCAAACGGACCATATGACATGTGCTCCAATAGCATTGCAACACCACTGAATGTAACCTCACCTTAATGAAACCAAGCAACTTCCTGTTCCATGCACCGTACATCCTTTACCAATAACAACTTGATTCATTCTATAAATTCTTATATATGCCCATGAAGCATCACACAACCCTTATCCAAAATTTCCTTCATTCATTTCATCCTCGATCTCAGCCTCTATAAGCCATCATAGATTCGCCAGTATGCCCCAAACTGGAACTAACACAACACCTAATCGTGCAATCACGAATCAATAGACTCCCTCACTTGGCTCAAAGCCATATATCAAAACACATAATAACCCATAATGCATACACTCTATTACTGCCATAATACCATAGTGAGATTAAACTCAATCCTTCATAAGCCCGTGCAACTCAGACCATCCAGTACTTCAAATCTTCTACAAATCTCGCGTTCACCCTCGTAACATTCAAGCTCCCTCTCATAAGCGACCCCAAATTTAAATTGCAACGAATATATTTCACTGGTAAATGAGATCTTCCAACAACCACGTAAGGATCACACAAACTCTAGAACACTCTGCAGGATATAACCCACCTGTTTCGTCTCAAACTGGCATCTCTCTATATTCTTCCATAATCATAACTATTACCCGGTCACTTACCCTTCTTGAGTATGAGCCACGACATAAAATTTACTCTGTTTCAAACTAGACAACATGAAAAAGATCTTTCATCATGCCCACAACTCGGGCTATACATCAACTCACGATGAAAAATCAAGCACCAGATAGTTCTTACTACCCCCAAGCAGACCCTTCTCGCCTCATCAAATCATATGAACACATCTCGTAGTCGCATCATACTCATCACATGGATATCCACCCATCAGTTCCCCTAATAGGGATATTTATCGATCATATAAATCCAAAAACATGCGCTCACAAATCAATAGCTCAGGGCTCAAGCTATAGGCAATACTCAGCCTTAAGTCCTCCAAACTAGCCCTACATTATAGAAATCATATCCCACCCCTTGATTAGAGAATCACAAGCAGTCAATACAATTCTGATAGCGAGCGCTCATGCGCGCAAACAAATACATGCATGGAATTTCAAGATTTACATTTCAAGCTAAATCAAGGACGCACGACAAGAATTCAAGAATGTGAAGTTTTTCCTAAAAGGTTCTGCAACCTCCCGAGAATAAGTACAGACGTCTCCGTATCGATCTGCAAGACTCTAGTAAATCTGCTCATGACTCGTAATACCTATGTAACCTGTGTTTTGATACCAACTTGCCATGACCCAAAACT
>JASVEL010005979.1:0-11893 GCA_032618575.1 Nicotiana noctiflora | reverse complement strand
GATCCGGTCGTGATGGCACCTATCGCAAAACTAGGCCAGTCGACACAACTCCCAATTAAACTATTATTCGATAATAGTTATTTTTATACCATTTATTAATCGATAATATAAATGTAAGTTTAAATGAAAAGTGCATAATAAATACACAAGCCCGACATCGGGGTGTCACTAGTCATGAGCATCTACCACAACTATCTAACAACATAAAGACCAATATGGCCAGGAAAAATCACAAGAATACATAAGGAAGAATAATGAAGGAGAAAAGCAGGGCTACGATCACCAAGCAGCTACCTTGCTAACTTCGATGAACCTGGCACCCAGCTTCGAAATACTTGAAGCTGCACACAAAGTGCATGGAGTAATGTGAGTACGCCAACTCAGTAAATAATAAAGGTAAATAAAGTCTGAGTAGTAAGAAATCACGTAAACCACATCATAGCACCACAGTGGGTAAAGCACGTTTCCCAAACATGATACAAATCAATTATCCCATTTCGGGAAAATCCTTTAAAAAATATCTTTCTAACAATTTCAGTAGAAGTTCAATGTAATTTATAGTGGAAGTGATGAAAAATCATAGTCGGCCCCTCGGCCAAAACATAGTTCGTATACAGTCATTCGGGCAAACAAAAATTCATAAACTAGTGAAAGTGATGAAAAATCGTAGTCGGCCCCTTGGCCAAAATATAGTTCGTATACATTCCCTCGGGAAAACAGAAATTCATAACCATCTCGTAACTTAAAAATATCAGTGGAAGTAACAAAGCCAAAGTAGCTAAATTCTGAACACTTTGTAAAAGGTGCAGCTTAAAGAAAAGTTATTTATAAATATTTTTTTAACATTTTCAATAGAGGCTCGGTCTAAAGATGAGTGAAAGCAGTAATTAAATCAACATATTTAATAGAAACTCACTTTAAGAAGGAGTGAACCAGTAAGTTAATAAACAAGCCCTTTCAAGCAAAGCATCATTCGTATACGTGTATATATAGCCTCTTAGGCAAGCCTCTCAGCCACTCATGACTCAACTCTTATCAATCAGCGCTCACACTCAGCACTCATGCTCCATAGGCACCATATAATAATCGTTGTTTCATGCAACCTGATCCATATATCGATGTGGCGCACAACTTAGTCCATATATATAGTCTACTGCACTCATTGGATGTGTGCAGACCCCGGAGGAGCCCAAGTGCTATAACACTGTGGCGCGCATATCGATCCAACATATCGATGTGGCGTGCAACCCAATCCATAAATATATAATCCTCACAACTAGGTCCCCGGCCTCTCTCAGTCATTAACCTCACCCTCAAACCCTCGATCTTTCTCAGTCATTACCTCACAATCAGGCCTTCAGCCTCTCTCAGCCATCAACCTCTCAAGTCACTTGGATTATCAGTCAAAAATAGGGCATTCAGAAAAAGAATATCATTTATAATGTCAAAATTGAGTAAATAAGGTTGAGTTAAGAAATCAATAAAACACATCATGACTGAGTATAATTATTAAGTTAATATAGTGAGGAATAGTAGTAAAAACCCTATAAAGGTCCAAAATAGTTGGCACGAGGCCTACATATAACATTTAGCCCAAATATGATAATAACAAATAGTTTTCAATCAAATACACAATTAAACAGTCCACAAGATGGACTAAGTTACAATCCCTAATGGTGCACGACTCCATGCACGTCATCTAGCATGTGTGTCACCTCAAATAGCACAGCGATACCAAATCCAGGGTTTTAAACCCTCAGGACAACATTTACAATCATTACTTACCTCTATCCGGTCCAAACTCGAGCTCGTGATGCCTTTGCCTTTCGAATCAGACTCCAACTTCTCAGAATCTAACCAAAATCAGTTCCACATCATTAATACACGCTAAAGGAACTCCCAAGAAAAATAATCGAATTAACTCAAAAATCCGACATTAGCCAAACTCGATCCCGAGCTCACGTCTCGGAATCTGATAAAAAAATACATCAATAGAATCCTCATCCTCCCACGAGTCTATGCATATCAAGAATATCAAAATCGGACCTCAAATGAACCCTCAAATCCCCATTTAAAGATCTCTCAATCTCAAACCCTAATTACCTATTTTACATTGATTTTTCCCAAAATTTCACCACTAACTAGGCCTTTATCACATATAAACGAGTTATGAAGTCAATAATCTTACCTCTAAGAGATTACCCTTTGGTTTCCTCAAGAATCCCTCTCAAAAGCTTCAATCCCGTTCAAAAATGGTGAAGAAATAAAGAAGGGTCATGGATTGGCTATTTAATACTGCCCAGGTCATTAATACAATGCAATCACGGGACCACCCACGCGATCGTGAAGAACAAACTCACAACCTCCAAATTTTGTTCACTGCGATCGGACACTTGCCCAAGCAATCGCAAAGTTGCAACCCACTGACCTATGTGATTGCTTACTCCCTCACACGGTCGCGAAGAATAGCTGCTCCACCTCGTGCGCCCCTCTTTTCTACCACGCGATCACAAGAAGACCCATGCGACCGCACTTCTCAAGACTGCCCAACCTATGCGATCACATACCTTCTTTTGCGATCGCATAGAATAAATTATGTCTGCCTGAATCCTTACTCTATGCGATCATAACAACTATCTCGCTATTCCGATTAAGGGAAATCTGCTGCAAAAACACCAGAATTTCAGCAGCTCCACAAAGGCCAAAATTGCCCGTTTGAGCATTCGAAATACACCCGAGGCCCCCAAAATCTCAACCAAACATACCAACACATCCCATAACCTCATTCGGACTTATTCGAGCCATTGAAACACCAAAAACAATGCCAAAAATACCAAAATCACATCAAATTCAAGCCTATGAACTTTGAAATTTCTAAATTCCACCAACGATGCCGAAACCATCCAAACCACCTCTGATTGACCTTAAAATTTGCACACATAGCCAAAATGACATTATGAATCTTCTCAAACTTCTAGAATCCCATTTTGATCCTTATAACAAAATATCACCTATCAATCAAAAAATGCAAAAATTCTAATTTTGCCATTTCAAGCCTAAACCACCCACGCACCTCCAAAATACATTTCAATCATGATCATGAGTCCCAAATCACCTAACAGAGCTAAAAGAATATAAAAATACCAATGTTAGATCATATACTAACAAGTCAAAAACTTGGTCAAACTTTTCAGATTTTAAGCTTCAAAATGAGAATTATTCTTCCAAATCCATTTCGATTACCCTAAAAATCAAAACCAATGATTTACATAAGTCACAATATATCACACAGGTCTAGTTATGCCTGAGAACTAGCGAGCAAAGCGCAAAAGCTCAAAACGGCCGGTCAAGTCGTTACATGCGGCCTAAGAGGAAAATTGGTTCGAATGTGTTGTAATGAAGGATTTCAGGCTGGACAAACTCTATCAGAACGCCATTGATTTTGATGAAGCTAATCTATCCTTCGCAGTGGGTTACTGCTACCGTCGTCTTCTTCCTCCTGAAATATTGAACTGAATATGTCGCTGTCGGAGCTGCCGCTAGTGTTGCCATATTCTTATGCTTTCTCTGGCTTCTATTATATTGGAGAGAAACCCTAACCCTAAGCCTCTAGGTTTTAAGGACAGAGAGGGAGAACGTGCAGTTAGATTAGAGAAATGTTTAGTGATTATTAGAATTTGATGGGAGTGAGAAAAATCATACAAAGCTTATTTTATGGCTTAAGGGTAGGAGGTGACTATAAATTGATATTTGGCTATAAAAAATCAAAAGGTAGATGTGAAATATATATTTTTAAAAGGGTATTTATTTAAAATAAATAGTATCAACCTTTGCTATAGGAGATAACTATCCATAAGGGAATCTACATATCCAGTCGAAGCCCATATATAATCAATAATTTTTCACTAATTTAGTAAAACAAGGCAGCACGGTGCACTAAACTTCCGCTATGTGCAAGGTCCAGTGAAGGGTCAGACCACAAGAGTATATTATATGCAGCCTTACCTTGTATATTTGTAAGAGATTATTTTCACAGATCGAACCCGTGACCTCCTAGTCACATGGCAGTAACTTTCACTAATTTAGTAAAGTAATGCTAATAAAATCAGTAAGAGTATTTCTTTTTACAGGGGCATGCAATATCAACCTAAAATTTAAAACATATGAATTAGATTTATTGAATTATTAATCAAACATATTTGTCTATTTATTCAAATTTTTAAGTTGTTAATATGATGCTCTATGTTACGTGGCATCTTCCTGAGATGTCTTGGAAGGACGACATAAGACAAAGCGACCGACTTTCGTGTAATTACCTTTTGCCAACCAAAGGCCTTTGCATGCTAGACTAGACCGTTATTGTCGCGCGAGAAAGTCAATATCAAGATCATAATTTGCCACGAGAGTATTGAAAAGAAAATTGAATGAAAACTTGCTTGTTTTAACAGAGAATAATAATTACAAAAAAGACAATGTGGTGCCAGGGGAGGAGACACCGATATAGAAATTTGATTATTTGCAGAAAACTCCAAGGATTATCACCTCTTATATATATCTTGAAATAAAAACGTAAGTTGCAGGAGTATACAAAAATAAGCCAAAAATTTATAATGCTAATAAAAGAAGTAAAACTATTATATGTATATTTACGTGGAAAGGGACCTAGGATCATACAAAGTAAAAGCTTGTCCATTGGGCGGCACTTGCCGGGGTATAGTCCTTGTGTATAGCATCAATCAATGCTCATTTTTCATGGGGCATGAGCGCACGGGCGCTACCTGCTAACGGGCGCTTGTAAGAACCATCAGTTGTCGTTTGCGCGAGCGTTGGCTATCGGTGGAGAAATATAGGCACATGTGCACTTGTTGCTTGCCGCAGCCAAAATCAAGGGGTCGTACATGACACTCGGCGATGAGAGGCTTACCTGGGCTCCATGGGGCGCAGCCAAAGGGTTATGGGACACGGTAGAAAAGTAGCCAATGACATTTATCGTGAATGTCAATAAGTAGTCAACGTTTCATTCCGTTTAGACCTCCTATTGCCTTGATTCGAATACGTCTAAATTTCTCTTGAATTTCAATAGTTGATGGAGATTATAATTTTGAAAGGGAATATTGGCGTAACTGGTAAAGTTGCTTCCATAGTCGTGTATGACCAGGAGGTCATAGGTTTGAATCGTGGAAATACCCTCTTGAAGAAATGTAAGGTAAGGTTGCATACAATACCCTTATGATTTGGTTCTTTTCGGACCCCGCGTATAGCAGGAGCTTAGTGCACCGTGCTGCCTTGATGGAGTTTATAATTTGTAAGTGTAGATTCTTACTATTATAATATTTATAAGGGGTGAAGGTTGAGAGCAATATGGATAGCATTGTCACACTATATGTGTTAAATAATTCACTAAGTAAATATAAATAATTAATTTCAAACCTAGTTAACAATTGAAATGCGGTAGAATATTGTACTTAAACACTTAAAGCTTAAATTCTAAATTCATCATTAATATACATCCCTCTATCTCTATTTCGTTTTAATTTATTGGCGGTCCCAAACAAGCATACATCTTATGTTTATTTTTTATTTTTTATTTTTAAAGTTTGTTGCTCTTTTCACGTGTTTCTTTTTTTCATTCTTTTCCTGCTTCCTCTTTTTCCATTTTTCCCATAATCTTGGAACTCTACATTTGTTACATGAATTTTGAATACAACCATTGCTACATGCACTAACAAAATACACAAACATATTCTACGTCAGCCACTAATTCAGTAGTGAAAATTTTCTTGATCTCTCAATCTTCACAACTACTTTTTCCTTTTTTTTCTCTCTTTCGTACGTGATCTCACTATTTTAGCTTAAATAGTGATTTTGCTTTATGTTTACACTATAACCCTATATATTGACCATCACAACTATATTTTCGTTAAACCTTTTCAATCTCCCCCACCCCCACTCCACCCCACCCCCACCCAACCCCTCAAAAAGGTAAAACAGAAAAAAAATTCAGAGAATTGCAGCACAATCAAAATCTTTGTATATTCACGATATATATCGTGTGAGGGGGTTGGAGGGGTGATGGTAAAAATTTCTAAGTTGAAAATACAGAGAGGTTTTCCAAGTTCATGTGTTGGTAGAAATTAACAGAATTGCTATATGAGAATCATCCATGCAGTTTATTTAATGAACCATTCATTAAAAGATTAGAATAATTCAAATCGGAAAGTTTTCCTTACACGAGGGAAATCTTCATCTCCTTTGTAAATACAATCTCCCAAAAAACAAAAAAATAAAAAATAAATAGAAAACTAATTAATTAGAAGCAGTTTAAAAGTTAACGGTACCCTTAAAATTCTCTTTCCTTTTGCCTCTAAAACCATTCTATTGTCACCAAATCGATGGAGTTCGACATGTCAGAGAAAAACAAAACAGAAAAGGAATTTGAAGAAGAAATTCCTGAAGATGAAGAATCCCCGATAGAACAAGTCAGGTATGTTGAATTGTATCGCTATCTCATCTAAAAGTTAGCCTATAAACTACGTTATATTATTATATTTGGACACTTCTAATTATTTAATTATATTATGTCTCGACAAGGTTGACTGTGTCAACTCAGGACGACCCTAGTCTACCGGTATGGACATTTCGGATGTGGTTCCTCGGAATCCTGTCATGTGGAATTCTGGCATTCCTCAACACTTTCTTCAGTTATCGGACACAACCACTTAGCATTAGTATGATAACTGTCCAGATAGCAGCATTGCCACTCGGGAAGATCATGGCTAGAGTGTTGCCTACGAGGAAATTTAAGATAGGATCATGGGAGTTTTCGTTTAATCCAGGACCATTTAATATGAAAGAACATGTATTGATTTCGATATTTGCAAATTGTGGTTCTGGGACAGCATATGCTGTTTCAATTGTTACTATTATTAAGGCATTCTATCTCAGGAACATCTCCTTCGTCGCTGGTTGGATTCTAGTTGTTACTACTCAGGTAATTTTCCTCCTTAATTCATTGATAATAACTAGGTGTGTTGCTATTGTTGTTGTTATTAATTCGGTGATAATAACACATCCTAATTTAACTTTTAGTGAGTATGGTACGAGTTCTTTTTTTCTACATGCATTACATCACAAATTAGGAAAAAGAACTCCTTATGAATAATTCAATTGCATGAAAATCTAACCCTTGGTAACGGATACCTGCTTTCAACCCGAACCACATATATAAGTAAAAATGCACTGTATTGAAAATATGTTCTCTGTGTATGTATCTCTATATACCTACGTTAAATCTGATAATAATTTCTAAAATCAACCTTCATTTGGGAGACGTTGTCCTAGTCTATTACTGGTTGAATAGTGGGCATCGAGGATGAGTTTGCGCCTCTAGTGTTACATTCTTGAATTGTATGATCATCTTATTTAAAAGTTTGAGCTTATCAAGTGGAAATAAGCTAATACAGTGTCTTTGGATCAGGTTCTGGGATATGGATGGGCAGGGATTATGAGAAAGTATGTGGTAGACCCTGCAGAAATGTGGTGGCCTGGTAATATGGTTCTAGTCTCTCTTTTCAGGTATAATTTCTCAAACTTCCTAGCTTATTATTAGCCTACAATATCCATTTTTCCTCCTTGGGTTGGCGCTTCTTCTCTTTTATTGCTCATCCTAATAGATAACTATTACTTTTTCCGTTTATATAAAGTGAAGCCTTGAAGAAGCGGTAAAGTTGTATCTGTGTGACTTATAAGTCATCACTAGCTAGTTCGAGCTGTGAAAGTAGTCATTAATGTTTGCATTAGAATAGACTTCTACATCATATCATATGGGTGTGGCCCATCTCCCGACCCTGCGTGAATTACCATATAGCGACTTTAAGTTCCATGTGTGCGCCTTTATTTTTATTCTTCCCATCTTTGAACTACAGGACAAAATATACAGCAATCACCCACACCTGAAACTTGTATACGAAATTTCTTCAGTTGCTTATTCGTTTTCTCATGAATTTTTGCAGGGCTCTCCATGAAAAAGATGCAGATGGGAAAAGCTCAAGAGGAAAATTCTTCTTAGTTGTATTAGCTTGTAGCTTCACTTGGTACATTGTCCCTGGATTTCTCTTCCCAACATTATCAAACATTTCTTTACTCTGCTTATTCTATCCAAAATCAGTACTAGCCCAACAAATTGGTTCAGGAATGAAAGGCCTTGGAATTTTGTCATTCACTTTTGATTGGTCAGTTGTAGCATCATATCTTGGTAGCCCTCTGGTCTGTCCCTTATTTGCCATTATCAATGTTATAGTGGGCTATGTTCTTGTGGTCTATATGCTCATTCCAATTTCCTATTGGGGATTCAACATCTACAACGCCAGGACTTTTCCTCTTTTGTCTTCTCATTTGTTTAATGCTCAAGGGCAGACATATGATATTACAGCCATTGTTAATGACAAGTTTGAGTTAGACGAGGTGGCATATGCAAAAGAAGGACGTATAAATATAAGCACTTTCTTTGCTCTTACTTATGGCCTGAATTTCGCTGCTGTTGTGGCTACTCTTGCTCAAGTTGCTCTATTCAACGGAAAGTAAGTACACTTTTATATTTGTTAGGTGTTTGTTTGGATTTTCTTACCATAATTAATTTTTCTATCTCATGAAGGAAAGAACAACATATTTATCATAATTGGGTTTTTCTCTTCCTAGAAGGAAAATATAATTCTTTCACATTTGGCTAGTCCCTTTCTTGTAGGAAAAGATTTGGGTTTTTATAAACAGAGGATCCTTCCTTTCTCATTCAGTATCATACACAATGTAGCCATATGGGGTTTGAGAGTCTTGTTTAGGGGTAGAACTTTACGGGATTAGTGTTAGTGTGTCACTTGTGTTTTCCTCTTCGCGAGGTTGTTCTCTCGATATTTTGTACTATGCTTTTTATATAGTGGATTGCTCATCTCCGCCGAGGACGTAGGTCAGTTGACCGAACCACGTTAAATATTTGTGTCAGTTTTGGTATATTTTTTGTCTTGTTTCATGATTTATCGTCGCTCAAGGTTTGCGTTACTAGCTTCCGCATGAAACCTGATTTTTCGATCCTAACAATATTTTGTATGGGCACTCACTCAATGTTACTAAACTTTTTTTTGTAACGAAAAAGTTACTCAACTTCATAAACGTCAGAAAACTACTTATGCTGATGAGTTGATTGAACAGGGAAATATATGAGCGATTCCGAGCTATAAACTCAGGAAAACCTGATATCCACACAAGACTTATGAAGAAATATGCAGACATCCCTAGCTGGTGGTTTCACGGCATGCTTGTACTTTCATTGGCTTTGTCACTTGTACTATGCATCGTCTGGGAAGATCAAGTTCAACTACCATGGTGGGGGCTTCTTTTTGCAGCTGCCATTGCCTTGATTTTCACTCTCCCCATAAGCATCATTACAGCCACGACAAACATGGTAATTAGATTGTGAGCTTATATTTGTGAAATTGTTTTGAATTGAACTCCTTTACACTCACAATATAAAAGAATTTTGCACTATCAGGTCACCCATAAGATAACATAAAGGTTAAATTGCATTGATAGTACAAAAAATTTTAACTCAACAATGTATATAAATAAATACAATTATTTTTTGGGTGCATTAATGAAATTTATTGACTAAATAAACTTTTGATCTGATGATGACAGACACCAGGACTAAACGTGATCACAGAGTATATTATCGGTCTAATAATTCCAGGGAGACCAATAGCCAATGTTTGCTTTAAGACATTTGGGTATATTAGTATGTCACAGGCAGTTTCATTTCTCGCGGATTTTAAGCTTGGCCATTATATGAAGATTCCTCCAAGATCAATGTTCATTGTTCAGGTATTAATTACTCATCCTCCTCTTTTTCCTGTTTTTATTCAGTAAAAGAAACCTGGCTATATTCATGAAGTAAACTTACAACCATCTTAATTCTTTTCTTGATCGTTCCAATTCGCCCTGATTGATACATGAACTAGTTTGATTTATCTTTAAATTGGACAAGTAATATTGTTTAAAGTTTCAGCTTATTAGACTTCAAATTTTTTTGTTAATTTACAAGTTGAGTTCTTAATCCAGAAGATCTCAAAATTACTTCATGAGTTAGGCTTACTTAGTCCTTATAGTATATCTGTGACACAAGTTGCAGTAGAAATAAATAACATCACGACAATTTCGGTCCTGTTGTCGTTAGCTAATTTCTGGTGGAGAAATTAATAAACGCTCAAATTGGAATTTGGAATGACAAAAAATGTCTGTAACAACTATAAATACGTCTCAGTCCCTAGCAAGTTGGGGTTAAGTATATGAATTCTGAGTATGAATGGCGCGTCATTTATACCTGTCTCAGTCCAATATTCTGTTGCTGACCTTGGCTGAAACTTTTATTATTGTTCCCCAAACAGCTACTTGGAACTCTCATTGCTGGTACAATAAATATGAGTGTCGCGTGGTGGCTGCTTACAAACATTGATCATATATGCCAAGATCAACTGCTCCCTACAAATAGTCCGTGGACATGTCCAGGGAATCGCGTCTTCTTCGATGCATCAGTAATCTGGGGTTTAGTAGGACCTAAAAGAATGTTTGGTTCACTTGGAAATTACAGTGCACAGAACTGGTTCTTTCTTGGTGGTGCAATAGGACCACTATTAGTATGGTTGTTACACAAAGCATTCCCAAGTCAAAGTTGGATTAAATTGATTAATATTCCAGTACTTCTAGGGGCAACAGCTTCTATGCCTCCAGCAACACCTTTGAACTTCAACAGCTGGATTTTCTTTGGTATGTTGTTTAATTTCTTCATCTTCAGATACAGAAAGAAATGGTGGCAAAAGTATAATTATGTTCTTTCGGCTGCATTGGATGCTGGTTTGGCTTTTATGGGAGTGTTTATATATTTCTGTCTTGGTGACATTAAGTTTTCTTGGTGGGGAACTGGGGGAGAATATTGCGATTTGGCTACTTGTCCTACTACGAAGGGCATAGTTGTTGAAGGATGTCCTTTGCGTTGATTTCACTACAAGGTTGTGCCCGTCTTTTGGACAGGTCATGCTCATGTTAAATCAAACATGGATGAGGATTTCACTGTTGTTATTATTATTATCGGCTCTTAAAAGTATGTTTTGTACATAATCATATTTTTAGAAAGATTGCCTTAACTTGTGTAATTGTAGATTCTCAAGTAACCGACTCTTGTAAATATTATCTCGCAAAAAGCTAGGGGTCAACTTAATCCCCACACATGTAATTTTAATTTCTTTTTTTAAATGTTCGTTGAAGTTTTAGTTTGATGTATGGACTAGATTATCCAATTACTAATGTTTTCATATTTTAGAAGTATATATCTTTTGTTATTTTTTTTCTTGTTTCTTAATCACTTGGCTTTATATAGAACTTCCGAAGTAGGCAACATGATGAACAGAAATTAGAGAAATAATAGTACATGGAATTAGTTCTTTTCTCATTTATAAACCAGCATAATCAAATAAATTTCGTTGGTTAACAAAATCATCAGTCAAAACTCAAAACCAATGTGAACCTTTTCCTATATACTATATTACAGGAAACAAAGCCAAGGAACAACTTAATTCGTCCACTTCGTAGATTTCAAGTAATTAAAAAAAAAATAAAATATATATATATATATATATATATATATATATATATATATATATATATATATATATATATATATATATATATAATTTGGAGGAATGGCCAATTTTGTTGTTTGCTCTAAAAAATTTCATTATTGGTAGGGTCGAGGACGAAGGACGCGGACGAGTATAAACTTTGGTACTCAGGAGTCTAGAAAGGTAGGAATGGAGTGGGTATTTTGGTGGATAGAGAACTTAGAGAG
>JASVEL010005978.1:0-67970 GCA_032618575.1 Nicotiana noctiflora | reverse complement strand
CTAGTTCAGATGGATGTAAAAACTGCGTTTTTACATGGAAACTTGGAGGAGGAAATCTATATGATTCATCCAGAAGGATTCAAAGTTGCTGGTAAAGAAAATATGGTGTGCAAACTTGAAAAATCATTGTACAGGTTGAAACAATCTTCTAGACAATGGTACAAGCGATTTGATAAGTTTATGTTGCAGCAAGGGTACAAGAGAAGCAAATACGATCATTGTGGGTATTTGCGCAAGCTTAAAAATGGTTCATTTATATATCTTCTCCTATATGTTGATGATATGTTGATAGCTTCCAAGAATTCGGAAGAAATTGATAAGTTGAAGATTCAACCGAAGAAGGAGTTCGAGATGAAGGATCTGCGCGAGGCGAAGAAAATTCTTGGCATGGAGACAATAAGAGATAGACGTTCAAAGAAACTTTGTTTATCTCAGAAAGAATATTTGAAGAGAGTACTACAACGTTTTGGCATAAATGACAAGACTAAGCTAGTTAGTACTCCACTTGCTCCACATTTTAAGCTAAGTACTACTATGTCGCCATTGGATGAAGCTGAACGAGAGTATATGTCAAAGGTACCATACGCAAATGATGTTGGTAGCTTGATGTATACAATGGTCTGTACGAGACCTGACATTTCACAAGCTGTTGGAGTTATTAGTAGATATATGCACAATCCAGGAAAGGTGCATTGGCAAGTTGTGAAGTGGATTACGCGGTATATTCATAATACTGTCGATGTTGGGTTAGTTTTTGAGCAGGAAGGCAATCAATCTATAGTTGGATATTGTGACTCAGATTTTGCGGGTGATCTGGACAAACGAAGATCAACTACTAGTTATGTATTTACTTTTGCAAAGGAACCAGTTAGTTGGAAGTCTACTTTGCAGTCAACGGTTGCTTTGTCTACAACAGAGGCAGAGTACATGGCTATTACATAGGCTGTGAAGGAGGCAATTTGGCTTCAAGAATTGCTAAAGGAGCTTGGTGTTGAACAAAAAAGGTATCACAATTTTTTTGTGATAGTCAAAGTGTTATTCAATTAGCGAAGAACCAAGTTTATCATGCAAGTATGAAGCACATTGATGTTCAGTATCACTTCGTACGAGAAATCATAGAAGAAGGTGGAGTCACGGTGAAGAAAATTCATACTACGGAGAATCCTGCTGATATGCTAACAAAGGTGGTGACTGCGATCAAGTTTCAACATTGTTTGGATTTGATCAACATTGTTGAACACTGAAGATTGAAGATGAAGACACAACCAAAATTTGTTATAGAGAGAAAATTGAAGATGTGGAATTTTTGCCAAGGTGGAGGTTTGTTGAATTTGGTAAAATAGTTTCTCCTACATCGGTGGGTAGAAGATTGTTAGTTGGAATTTTCCCTATAAAAGAAGGCCTAATGTTTAGGATTTAAACACACCTCTCATTTACCTTCTTATCTTCTTAAGGCATTTGTATCTTCTCTCTTTAGTATTATTTCACTTGTATTTTGGAGTGGAATAAAATATTGGTTGTGTCCGAGGAGCAGGCAAAATTAGCCGGATCTCGTAAATTCTGGTGTTGCTTTATTGTCTTATTTATTATTTAGTGGTTGCCATAATTTTTGGTATAGTAGTTGTGACTCATTCACACTATATACATTTGGCTTCCGCAACAATAACAACCTTATATGTTCCTAATATTTTTGGATGTTATGGTGAATTGTTGTTATAAAGAACATATATTATGACAAAACATGATATTTGATTTCTAAAAATTTAGCTTTTATAGTAAAATATTGTTATATAAGGATATTGTTATAGCGAAATATAAGTTTGAATATTCGTTATTAAGATATTGTATTAAGATCTTAAAACTAAATTATTTAAATTACTATTTTCTCAACAATTTCATGTGTATAATTTGTCTTTATTTAGAAACTACCACATATAAATACTCAAATAAATAAATGAATATTACATTCACAAAATATTAAAGAAAGTAACACTTTACATGATGTAGTATAAATGTTTTCATTGATGATCTGAACGGGGGAGGGGGTGGATGGGGTTAGTTGTGGTGTAGTGGCCATAAGTGGTAGATTTGAGATGATAACTAGCAGTGGAGCTGTTGGTGTTGTTGGCTATGTGGTGAGGTTGGTGGTTAATGTTGGTGACTAGTGGTGGTTTATGGTTGTGGTGGAAGCTAATAGTAAAGGTGGTCAGTGGTGGTGGTAATTACTGCATGGTAATAAAGATATTGTTCGTGGTGACAAATTATAGAGGTAGTTGGTGGTCGGGAAATGACTGACGATAGTAGCGGTATTGGTTGTGCGGTAGTGGTTGACGATAGGAGTCATTAGTTGTGGTAACTAAAATTACATTCACAATAAGACTCTGACAATGTTAATTCAAACTTATTACGAACTAATAAGTGGCCATCAAAAGAATATATATATATATATATTTAAACTGAGTTAAATTTAGAGCACGTTTGGCATTAGCTGATTTAGAATATCTGATAAACAATAGGTGCTGAAAAACACTTTTAATTGCTGAAGCTGATTTAAAAATAAGCAGTTACGTGTTTGGATAAAAGTGTTGAAATTACTAATAAGCTGAAGAACTGAGTATACAAAGAGTTTTATTTTAAAAAGAAATATTTTAGGGATAGAATAGTACTCCCTATGATTCACAATAAGTGTCTAATTTACCTTTTCATTTTGGTTCAAAATAAGTGTCTAGTTATGTAATCAAGAAAGAATTCAATTTATTTTTATAAAATAACCCCTATGTATATATCCCTAAAAAAATTTCTTACTTTTCACATTAAATGTTTAACTAGGGGTAGTTTAGTCATAGTAGATATTTTTAGTAAATATTTTGGTCAAACCTAAAATGCTCATAAACTGAAATTTGATAAGTTGAAGGAGATCAACTTATAATTTTTGGCTTATAAGCACTTAACTTATAAGCATTTTTTATTTTACCAAACGCATAGACAAGCCAAAAAATTCTTATAAGCCGACTTGACCAGTTTATAAACTTAGCCAAACACCCTCTTAAACCTCTATTGCTTAGCCCTTAATAGGATACCACTAGAATACGACTCCAATAAAACTTGTGTTCTTAGTGCATGAAAGGAAATTACATTGTTTCTAGTCTATTGTGAATGCATCAAACACTCCAAGTACAAGAAACGTGAACATGAATAAAACAGAGATGGATCCAAATTATGATTTCTCCTTGAAAACAAATAGATAAAATAATTGAAAATGTAACTTATTACATATTGTAGATGATGCAATCATAAAACCTTCAAGACCAAAGCAAGTCTAGGAATGGTAACAGAGGTTGTCAAATCCCATATAATCTTTGTTCTCCAGCTTCTCAATCATATTTGCTATCCCCACCCCTCCTGCAAATGATCAAACACAACAATTTCACGTCCAAAGAAAGCAGAAATATTAATTAGTCATTTTAACAATGAGAATTTAAAAAAAGAGTATATATATACCTAAGCTGATAGCACTGACAAATATAGTCATAGCCAGTATGAAAATGATAATAGAGGCCCTTCCAACTAGAGCAATTATTCTTCTAACAACGTGCTGACCAACAAGTGCAGCAATTGTTGCCACAGAAACGAAATAAGCAGCTGCACATTTTTTTAAATATATATAAACAGTCAAAATTATCTAAAGCGATTAATTAAAATTGTTTAATTTTGTCTTTGTTGCTAATTACCGTATGGGACAGGGAAACGCTTCAAAAGATAATATTGCACAACTGACATGGAGGATGAGAATGTCATTGAAAAGGTTGATGTTGCACTTGCTACCTGCAAATTACCCTCACTTTGTTAAACAATCTATCCTTCATCAACTATAAGAAACACATTAAACAAAGAGATTTTTCATATGCAAAAAATCACTTCATTTAATTTATTTGTGACTATAAATAGGCAGATTTAGAGAAATTGTGCTGGATGTATTGCTGAATTGTCTGTGTATATTTAAGATGTCGTTTGGTAATGTGTGTTCGAGAAAATAATAGATGTATTAACTTTCTGTATTAGTAATACTTTGTTTGGTACACTTTTTCAACCTATGTGTAACTAATACAAGCATTAGTGTTATCCTATGTATAGCTAATACATAGAAAACCATGACACATGAGCAATACAAAGGCTATTAATTAATGCATCAGCATGGTTAAAGATAAAACTATTCTTAAAGTTCATTAAGTTAAAGAATATGAAGAGCATTTTTGTAAACAATTAAATTTCTTAAAAATTATGCAATGCATTTTATTTTTAATACACCACACCAAACAATATATAAGAAATAATCTCTGTATAACTAATACTTGCATTACTAACTTCTGCATTACTAATACACCTTATTTAATATTATTCTTATACGCCCTACCAAACAATGTGTACATATAATACGAATACATTCATTCACTATCATTACCTCGCATCAGTAGCGAGATACTGATTTATATGAGATCATGGCAATAATATCCGATAAAATTGCATATTGAGGTTTTACTTGAGCAGAGGTATTATATTAATATTATATGAACAACAAGATATTTACCTGAGGAGGAATTCCGAGTTCTAGGAAAAGAGGTCCTAGGATAAAGCCACCTCCAAGACCAAGCAAACCCCCAACAATACCAGCAACTATTCCACAACAACAGTAAAAGAAAAGTAGATGTGGTTTCCAGCTTGTTATTTCCTTTCCTTTTGATGCAATGACCCTTGTACCCTTGTACAGACATACTGCTTCATAAAGTGATACAGAAACAGCAACAGGTATCTAACATACATAGAAAAGCCGGATTAGTTAGAAAATAAGACTAAGTTACTTATGTATATATGTTAAATCCTTTCTGCCTGGTTTACCTGCAAGAAGTTTAAAATCCAGTACTCGATGGAGCATGTTACGGTGTAGGTCTGCATGCAAAAATTATGAGTATGTGTTGAGAGAATACAGATGCTCGATGAGGTTGAAATTTTATCATAAAATAACTAACCTTGACAACTTGAATTGCAAGGAAAGCTACCCACACAAACATTAGAAGACCTAATTCTTTCCAGTAAACATTGCGAATCATGGGAACCTATACGATTAATTAAAACAACATGTACGTAATTAATATACTCGTGAAGTTCTTAAAAAAGAAAATTGGTTTAATTTAGATATCAACAGATGGAGCATGCATGCACTTACAGTGTCATCTACATTAGCTAATGGACCAGTGGGAAGTGGCCTGTATTCTCCTTCGGACTCTGCATTTTATCAGATCATGAATAACCTTGAATATACATGTCTGGCTTATTTTGCACTGAATTTCCCTTAGCTTGTATATATATAATTCAGGATACGGTTACTATATATAGCATATATATATTGAGATGTAAACATCAAATTAAGTCCTACGTTTTTATATGGTCTCTGCTGCTATATTTTTATCCTATATGTTTACGACTTATGCTCTTGTTAATGCAAAACTACTCAACAATGTTGAAAATGCCTACTAAAACTCACCACTTGGCTTGAACTCTGACTCCAACTGCTTGGCTGCTTCCTGGGGTTAGGTTGTAGGATTACGTGAAAGTTAAAAAAGAAATTAAAACAGAGAAACTAAGAAGAGCTTTATTGTGATGAAGTGTAACACTCGCCTTTTTCATTAATGTTTCCTTCTTCCATGTCTCAATTCCCTTGAACAATGCCTTTGACGAGGTACCTACAACATTTACATATATACTAGTTAAGGATTTTGAAAAAGCTAGACCAATAGAATAAATTTAACACACTGATAATCGCTTGAACCTGTTAAACTAAACACGTAACAAGTTTAATTGCCGGTCTTGTTTTTTAAGTTGCTACTACTAGTTAATTTCCTCTACTATGGATAATATATATATATATATATATATATATATATATATATATATATATATATATATATATATATATATATATATATATATATATATATATATATATATATACTAACTCAGTATCATTTTAAGTCATGACATGATGATAGTGTGTGATGTATAAAAGTGCATATATAGCAAGAAGTGGGATTAATTACCAACAAAGAGAATGATAAGAAGAACAGTGACCATCCAATCGGCAAAGATGACATTGAAAGCGACCCCAATGCTAATACCAAGCATAAGCATAGGTTGTAAGAGCAAGGCCAAATCATAGTCTATTATGGGCATGTCTAGAGATGGGTGCCTCAGCCTCATGTTGTAGTACACTGTTGATCCAGCTGCTCCCATTATCATACCTTCAATATTAAACAACTAGTTTAATAGAGTATACATATATATATAGGAGTAATTTATATGTTCAAAAGACAAAGTAGCAAATACTACATACATTTGGAAATAGCTGTAGATGACTTTGGGTCGAAGCCAATAATTAGGGTTAGCATTGGAACAAAGATTCCGCCGCCTCCAACCCCACCAACGCTTCCCAAGGCTGCACCAAAAAACCCAACAATCGATCCTGCTATTATTTTCCATCCAAACTTCATCTCCTGCATGCTCCCAAAGAAAAACATAGTCATAATATAAGGGTTAGCGAGCGAGCAGTCTGTCTGTTTACTTTGCATGATAATATGTTTGTTACATCTAATTTAATTACTACTATTCATATCTTAACACATGAGTGAAACAGGCTTAAAGCTAAAGGGCTGTGAGATAGTAGTCATATATACCGGCCAGACGTGCTCATAAGTGGACTTGCCATTCCACAAGAAACGCAGAAGTCGTAATGTAAAACCTTGTCTCATCTCTTTCTCCACAACGTAAGTTGGCTCTTCGGTTTTCAGAAGCCTTTCTGCATTCCCTACATCACTTATAGTGAATAATCCCCAGCATATTATCCAAACTGCCGTTATGAACAACGCCTTCATTCTGTGTTTTACCTCCTCATTAGCCATGTTGAAAACCATCTCGATCAAATTCAAGAACCTTCAGGGAAAGAGCAAGGTCTAGTACGTAGCTATATATATATATATAGCTTCCTCTGTTTCCTTTGAGGTTTGCCTGATTCTAGCTTCCACTTTCAAGAACCTGCAGGGAAAGAGCAGAGAGGAGTTGAAAAGTAAATCTCAAGATTGCATGCTCCAATATATTTTATTTTGCCTGCGTTTTATATAAGTTGAAAGAGCAGTAAACAGTTCACTCTAATTTCCTTATGCGTCTGATATGGACATTTACGTGTTTTCTACTGTTGAAGAAAGATATACTATCATTTTGATATTTCTAAGTGTAGTTGGAATCTAGTGATGATTTTATGGCATTAATTAGGAATTTTAAGTCTTTTTTATTTGTCATTTAAAAAGTGTACGCAATATTTTTCTTGCACGGACTGCCTTTTCTTTAACTCAAAAAAATTGTTGAAAATAGTTGTGCCTTTAAAAAACCACAAAGATATTAGTAATTATTTATTCTCCAATATCTCACATTTACTATCATGATTCATGAGAAGATACATATAGCATTCGTTATTCATATCCGTTAGTTATTCATCTAAGGAAGATATAAGAATAATTTACTCAAATAATTGAGCTACTACTACTGAATAAGTTTTTTGTTCCAAACCCTGAAAAAAGGAATTGATGGGGTAATTAATAGCGGAAAATGCAACCATTTAGGAGGACATAGAAGTTCCAAACTCAACAGAAAATTGTAAGTTTAATTTGCATACCCTTCACCAATTGTAGAGTCAAACTCAATGTACCAAAATATTGTTAAAGATATATAGTACTTGTGTTTGTTTGTTAAGAATTACGTCTACATTTCACACCCATCCAAAATCTGTAAAGCCTAGCTATTAGTTTTGTCGTATACATGCAACGGGAGAGAAAAGAAAGTCCCTTTTTTGCACTACTCCACCATCTAGGAACCAAAATTCCATACAAATAGAGGGAAGCAGTGTTGTTTGTCCTACCAAAATGAAGTTTCCACGAAACCCTCCAATTCACCATCTTACGCATGCAGGAGCCTAACCATGGCTGACGAGAGATTTCAGACCACCCTTATCTTTCAGAGTAATTTAACATGTTATATATAGTAGTTCACTTACCTTATATTGTAGGTTATTAGTTAAGGTTTGTTAAATAGAGTTACGTATAATTATTTTTTAAATAGCCTGATCATGTATATATGCACGGACAAGGGTTAATTTTCATTATGGCATTCAATAACTTTCTTTGGTCCGAAGTTGAGTTTTTTTTGTGAACGATAGAGCTAATGTGATGTATGTACTTTGTATGGGGTAAAATATGTTTATATTTAATGATCACGTGAGAAAGCGATACGTGGAGCCGAAGATAGAAGACAGTCGGATCCAAAGACAATAATTTCGCTTGTTATCGGAGGGAATGATATTCATAAAGGTAAAATAAATGTCTGCCGCTCGGTATCATTTAATAAAAAATATTCTACAGCATTAAGTGCATGGTCCGTTACAAATAATATGACATTCACTGCCTACCGTTATACATTCTTCAACGGTTCTCATAATTATCATTTAAGATATGCTTGATCATAAGACCTTGTTTCCTAGGCGCAACTATAAATAGTAAGCTCAATCACCATTGTAAGATAGACGAATTTTCAGACAAGAATACAATATACTTTGTTCAAAGCTAAATAGCAATTTACTTTCTTGCGTGTTTATATTGCTCTTACTGCTTCCAGAAGCTCTACTCTCAGGCTCAAGATCTCTATTGTCTTATCTCGATTTCAATGTTAAGTCTAACATTTTTTTTGTAATTTATTTATCGTTTTAGGATCAAATCAATTCACTTGTCTATAAATCACGTATAGATTCAATTGTACCGTATTACGGGTAAATAGTTTGGCGCCTACCGTGAGGCTTAGGTAGTTGTGTAATTGAATTGATCCCTACATTTATTACTAACTTGTTTGATTCTTTGTTCTTAAGCACAAATCATTAGAAATGGAAGATAATGAAGTCAACGTAGCACACAACATTAAGGCGCAGGGATATCAACCTCATCATGAAGATTCCATCAGCGATACCCGCAACAATGGGGATGAGGCCACGCCTGTTCAAGGCGGGAAGTATCCACGACACGTTGGAGAAGCAACTCCTGATGATGCTGAAGACGAGCACGTCGTTGAGACACTAAGGTTCCTGAGGGAACAACATAAGTCCATATGGGCCATCTCTCATGGCAGGAACACGTCATGACGGCATTAAGGTAGGCTTTGTCGGGTACTTCCAACAATGCGAATGAACGAGGTCCAGTTCTTCCCGATGCTCCCATAAATCAAACAATGCAAAGGTCGATAGCAATACCCCGAGGGGCAAAGTCAAATTAGTAGGGCTGGGAAGAATGGTAGCAGTTCCAGTAACAATAATAAGACTAATCTCTTTAAAACTGAACTCATGCAGTTTATTGTGGAAATAAACGGCCGAATGGATAAAATTCTGAGCATACCACAGGTATTGAAAAGACAAGATTCAAAGAAGTACACCCTACAACCATTCAAACCGAATGTGGTACCAGAGTTGATCCCGAAGCAGTTCAAAATGCCAGATGTACTGAAGTACGATGGGACTTCATATCCTCAGGAGCATATCACCACCTATACAACGGCAGTGAAGGGAAACGATTTGGCTCCATGCGAGATTAAGTCAATTTTATTGAAGAAATTAGGGGAAACCCTCACGCAAGGAGCCTTGACATGGTATTCCCCCAGGAACTATATATTCATATTGTCTGGGATAAAATATATTCATATCATGAGAAAATGATATGTGGAGCTGACGACAGTCGAGCCCGAAGGCAATAATTTTGCTTGTTATCAGAGAGAATGATATTTATAAAGGCAAAATAAATGTGTGTCGCTCGGTAGTATTTAGTGAAGAAATTCTACAGCATTAAGTGTATGGTCCGTTACAGATAATATGGCATTCATTGCCTACCGTTACACATTCTTCAATGACCCTCGTAATTTTCATTTAAGATGGGCTTGATCATATCGCCTTGTTCTCTAAGTGCAATTATAAATAGTAAGCTCTAACATCATTGTAAGATAGACGAATTTTCTTACAAGCATATAGTATACTTGTTCAAAGCTAAATAGCACTTTACTTTCTTGCGTATTTATATTGCTCTTACTGCTTTCGGAAGCTCTACTCCCGGGCTCAATATCTCTATAGTCCTATCTCGATTTCAACGTTAATTCTTATACTTTTGTCTAATCTATTTATTATTTTAGGATCAAATCAATTCACTTCTCCATAAATCACGTATAAACTCAACTGTATCATTTTACGGGTAAACAATGTCAAGTCACCCTGCAGAAGTAATGCTAGCTTTTATTCACGGGCATAAACACAACAACAATATAAATAAAAAAATAACCAGCCAGGAAAGAAAAGTAAATATCGGTGACTTAAAGAAACGATATACACGTTGTGGAAGTTTGGGGGTATGGTGTCTATATACAAACTGTAGATAAGTTTAGTTTTCAGGAAGATGATATGAGAGATGAAAATGTAACAAATATAATTAAAATTGAATTCAAATAGGAAGTTCAGAAATGATCATGTCGTACTTAAGATAATGGGAAAATTTGATAATTGAATATGGTAAACAGGGACTACGTGTCACACCTCCTTTTTCCGCACCCGCGAGGGCGCGAAGGAGTTTTTCCAATTAAAGGACAATCGAAACGAGATTAATTTATTTAATTATTCGAGTCGCCACTTGGGAAAATAATGGTGTCCCAAGTCACCGGTTTAATCCCGAACCGAGGAAATTTATGACTCTATAATACAATCTGCGAAACTAGAAACCTGGATAAGGAATTCTGTTAACCCGGGAGAAGGTGTTAGGCACTCCCGGATTCCGTGGTTTTAGCACGGTCGCTCAATTGCAATTTTTGTTTCTGTCTGATTCTTTTATATATTTTAACTATGCGCTTTTAATGCTCCGCTCTTATTTTTAGAAGAATTGCGACGTCACGAAAATACATTTCGAGTCACACCGCAACCAGTACGCCTGTGACTTTAATGTATTTCAGTTTCGCCGAGAGTAAGATTTGGGTCACATAAATGCGCACCCGTATTTAGGAAACTAATTTATTTACAAATCGTGCCTAAAGGTTATATCGTCTTTATTAACTTTGGGAAAGACCGTGAAATTCGCTAAACGGTCCTTCCGAGCCTAAGTTTTCATGACAATTATTCGAGGGCCCCGCAAATGTGTGTTTAGTGCGGCGAGGCTCATCTCTCTTTTATTAAAGACCAACCTTAGGATGAACTATGTGGTCTACTTTTGTTTTTGTCCCTAATGTTAATTTAATACCTAGTCCTACATGTATTATAATGAATAAATTTACGATTCGGGGCTCTTTTAACAGTTTTAACTCTAATTCAAGAACGATGTATATAACGATCACTGCATAGCTGAGCCCAATACGAAGGAGAATCAAAATCTGAGTTTAAAGCCCAAACACAGGCACCAGACTATTCTACCGTGTGCCTTTCTAGACAAAACTCTCACAAATGAATACTACCTAATCTAGGAACCAATTATGCTTTACTAAAGACAAAAATTATAAAAGAATAATACATGGTAGAGATGGCATTCAAACTTATCTATTTTTCAAAGACAATTGCTTCCAAATCCACTTATTTGAGTTGAATTTTAACAGCAAACATCTGGATAAAATTGCTACCTTTCCTCACGGTTTACAGACAATTTTTAGCAATATCGATTAATACACACGAGCCACTAATTGCTGTTTATACACACGTTTACCTATTCTACCAATTCTATAAATAAGAACTCAATCTAATCACTGCCACACGTTTTAATTATATCCATCATTTTAAAACGTGAAACAAACTCCAAACAGCTTATATTTTTAACAATATTTCAGTCCTCAAACACACTGACTTGCTGTTTTTGACAATACCAAATATTCAATTACCCAACTAAAATCTGAACCAGTCCAAACATCTATGTACAGTTTAAGAATAACAGTACAACAACAATCCAGGAAGAAATGTAAACTTAATAGAAAAAATAGAAAACAAAAGCAGCTTCTATTTCATAATCCAAGCTTGGAGATACAATGTGTACCTGAAATGGCAATAGGAGGAGAAAATCAGCAACAGCAATGCCAACAGTAATGCAACAGCAAAGATCAAATGTGGTTCAAACAGTCGATAGCCCAGGACCCATTATAGCAGAACCAAACAGTCACACCAACACCAACAAATAAGGATTTCAAGCAATATATGCAATGATTTTTCAACTTGTAACACCCCAACAATGATAACCAAACTCAGGTACCCAATTGAACTTGAAATTGAATAAGAGTTCAATGGAACAGCGTGTTCAACTTATACTCTCAGGTGTTGAATCTGTTTTCAACTTCTAAGGGCTAAACTTCAACTTAATGTCACAGCTCTCTATTCCTCAAATGAACCCTTATTCTGTTTTCTATGTTTCTTGAATCTTTTTCAGTGTATCTCTCTCTATATCTCTCTGTATGTCTCTGTTTTTCTTAAACTCCCAGACTCTTAAGTGTATCTCCCTGTTTTCTCTGATTTTTTTTTTTGGTTCGTCTATTCTAGTGTTTTTCTCCCTATTTTTATCTCTCTCTCAGGTTTTCTTTCTGTGTCTTCCCGTGTGTATCCCCCTCTTTTGGTCTCCAGACCAGTACCCTTTTATAGGTACTAATTAGAGCCCTCCTTCTTAATGTTTTTTCAGCTTTTGTTTATTTAAAACTACCATTATCATAGTGCTTTTATTTTAACTAATATTCCCATTCCAAACCCTGAAAAATCAGTAAAGGGTGCCTTTCCCACTATGAAATGTTTCCACTTAGTCTCATTAAACTAATGTATAAGCTACTTTATTAGTGCTAGATTAGCTGGCCATTATCTTAATCAATTCTGCCCATTTTTCATTCCTAAAGTACCCTAGTAATCCTACTGTAATTATTGCTTAAGCCTAAGCACAGAATGTGAATTCACTACTATATAGTCTTATATTTAATCTCCAGCTTCAAACTTAATTTCTAGATTCTACAGCTATAACCAATACAATCCTAATTCAATAGATACGGTATCACAAGGAGTTAATAATGCGACCAAGAACTGGATATCAACAAGAGCAAATCAAACAAACTTAAAACAAATTTGCAATTCGTTTAAACAGAATTCAGCGTTCTTTTCACACTGCTAGTACAACAAAATCCATGACTCCATATTTAGAATTACAAGAATCCTACTCAGATCGATAATATACATATCACAGCCAAATTCCCATCCGAAAATCGCAGAACCATACCTAACAATGCTCGGAACCAGCACCAAAACTGTAAACTACGCTATTCAAGCATCTAAATTAATTAACAAACTAAAATACCACATACTAGTTCAATCAACAAAAGAAATGGGGAAAGAAGTGACCTGAAACTATTTTTATTAGCAGAATCCTGGTAATTCCAGCAAATTAATTGAGCAGTTGACGTACACGGACTTCAGTGAGAACTTCAACAAGAATAACGACTTCGACCGGGAACTCAAATGGACACGAACTTTGACTCAACTATGTCTTCAATCAAATTGTCTCGATTGTGCGTGTTTTTGGTGCTGGATGGCGGCGACAGAGGTGGAGATGGGGCTGGATGCGGCTGTTTTGTTGGTGGTGTGATGAAGGTCGCTCGATGGAGTCGATGGCGGTTGTTTTTGGTGGTCCGGCGGCTGTAATCGTTGGAGATGAGGCCGGCCGCCGGCTTCTTTTCTGCTAGGGTTTTGGAGGGGTGTTCTATGAGAGGAAGATGAAGTAGCAGCTATGGAGGACGAACCAATGCTCGAGCTGATGGAGGTGGTTGTCCGGTTTTGGTCGCCCAGTTGATGGAGATGATAACGGGGACGATGATGAAGGGGCGGCGGCGACTGCTTGATGAAGTGGGGGGTGGCCGGTTGGTTTGTTTTAGGAAAAGGGTCTCTAGGGTTAGGAAATTAGAATGAATGAGGAGAGAAATCAGAAAAGGGGGGGGTCCTTTGGGGCGGATGGACCGGGTCGGGCAGGTGGGTTGGACCGGGTAATGGGTTATTTGGTTGGGTTCAAGGTAAAATTGGTTTGGGCTTGAGGATTAATTCAAGATGTGGCCCAATTTTGACTCCTCCATTCTTTATATATATATATATATATATATATATATATATATATATATATATATATATATATATATATATATATATATAAATTTTCTCTAAAAATAAAATACAATCCTAAATTAACACTTGACCCAAATCATCCTAAAGTACTAATTACCACTAAATAATTATCACGCATAATCAAATACCAAGATAAAAAAAAAAAAACATCATACAATTTTGATATTAAACATTAAAAAATGCAAAAATAAATACATATTTTTGTAATTTTCTATTTTTTTGTAAAAATAAACTTGATTACTTTTAATGAATCCTAAGTGCAAATGTGACATATTTTTGTATTTTTTATTAAACAAATAGACATGCACGCATAAATGCAAACAATAGCACAAAACCCATAAAATTGCACACAAAGAAAAAAAAATATTTTGTTTTGAATTCTTTAGGAGTAATTCCCATGTAGGGCAAAAATCACGTGCTCACAGCTGCCCCTCTTTGCGCGGAAACATGAAGAGTTTTCGTGCAAAGATAAGTGAGCGGATACGAGCGATTTTTGCCCGTTTAAGCACTCCATATGAAGCATTTTTTGGAAAAGTTTGACCGAACCTTCGCTTCAAAGGTCTCCTACATATCCCTGGCTAAAAGGGAATCAGGGTCAATGTAGTTCGGGAAGTTTTGGTAGCTGGGACTACCGTGACTGCTGTGATCTTGCTGTTATTGTTGCTGCTGCTATTGCCACTGCTTAACTGACCTCCTTATTACATCGTGCTAAACAAAATAAGAAGCTAGACTAAGTTACAGCATTGCGAAATCTTATCTATCTCTTCATCTTGACTCTCCCATGTTCCTTGCTATTCTGTCGGACTTGATGTTCCTTCTGATGCTTCTTCTCTTCTCACAATTGTTATTTCGGCATATCTTGATTGCCGAACTCCGACCATTGGTTCCTCCTTTGTGATCCCCGAACTATTCTTCTTCGAAGTCTGAATCTATCTTTCTGATCCTTGTTGCCTTCCTTCTGATTTTGAACTTGAATTCCTGCTGGGGATTTCTGTTATACTCTATTGCTTCCCTCAAACAACTTCGAAAGTAAATTGCCACTCCATTCTTCAGGCGCGCTCCTGACTTCAACATCTTTTAAAAATAAATCGCCATTCCTCTTTTCTGGCGGGCTTCTGACTTTAACAACATCTTTTGAAAATAAACGCCATTCCTCTCTTCAGGCGGGCTCCTGACTTCAATCATCAACTTTTGAAAATAAATCGCCATTCCTCTCTTCGGGCGGGCTCCCGACTTCAACAACATCTTTTGAAAATAAACGCCATTCCTCTCTTCAGGCGGGCTCCTGACTTCAATCATCAACTTTTGAAAATAAATCGCCATTCCTCTCTTCGGGCGGGCTCCCGACTTCAACAACATCTTTTGAAAATAAACGCCATTCCTCTCTTCAGGCGGGCTCCTGACTTCAACAACATCTTTTGAAAATAAATCGCCATTCCTCTCTTCAGGCGGGCTCCTGACTTCAATCATCAACTCCGAAAATTAAACGCCATTCCTCTCTTCTTGTACCATTTTATTCTTGCTGCATCGACTCTTGAGCCATCATTTCTCCTAAATCACCTTGTTTCGGAACTGCTTTCCTCCTGGGTCGTGTTGCTTTCCCTCCTGACTGTTGGGGATATCTTTAGAACTGTTTACTTGCCTGCTGAGGACAATGACGCTGGGAAAATTTTCCTTCATCCCCTCATTTCCTTTGACTCATGCGCTTGAATTTGCGCTGGGATCTCTTGTTGTAACCCTCTGCTTTATGGTGGGTTACTGGTTTCAAGGCCTGCAATGTAAAGACTGAAGACTTGCCTTTGGTTATACAGGTAGGCGCCTGCTTTTAGTAGCAACCTTTGAATTAAAAAATGCATTCCGGCAATAATTTATGAAATATGCAAAGGACAATGTAAAATAAAACAAACGTAAAATATCCTTTTCGAGGGCGGATAGTCCCATCGTAATCTATTCGAGGGCGAATACTCCCATCGTATCCTATTCGAGGGCGGATACTCCCATCGTATTCTATTTGAGGGCGAATACTCCCATCGTATCCTATTTGAGGGCGGATACTCCCATCGTATTCTATTTGAGGGCGAATACTCCCATCGTATCCTATTTGAGGGCGGATACTCCCATCGTATTCTATTTGAGGGCGAATACTCCCATCGTATCCTATTCGAGGGCGAATACTCCCATCGTATTCTATTCGAGGGCGAATACTCCCATCGTATTCTATTCGAGGGCGAATACTCCCATCGTATTCTATTCGAGGGCGAATACTCCCATCGTATTCTATTCGAGGGCGAATACTCCCATCGTATCCTATTCGAGGGCGAATACTCCCATCGTATCCTATTCGAGGGCGAATACTCCCATCGTATTCTATTCGAGGGCGAATACTCCCATCGTATTCTATTCGAGGGCGAATACTCCCATCGTATTCTATTCGAGGGCGAATACTCCCATCGTATTCTATTCGAGGGCGAATACTCCCATCGTATTCTATTCGAGGGCGAATACTCCCATCGTATTCTATTCGAGGGCGAATACTCCCATCGTATTCTATTCGAGGGCGAATACTCCCATCGTATTCTATTCGAGGGCGAATACTCCCATTGTATTCTATTCGAGGGCGAATACTCCCATTGTATCCTATTCGAGGGCGAATACTCCCATTGTATCCTATTCGAGGGCGAATACTCCCATTGTATCCTATTCGAGGGCGAATACTCCCATTGTATCCTATTCGAGGGCGGATACTCCCATTGTATCCTATTCGAGGGCGAATACTCCCATTGTATCCTATTCGAGGGCGAATACTCCCATTGTATCTATGTATGAAAGTGAACAAACCTGAGACGTCCTGTTCGAAGGTGGACAAACCTGAAACATCCTATTTGAGGGTGGACAAACCTGACATGTCATCTTGAATTGCCTTCCTCGTTTCTCCGAGAAAATTTTCAACCACGGCAGAAAATTTTCTGCCCCAGTATTGGTGTTCTTCCTTGTGGCATGACTTTCTGCTATCAATAGCACTTTCTTTCCCTGTTTCAAATCATAGAAAAATTGTTAGTTCAAAACATTGTGAACGGTTGTGCCGCTCCTATGGGGTGGTTTTTCCTTTTCCCATTTTCCTCGCTCGGGATTCCCAAAACTTGTTGGGGAATGATTTCATTTGTTGGAGATGATATTCCTGCTGGGGATGGATTTTTCCATTTATCCCTTCCCCGTTCTGTGTTTCTCAACTTGATGGGGGTTATTTTGTTGAAGATGAGATTTCCTTTCTTCCTTTACCACTCTGTGTTGTCCGACCACCCCGGAACTTGCTGAAGATAACACTGCTGGTAGATTTTCATTTTCTCAAAATTGGTGTTTCACTCTTCTTGAAGGTTGTTGAGGATGACACTGGTTCGAAGACCATTTCCCTTAAGACTTTCCTTCTTCCCCAAGTAGGTATTGACTTCCAGAAAATTTTCAAACTGAAAAGAAAATTTTCTGCCCCAGTTTAATAATCTTCTTCGCACCCTACTTCTCTGCCGTCAATGGCATTTCCTTGCTTTGCATAATAATTGGAAAGTTGGTGGCAAGTTTTTGAAGTCATTTCTCACTTGTTCTGACCAGACAGACTTTGATGGGAAATTTTTGATAAAAATGAGAAAGATAAAAAAAAACAAAATAGAAGACAAAAGAAAATGACTCTCTAGCAAGAAATATCTATAAAACTTATCAAACGCGAATACCAACTCTACTGGTCATGACATGCACATATGGCCTATCCTTCGTCGTTAATTGCCTTTCACGATTTATGTCTCGTGATTTCCATCTGATTATCACCTTTATTCGACTTGTAGTGCCCGAAGGGTTTTCACTTTCAAGCCTCTCTCATTCCGATTTTCTCTCAGCTTTCGTCGTCTTATGGTGCCTGTGAAGGTTTTCACCGGTAAGACTCTCTCATTTGTATCACTTTTAGCTGAGGATTGGGGTGTCACTGCCAAGACTCTCTCGTATTTCCTTTCTGCTGAGAATCGGCGTCTTTTCTGCTGAGAATCAACGTGTTATATTATGATAGGACTCTATCCCTCGCCTGACGCGGCATCTTTTGAAGACTGATCGGAAGGTCTTTCTTTGGACCGTAATGTGGGATTTGGATAGGGCTAGAAAGAAAGGGTATTGAAGGCTCAAAACAAAATCAATTTTGGGTTCAAAATTTACAACCTTCGGACCTAAATTTATTTACAATAAACACAATTTTTCTTTGCCCCAGTTTTTTTTTTTTTTTTTTTTTTTTTTTTTTTTTTTTTTTTTTTTTTTTTTTTTTTTTTTTTTTTTTTTTTTTTTTTTTCGTATCCTCTTTAAGGAATCGGGTCAAACGTAGTTCCCAATTCCTCTTTTTCCAAATTTTTTTTTTTTTTTTTTTTTCATACATTTTTCTTTTCTTTTCTTTATCTCTTTTTGTTGTTTTCTTTTTCTTTATTTTTTCTTTATCCCTTTCTTCCTTTGCCTTTCAAACTTGTGTTTCTAGTCTCTGCAACTAATTCCGAAGGAGGGGTATGAAAGAATTTAAATTCAGGCTCAAAGGGTTGACGATGGATAAAGTGTTTGGATAGCGGAACAAAATGCCTTCGTCATTCCAATCTTCAAAACATGCCAAGCGTAAACAACACAATTAATATTCATCATATCTTTAAAGCAATGTTGGGCAACACTCTCATTATGAACGACCCCATGTCAATTTTGGCCAGCTTGCCTTTGACTGTTTCTTTTTACTTGCCCCGGTTTCGGATGACTCGGGATCCAAATAGTCTCAAGTTGTTTTTGTTTCCTTTAGATGACCCGATCATCTTCCAATTGCTTAATGATTAACTTTTAGAATTAAGCCATAATTATGTGTGCGCATGTCGTGTCACTAGATTCGGCGTTTGAGCACAAGACAAATCTAAAGGGTAAAAGAACTAAATAAAATGACCGGAAGTAACAAAAGACCGAAAGCTTCATTAAACTAATGACGAAATGGTTCAATGACAAAACAAGCAAAACAAACTAGAGTACAACCCTGAAACAAAACTGGGCAAGACCAAAGCAAACTGCTAGGACAAAAGGGTTTGACCACAAGAAAACCCTGAAAATAACTCGGACAACAAAAATGACGACAAAAACGAACCACCAAAGCTCCATCTAGCTGACCAAAAGATGGAGTATCTTCCCAATTACCAAGCACATCATTTTAGCCACTAAGTTCTGTGTCAATATTGCCAAGGCTGCCATCTACTTCAATATTTTTAGCTCCAGTCAATACACCCCCCAGAGGATTTGTGTGCCCCATGTCATCATCATTGACCACAATCAACCACCCTTTTTGAATCATTCTTTCTATTTCCTTTTTCAAGGTACGGCAACTCTCGATATCGTGCCCTCTGACATTGGAATGGTATGCACATCGTGCAGTAGGATCGAAGCTTCTTGCACGTGGATCGGGAGTGTATCCGGGGAGCGGTGTAATCAGGCCGACATGCTTTAACCTTTCAAACAGACTTGCATAGGATTCTCCGATAGGGGTAAGAGCCTTTTCTCGCTTCAGCAACCTCTCCTCCCTAAATGCCTTATTTGGCTTGAAACCTGACCCGGGGGGTTTCCGGTATGTTCGTGGGGGTTGGTAGGCTTTTTGTGGAGCTGAGTACCTGGAAGGTGAAATACGATTTTGGTTGTCCCCGGGAGAGTAGTGGTGTTGGGGACGGGAGTAGCATTGTGAAAACATAGCTGGGGGACGAGTAATTGAGCTACTCGAGTGGCCGGAAAAATTGTGATAGGCGGGTATATATGGAGGGTGTGGGGGATCCTCCGGCATCGGGTTCATTGTACGGGTAAGGACAGAGTCCAGGAAGCTAGGTGGTGGCGGAGGTGGTGCTTTTCCATCCATCCACGCCCGATACATATCAGCCACGTGTTGTCTCAATATCTTGACCTCTTCTACTAACCCGTGGTTCCGTTCAACCAGCTGTTGTCGGGTATCGGTATCAACCCATTCAGTCTTGAGATTATCTGCCATTGCCCTCTGACTTTGTCTTACAGGGAAGAGTTATTTTAGAACCACGACCAACCACCTTTCTGGAACTTTACACAACAAAGTGAAGACATCACGTTAGCGTTAGGGCATTGGACAAACAGGTAAACGTGCATTAAGGATGCAATGAACCTAGGCAGTTAAACCTTTCTATCATGCATTTGCTTCAGTTACATGCGTCGTGCCAGCTTCTCATATATGTGCTTCTCAATTGTTGTTATTATTCTTTCCATTTTTCTCTTTTTCTCTTTTTTTTTCTTTTGTTTTTTTTTTTTTTTTTTTTTTTTTTTTTTTTTTTGTTATGGATATGGTCGAATCCTATGTGGATTGCCTACGTATCATGACCCCGCATGAATCAGACCGAGCGTAGTTCTTGCAAATTAATGCAAGAAATAAAGAGATGTTTATTTGATTATTATTATTATTTTTTTTTTTGAATAAAAATTGTACAAGCCGACTCCAACTACAAACTTGTGTAGGAGATTTCTACAAGAATAAGAATATTTTTGGTGTCACTTATGACTATTTCTACAAAATTGGCCACATAATGGCTTTTTTGACAAAATGACTATTTTTGCAAAATTTATTTAAGAAAGATAAACTTGAAAATTTTTCCATCCTGTGGCTCATGGGGCATCGTTCGGCATCGCCATAACCAACACAAGACTGAGAAGTTTCTAACGTCAATTGACTATTTTTACAAAATTGGCCATGTAGTGGCTTATTTGACAAAGCGGCTATTTTTTGCAAAATTTTATTTAAGAGGCTACAAATTCGAAACTTTTCATCTTAAGGCTCATGGGGCATCGTTCAGCACCGACACAGGCCAACACAAGACTGAGAAAGTTTAAATGCCAAATGTGGCTATTTCAGCAAAACCATATTGTCGTTTTTTTTTTTTTTTTTTATCGTGTGGCTCATGGGGCATCGTTCGGCATCGCCATAAACCAACACAAAACTATTTTTTCATAAATTGGCCATATAATGGCTTATTTAGACAAAGTGGCTCTTTTTGCAAAATTTTATTTAAGAAGATGCAAATTCAAAATTTTATCCCGGGGCCTATGGGGCATCGTTCAGCACCGACACAGGCCAACACAAGACTGAGGAAGTTAAAAATGCAAAAATATGGCTATTTCAGCAAAATTCCGGCCATGTAATGGCTTATTTGATAAAATGGATATTTTTTGAAAAGTTGAGTGATGACTCAAACTTAATTTTTGCGGATACAACCTTTCAACATTTCCGCGAGGGAATATTTCAAGGCTGTGTCCAAAATTATTTACGATGACTCAAAGTGGCTATTCTTGCAAAAACGGCCTTCCGGTGTCCTTTGAGGGACATTCGGCATATTCTGAGCAAGAATAACATCACCCGACTTATTTATAACAAAATCAAAAATTTGATACTTTTTGGTTGTTTTTGCAAAAGGGGTGTGAACCCGGACTTGATTTTGCGGCTATGGCCTTGCAACATTTCTACAAGGAATATTTCAAGGCTGTGGCTGCAAATTATTAAAAATGACTTCAAAGTGGCCATTTTTTGCAAAACCAGCCTTCCGGCGTCCTTTTGGAACATTCGGCTATTTTCAAAAACGACGTCACTTTGATTTTATTGAAAACTAAAAATTCGACATTTTATTTTGGTTATTTTTTAAAAGCGGTGGTTGGACCCGTCACGGGTTGCCTACGTATCTCGCCTAGTGGTGAGAATATTTCAAGGTTGTGCCCAAAAATTATTTATAAAAATTCAAAATGGCTATTTTTGCAAAAACAGCCTTCCGGCGTCCTTTCGGAACATTCGGCTATTTGCAAAAACGGCATCACTTTGATTTTATTGACAAAATTAAACACATATTTTTTTTTATTTTTTAAAGGGGTGGTTGAACCCGATGAGGGTTGCCTACGTATCTCACCTAGTGGTGGGAATCAAACCTGCGTAGTTCGGTCAGATTATTTGACCAATTATTTCAACAAAATTGTTCTACCTATTTTTCGAATTTTCTTCTCACACAATTCGTCAATATTTCGATATCTACAATTTCTCTCTTTTTGTTTTTCAAGAATTTAGCCAATAATAATCTAGAACAAATAAATGCAACATATAACATGCTCGGTCTTTAATTTTCCGGGTCACCTGTCCTAGACGGACCCAACCCCTGTGTTGAGTTCCCTAAGTCGGATATGATGCAAATAAACGTCCTAAATCTAGGCTTAATATCCTGATGTTTTCAATGGTACTAGACCGTGTACCCGAGCAGACAACTCGGATTTGAGGAGGGAGCTACGTACCGGGGACCCGCGGGATCGTCCGGCTTTGTAACTTATCCTGCCTCTTTTCTTATTTTTGGTATTGACACTAACAGAAAGGGGAGTCTCAACTAGTAAGCACATCCCCGGGGGTAAGAAGAGAAGGGTTTTTGGCACAGTTTTATATACAGTTCACGCAATATCAAAGCGGTAAACATATAGCAGTTTGTATATACAGTGCGACTAGTATCAAAGCGGTAGACATGTAGCACATTAATTAAACATATAATAAAATCAGATATAGACAAAACAACAACTTAACTGAGCTCGAATTCTTAAACCCTGAACCGAAGTTCTGGGCAATTATGTCCCCAGCAGAGTCGCCAGAGCTGCTACACCCCGAGAAGGGATATAATAATCAGTGAAGGAGTTTTTCTACTTAAAGGACAGTCGGAACAGGATCAATTTATTTAATTATTCAGAGTCGCCACTTGGGAAAATAATGGTGTCCCAAGTCACCGGTTTAATCCCGAACCGAGGAAATTTATGACTCTATAATACTGTCTGCGAAACTAGAAACCTGGATAAGGAATTCTGTTAATCCGGGAGAAGGTGTTAGGCACTCCCGGCTTCCGTGGTTTTAGCACGGTCGCTCAATTGCAATTTTTGTTTCTGTCTGATTCTTTTATATATTTTAACTATGCGCTTTTAATGCTCCGCTCTTATTTTTAGAAGAATTGCGACGTCACGAAAATACATTTCGAGTCACACCGCAACCAGTACGCCTGTGACTTTAATGTATTTCAGTTTCGCCGAGAGTAAGATTTGGGTCACATAAATGCGCACCCGTATTTAGGAAACTAATTTATTTACAAATCGTGCCTAAAGGTTATATCGTCTTTATTAACTTTGGGAAAGACCGTGAAATTCGCTAAACGGTCCTTCCGAGCCTAAGTTTTCATGACAATTATTCGAGGGCCCCGCAAATGTGTGTTTAGTGCGGCGAGGCTCATCTCTCTTTTATTAAAGACCAACCTTAGGATGAACTATGTGGTCTACTTTTGTTTTTGTCCCTAATGTTAATTTAATACCTAGTCCTACATGTATTATAATGAATAAATTTATGATTCGGGGCTCTTTTAACGGTTTTAACTCTAATTCAAGAACGATGTATATAACGATCACTGCATAGCTGAGCCCAATACGAAGGAGAATCAAAATCTGAGTTTAAAGCCCAAACACAGGCACCAGACTATTCTACCGTGTGCCTTTCTAGACAAAACTCTCACAAATGAATACTACCTAATCTAGGAACCAATTATGCTTTACTAAAGACAAAAATTATAAAAGAATAATACATGGTAGAGATGGCATTCAAACTTATCTATTTTTCAAAGACAATTGCTTCCAAATCCACTTATTTGAGTTGAATTTTAACAGCAAACATCTGGATAAAATTGCTACCTTTCCTCACGGTTTACAGACAATTTTTAGCAATATCGATTAATACACACGAGCCACTAATTGCTGTTTATACACACGTTTACCTATTCTACCAATTCTATAAATAAGAACTCAATCTAATCACTGCCACACGTTTTAATTATATCCATCATTTTAAAACGTGAAACAAACTCCAAACAGCTTATATTTTTAACAATATTTCAGTCCTCAAACACACTGACTTGCTGTTTTTGACAATACCAAATATTCAATTACCCAACTAAAATCTGAACCAGTCCAAACATCTATGTACAGTTTAAGAATAACAGTACAACAACAATCCAGGAAGAAATGTAAACTTAATAGAAAAAATAGAAAACAAAAGCAGCTTCTATTTCATAATCCAAGCTTGGAGATACAATGTGTACCTGAAATGGCAATGGGAGGAGAAAATCAGCAACAACAATGCCAACAGTAATGCAACAGCAAAGATCAAATGTGGTTCAAACAGTCGATAGCCCAGGACCCATTATAGCAGAACCAAACAGTCACACCAACACCAACAAATAAGGATTTCAAGCAATATATGCAATGATTTTTCAACTTGTAACACCCCAACAATGATAACCAAACTCAGGTACCCAATTGAACTTGAAATTGAATAAGAGTTCAATGGAACAGCGTGTTCAACTTATACTCTCAGGTGTTGAATCTGTTTTCAACTTCTAAGGGCTAAACTTCAACTTAATGTCACAGCTCTCTATTCCTCAAATGAACCCTTATTCTGTTTTCTATGTTTCTTGAATCTTTTTCAGTGTATCTCTCTCTATATCTCTCTGTATGTCTCTGTTTTTCTTAAACTCCAAGACTCTTAAGTGTATCTCCCTGTTTTCTCTGATTTTTTTTTTTGGTTCGTCTATTCTAGTGTTTTTCTCCCTATTTTTATCTCTCTCTCAGGTTTTCTTTCTGTGTCTTCCCGTGTGTATCCCCCTCTTTTGGTCTCCAGACCAGTACCCTTTTATAGGTACTAATTAGAGCCCTCCTTCTTAATGTTTTTTCAGCTTTTGTTTATTTAAAACTACCATTATCATAGTGCTTTTATTTTAACTAATATTCCCATTCCAAACCCTGAAAAATCAGTAAAGGGTGCCTTTCCCACTATGAAATGTTTCCACTTAGTCTCATTAAACTAATGTATAAGCTACTTTATTAGTGCTAGATTAGCTGGCCATTATCTTAATCAATTCTGCCCATTTTTCATTCCTAAAGTACCCTAGTAATCCTACTGTAATTATTGCTTAAGCCTAAGCACAGAATGTGAATTCACTACTATATAGTCTTATATTTAATCTCCAGCTTCAAACTTAATTTCTAGATTCTACAGCTATAACCAATACAATCCTAATTCAATAGATACGGTATCACAAGGAGTTAATAATGCGACCAAGAACTGGATATCAACAAGAGCAAATCAAACAAACTTAAAACAAATTTGCAATTCGTTTAAACAGAATTCAGCGTTCTTTTCACACTGCTAGTACAACAAAATCCATGACTCCATATTTAGAATTACAAGAATCCTACTCAGATCGATAATATACATATCACAGCCAAATTCCCATCCGAAAATCGCAGAACCATACCTAACAATGCTCGGAACCAGCACCAAAACTGTAAACTACGCTATTCAAGCATCTAAATTAATTAACAAACTAAAATACCACATACTAGTTCAATCAACAAAAGAAATGGGGAAAGAAGTGACCTGAAACTATTTTTATTAGCAGAATCCTGGTAATTCCAGCAAATTAATTGAGCAGTTGACGTACACGGACTTCAGTGAGAACTTCAACAAGAATAACGACTTCGACCGGGAACTCAAATGGACACGAACTTTGACTCAACTATGTCTTCAATCAAATTGTCTCGATTGTGCGTGTTTTTGGTGCTGGATGGCGGCGACAGAGGTGGAGATGGGACTGGATGCGGCTGTTTTGTTGGTGGTGTGATGAAGGTCGCTCGATGGAGTCGATGGCGGTTGTTTTTGGTGGTCCGGCGGCTGTAATCGTTGGAGATGAGGCCGGCCGCCGGCTTCTTTTCTGCTAGGGTTTTGGAGGGGTGTTCTATGAGAGGAAGATGAAGTAGCAGCTATGGAGGACGAACCAATGCTCGAGCTGATGGAGGTGGTTGTCCGGTTTTGGTCGCCCAGTTGATGGAGATGATAACGGGGACGATGATGAAGGGGCGGCGGCGACTGCTTGATGAAGTGGGGGGTGGCCGGTTGGTTTGTTTTAGGAAAAGGGTCTCTAGGGTTAGGAAATTAGAATGAATGAGGAGAGAAATCAGAAAAGGGGGGGGTCCTTTGGGGCGGATGGACCGGGTCGGGCAGGTGGGTTGGACCGGGTAATGGGTTATTTGGTTGGGTTCAAGGTAAAATTGGTTTGGGCTTGAGGATTAATTCAAGATGTGGCCCAATTTTGACTCCTCCATTCTTTATATATATATATATATATATATATATATATATATATATATATATATATATATTAATTTTCTCTAAAAATAAAATACAATCCTAAATTAACACTTGACCCAAATCATCCTAAAGTACTAATTACCACTAAATAATTATCACGCATAATCAAATACCAAGATAAAAAAAAAAAAAAAAAAACATCATACAATTTTGATATTAAACATTAAAAAATGCAAAAATAAATACATATTTTTGTAATTTTCTATTTTTTTGTAAAAATAAACTTGATTACTTTTAATGAATCCTAAGTGCAAATGTGACATATTTTTGTATTTTTTATTAAACAAATAGACATGCACGCATAAATGCAAACAATAGCACAAAACCCATAAAATTGCACACAAAGAAAAAAAAATATTTTGTTTTGAATTCTTTAGGAGTAATTCCCATGTAGGGCAAAAATCACGTGCTCACACTACGCAGACCTAATATTATGTGGACGTAAATTGTTTCGAAACATCTACAATATTTTAAAAACACTGTAAAGATAACTCTCATTGTCTGCTTAGCCCTTTGTCTTCCATTATCCCTCACTGTAATAAGAAAAAAAGTAATAGAAAATGTGAAAGTAGCCAAAAACAAAACGTGGTGCAAATAGATATGATCCATATCCGGCAATACCAAAAAATTAGGATAAAGACGTGTTGTCACGAGACTTTTCTATTCGATTAGAAACTTCTATATTAGTATAATGAATAATTGTGAGATTTAGGAAGCACTTGTAGAAAACTCATGTACGTATTAAAAGAAATTATTTGATATTGAATAATTTAATGTGCTTGAACAAAATCGAATATAACACGTATGACATATATCCCACTCACACAAATTTGATGATTGATTAACTAATAATAGCACTAAACATGTCGTTTGGAATGAATCAACTGGGATATTTCTAGGAAGCTTCTGAAGATGCACTTGTACGATAACTAAAAGGATACAGTTGGTTGGATCAAATATTCACGTTAAAATCATGAAGGAAACTCAAACAATGATGTTGTAGAGCTTCCTGTTCTAGTTGTTCAACGCCATTCTTAACCTATCCTATAAGTTCATGTACATTTTACACGCTTCCAATTGAAAAAATAAATGGTAGGATGTTTCATTTTGCAAAAACTCAAATCGCCTTTGTGATAATGTCCTGTTTCACTTATCAGCAGCAACTCCTGTTATTGTAGTCTAGCTGTACACAATAACTATTTAATGTAATTTTCATGTATTGGGATCCGCACATAAAAATATCCTCTAAACTATGTAGCACTATTTGGTTGATCATATTTGCTTTAACTAGTTTTTCTACATAATTTTATTTTAAGATTATAAAAAGTGTATAAAACAATATTACCACGTCAGAAGTGGAAACCAGACTTATTTATATCACGTCTCACCATACCTCTAGCCAACGTTTACACTTTGACAAGAGTTAAAAGAATACAAATAAAAAAAAGAGAGCATATAAAAAAGTGCAGCTCAATGCACAAAAAATCCGTGCGGGGAGAAAGCACCCCCAAAGAGCGTAAGATACGCAAGCATCCCCCAAAGAGTGTAAGAGGACAAGTCTACCGGCACTACAAGGATCCCCTTCAATTAAGAGTACAGATACATATATTATTTTTTGTACTAAATTATATTCACTTAATGTAGAATAAAAAGGAGCTACACTCCCAACCAAAGATTCCTCCATTCCCAAAGCACAAACTCGAAACTCATCATTGAGAATGAAGTAACTCGCTCATCGAACCACAGCCTCTGGCGACACGTTAAGTAAAGGTTCATTCTAAACACACTTGTTTGAGGCATGAGGACCAATGATATAGTAGAGTATACATCAGTTTGACCGTGGACAATTGTATTCATTTAATGGAGTACTATTTTACCTTTTAACTTAAATCTTACGCTATCAAAAGTATTTTCAATTTCTGCAGACTTGCAGCTTTCTCATAAAGTAATTTCAAGCAAAATACTTTGATAGTAGTTCACATTCAAAAACAGATACAATAATAAAATACCGTAACATGAGCCAAATAGTACGAGCAACAGGCAAGTACCCAGAACTATCACATCTTAGCGCACACAGATTCCAAATAATCTCTGCATTTAACTAGTTCACATAGAAACTGAATACCTGAAGTAAATACCAAACAATTCCAGAAACAGATAACAAAATTCCATTACAGATGCTAGTAAACCATCATCTATTGTTCACCATTCCCGCACTAGCAGCAAGCAGGAATTCCAATAGAAAGTTGCACTTCCCTGAGGTGTCTAGGCCATGTCTTCCTGCGAGTCAAAGACGTCAAACAAGTGCGGCAATATTATCAAATGAGAAATTAATATTACCTACATAGCATGTGGATCTTATTGCAACCTTACCAGAGCAACACAAGCAGAAGCATACCCTTCATCAGTAGTCATATTCACGAGAATGTGACCTATCTGACCGCCTGTGATCACGGTCCCTTTCTTTTGCCTCAGATGCCCCGTGGTCATAAGCATAATTATCTTCCTCCATTTGATCATAACGATCATCACCACGACTGGCATCTTTATAGCGATCATCACCAGCTTGAGCATCTGGATTCTCAAAATCTCCTCGGCCCTGATGATGATCATAATGGTCATAATGTCCATGATCATCTTCAGGTTCTGCATGATCGTAGTTCCTTTCCCTGTCACCATGCCTTTCCCGCTCATGTTTTGATTCACCATGCTCATAATCATATTCTCTATCACGAGAACGCCCACGACCCTGGTCCACCTCACCTTCATAGTCCTTACCTCTTTCCCTATCCCTCTCACGGTGGCGATCTCGCTCACGGTCCCTATCTTTGCCACGTTCGCGGTCACGTGTCCTGTCACGTTCACGGTCTCGATCGCGGTCTCGTCCACGATCTCTTTCTCTATCCCTAGTTCTCTCACGTTCCCTATGATGTTTGTCATCTCTGTCGCGTTCCCTTGGCCTATCATGTGAACGTTCACGAGATTTTTCTCTCTCTCTATCCCGCACCCTATCACGGGACTTCTCCCGATCCCTGATAATATGGAAAATGATGTGTCAGATTCTAAACACACATGCATTAACTTCACAATTTGTAAACAAAAACAGGGTTGTAAATCAAACAACTCCTCCTTATATATATATATATATATATATATATATATATATATATATATATATATATATATATATATATATATATATATATATATGTGTGTGTGTGTGTGTGTGTGTGTGTGTGTGTGTGTGTGTGTGTGTGTGTGAATGTCAGATTGAGAGAAAAGAACACAAAGCATGTATAACTATAAATGCATAGGTTACCTTTCACGGTCATCTCGTACTCTAGGTTCTTCGGAGCGAGATGCCGCCCTTCCAATCTGAACTACCTCTCTGCAAAATTAAAGGGGCATAGAGTCAGTGATAATTATATATCCATGTTTTGATAATTATATATCCATGGATAATTATATATCCATGTTAAAATTGAAGGCAATAACTTATCAAGAAAGATTGATAAATGTTCCACAAATTTTCACGACAATCATATGAGTACATCTGAGCATGAAAACTACTTTTCGGACATTTTATGAGTGATCATCATGCTGAATGCCAAACAATAATAACTTCCAATTGTGGACAAGATTTCATGCATAGATGCTCCGGACAGCACTTTTTTTTCAACCAAAAATAGAGCACATAAACCGACTGCAGCATCTATACATCCCAGAAGATAAGTTGAAATTCAGAAGCAGTCTATGTCAACTACAAGCACACATGCACAGTCTATGTCAACTACAAGCACACATGAAATTCAGAAGCAGTCTATGTCAACTACAAGCACACATGCACAGTCTATGTCAACTATGCACAGTCTATGTCAACTACAAGCACACATGCATAATTGTCTCTAGTTAATTAGATTTTTTTGGGGTACATCAAATTAGAATTATATGCAGCAACAGCAACAAAAAATTAAACTCGAGCAGAGAACAGGAGACTTTTGCATTGCAATTTTTCATAGACAATGGAAGCCATTATGGCACTAAAGTACAGCTACATCAATGTCCTCTTTAACACTACGCATATGTGCATATGACTAACACTCTAAAAGCTAATCGAGTACCTATTAACATCTTCAGTTCCAACTCTTGTTGTTCCAAGTCCACCGCCAAGTCTGCGGGGACGCCAATTGGGGACTGTTCTACCACGTTCAACATCAACCAGAACTCTTCTATTATCAATCTTCTTTCCATCAGCTTGTTTATATGCAGCTGGAGTTAAATCCAAGGAATTAGAAATGGAAGTGAGACAGAAAAAGATAAAGAGAAATAGGAGTCAGAGTAAGAGAAACCTTTCATATCCCGTGTATGCACATACTCAATGAAAGCATAACCCCTGGGTTTATTGTTTGTATTGTCCGTAACCAGACGAACCTGAAACTCAAACAATTATGAAATTAACACTACTAATAAGAATTATAATCATGTTTGATGCAGCGGTCAAAAAGGTTATGCTTTTATCCGGTCAACACGATTAGGTACAGTAAGGTCCTAATGGCACGGCGGGCACTATGCCTAATTAGCCGTGCTCACCTTTGATTCATAGAGCTCCCAGGCGAGATGCATCACCATCACTGCTAGAGTTGCACAAGAACTGTGGCCTTATGTTTGCAATACATTCTAACTCCCCTTACCAGGGAACATTTTAATATAAAATAAATTATTATAGAAGTATAGTCAAATACCAGGTGTCTCCTGAAATGCTTGAAACTTTTTTGATAGCCTTTGAATCCAAAAGTAAAATCTTAGTAGCATAGATGGGATGTAAGAAGAATAAAGAAGAAGAGAACAAGGCTGATATTCCCACCAAATTTTTACCCAGCACAGAAGTATATCTCCACTGTTGCTTGGAATAAGAGGCCAAAGGTAAATTGCATCATTGCGCTGCTCATCTAGGTGTTCAACTTTGTTTCATGCAATGAGATCGGGCTCGGAAATTGAATGGTTACATTTGGCAACTCAAGAAATAAAAAGTTACCAGAAATTTAAGATTTGCCCTTACCAGGAGAATACCTAGGAGTTGAACCTCATTACCTTTGTAGTTCTAGAAACTAATGGAATACCCAGAACACAGTACTTGAAACTAATGATATCCAAATCAGGATAAAAGGAAAAGTCATCAAACTGATACTCAATAATTGGAGCCATTGTTACCTGAGTCATAAGGACATTCTGACCCTTATTTTTCAAAACAAGGAAATGCTAGTAACTTCACAACAAGTTTTCATGAATGTCAGAGTGCAACATGCACCTCGAAGCACCACGGAAGAGTGCTAGCAGTTCAAACAACAATTCATTTCTTAACTGCAACCTGAATAGGTGCACCCAGAGGCACAATTGAAAGAAAAAGCTCTTCTGATAAAATGTGGATTTGCAAACTTGTAGCATAAGCCATCTCTTATTTTATTTTAATTTTTTAGAGCAGTAAGGAAATTCAAAGGTAATCAGATTATTATTTAGCAGATAACTGCCAAATTCAGTAACTTTTTATCAAATAACTAAAGTGCAATCCTACAGCCATAGAATAGTCACATAAAGAATGCATCGCATGCACATTCAGCAAGTTTGAAGCATTTGTAAGGTAATGCATGGTACTTTTTTTAAATGCCCCACCCTCATTTTAAAGGACTTGATCTAGAAAGACAAAATTTGAAATAGCGTACAACCTAAAATCCTTCTTTAACATTAGCTGATCAAAATCCGTTTTGAGAAAAAATGCTAAAATTTTAAGACGTTTTACTACTTTTCAGAAAGCAAAAAGTTCTGGAAAAATCAACTTGAGAAATGACTGGATCATAGCAGGAAGTACTATGCCACCATAACAGTACACATCTTACCAACCAAAATCCAGTAACCTGAGCCCCACAAAGGGGTGCTCTATAATACCTACCCGCTTGATTGGACCAAAAGCCTCAAATTCACGTTTAACTCTGCTTTCTGTTGTCTCATAATTCTGAAAATGAGAAAGACAATCAACATAAGCAATTAAGAAGATATTCACAACAGCAAAAATGATCTAAAAAGTTCTTTACTCACAAGTCTAGCAACAAAGAGCGTCTTGTATGGATCTCCAGTAACATTTGGGTCACTGCTAGGATCATCTGCTCGACAGCAAAACAACAATTCATTTCATTCTCTTACCGCATAATATGATTTTCAAACAATCAGAAAACCAAAAACGTTTAGGCATTTAATACATTTCTCAAGCTCCTCAGCAGCCTTTTTAGCACCCTCCTCCAGCCGTATCTTGTGGATCCTAGCTTTTCGTTGAGCCTGCACGTAATTAAAAATTAATATGCAATTTATGTGCATAAAGAAAGATACACAGATATGCACCATAGGTTGCAATTGCGTAGCTGCACATCCTATGCTACATCTTATAATTCATCTCTGGAATCAAGACACTCTTCAAAACCGGGATGTCAGCCAATCAATCAGCTGCCCCAATCCCAAACTAGTTGGTCAGCTAACCCATCTTAAGTATGGAGAGAAATAGTAAAATAACCAAACCGGTGATGATATAATCCTCTAACTACAGAGGACTGCAATTTTCGAACTTCATAACGGTTTAGCCTATATGACTTGGGAGACAACAGTATCTTCTAGATAACAAAGAAAACTGCACAAATTGTTTTTTGTCATATGTTACTAAAACATTCAATCCTTCGTTTAGAGAATAGAAAAGCAATTCAGCAAAACTAACATGGCAGGCCACGTTAATAGTAAAGCAAACATCCTACACCTGAACTTAAAACATCACTAACAACAGAACATGGATAATTGCATATTGTTAATCTTTGTTGAAGCAGTTAAAAAAGTGGCAACAAAACCAGAATGGAGATCCAATAATTCAATTTAAACAAATGGACCCACGCAAAACGATCAGAAAATGAATTGCAGAATGTAAAATAATCTTACCGGGGTTTCAACCTCTGGGACCGGTGGAGCATACTCTGGATCACCAGGCTGAGCAAAGTTACCAACAAATTGTGCCATCCCTACGGAATAGATGAGAATATGTAAGCATTATACGAAATAAATGATAGGCCAAGAAATCACTCAATTTATGAAGAAAGTTAACCTGTATATGAAGGCAATTTTCTCTTCTCGGGAGGTGGTTTGTACTCCAAAGGTGGTCGGGGCTCAAACAGCTTCAGAAGATTAGCCGTCAACCCAGTTGGATGACTTTGACCAATCTGCATATATTACAAACATTAACGACGAAATACACAAGCTTACAACACCAGCCAATACTGCAATAGCCTTATAACATACTTCTCCTATTATTATTTTAAGCTACCTATCTGGCCATGCTGTATATATTTAGCTGTCATACGAAAACACAAAGAAATATGTATCCACTATAACTTCTAGTCTCATCTCAGCAGTCCAGAAATATCACTAAACTAGAATTAAAACACCAAACCACCACTACTCCATAATGATGACAAATCATCAGGTAAGTTCTAAATCCTCATTATCCCGGAGGCGGAGCCGAGAACTGAACTTTATGGATTCTAAATTCTAGGATAGCGACTTGAGATGTTAGTAACTGGTTCTGAATTTAATTTTTGTACATATTTAGTGAATTTCGTAATGCAAATAAAGTTTTGGACTAAAGCTACTGCGTTCAGCCGAACCTGTACGGCTTCTAGCTCCTCCCCTGAGTATCCATTCCGCTCCTCATCTGGGACTTTTTTATTCCGGTACTTAAGAACTACAGTTTTTTGGAAAAATTAGGGAAAGACTATAAATTCTCTAAACCCCACATTGAAAGACGGTCATAATGTGAGCATTCTAACAATAACTAAAACCTGAATCCCAACTAGTTGGTCTAACCTATATGGATACTTTGCTTCAACCGTGTTGTGTTCTTTGCTAAATCTAACATCATCTAAATTTCTAACCTTTCATCTACAATGAAATCTGGAAAACCTAGGCAATCAAGCAATGTTACCACATATACATACAAACTGTTGGGTTTAAAAAAATCTAAACCAGGAAACAGCATAGACAACAGATCAAGAGATATAACAAGCAGTTACCAGCTTGAGTTGCATAACATTAGCGCGATTCTGAGCCTTTGCACGGGCCTGGACATTAGGGTTGTTCCGCATGAAGGCATCGTTGAAATCTCCCATATTCGGAACGAATGAAGCCGCCTAGGGTTCTTGCTTGGTGTGAATCTCCACACAAGTATGTAGGTTTTATATCCGAAAATGGAGATTACACAAATCGGATGGATTTGATTGTGTTGGAGAATGGAGAAGTTTAGCTGAAAGCGGCAGAGAGGCGAATTAGAAACAAGGGTTTATTTCGAGAAGAGGGGAGGCTTATATAAACTCGACCATCGACTCCATCTTTCCTGAGTCGGCCACGAGTTCATTAGCGAGTTCTTTCAAATTAATAATAGCACGTCATGATTTAAATATTTATTTATATGAAGGAATAATAAAATTTAATTAATAAGAGAATTTTAATGTATAATAATACATCAATCATTTAAATGCTAAAATATATTATTATATTAGGATAATACATAAATTTAAAATAAAAGGACATCATCAAAACTTACACAAATGATCAATTTTAGTCATGTTAATAGGATGATTATATGTTATAGTTTAAAATTATTTAATGTGATGGTATCTTAACAAACACTTCTTTATGGACAATATTTTTGTGTGTATATTTCCTCTTATTTGGTTGCTCTGCGTCAACCAGAACTCTTGTTGTCGATATTGAAATCTCTCTTGCAAGCGACACATATATTTGTTCGTGCAAGAAAATATATTGCGGTAAATTTAGTTCAATATTTAGGATGTTTGACCTTGTGCTTATTTATTATATTTACAAAATATAAACATACTAAAAATTATTTTCATACAAATTTAAAAGGATGTTCCTTAATTTCGGAAGATAAAAGTATAATTCAAGGATAAGTATGTGACGACCCAAAGGGTCATCACTTGTTTTATTAATCATTCCGAGCTTTTGAGGTCTTGAAAACCTCATTTATAGTTGCCTCGATTTGCGTGCACAGTCCGGGCACAAAGCTGGAAAAATATTTATGTTAAAATATGTGAAATATGTGAAAAAGTTGAAGAATTTTGATATTAATATTGATATGGTTGACTTTGGTCAACATTTTTGGTAAACGGACCCGGATCCGTGATTTGACTGTCTCGGAAAATCCGTAGAAAAATATGGAACTTGGGCATATGCCCGGAATTGAAATCCGAGGTCTAGAACCCCGGTAAAAGAATTTTTCTGTTAAATTGTTTTCCGAAAATGTTTAAGGAAAATGAAACTGAATTTTGATTAAAAAGTACTGGTATCGGGCTCGTATTTTGGTTCCGACGCCCGGTACATGTCATATATATTGTTTAAGCGCTTCCTGTAAAGTTTGGTTGAAAACGGACGTCGTTTGACGCATTTTGGCCTTAAATTGAAAATTTTGGAAATTATGAAATTTGAAAGAATTCTTGAGTTTCAAGGCTCAATCCATTGATTTTGATGTTATTTTAGCGATTTGATCGCGCGAGCAAGTTCGTATGATGTTTTTGAGTTAGTGTGCATATTTGGTTTGGAGCCCCGAGGGCTCGGGAGTGTTTCGGAGGTGGTTCGGGGTGTTTTTGGATTTGAAAACACAGCGGAAATTCTGCTGTTTCTGCAGAGGGATTTTGTTCTACGCGATCGCGGCCTCATCCACGCGATCGCACAGCATTGGCCAGTTCTTCTACGCGATCGCAGCATCCCTCACGCGATCGCGTAGCTTCCAGTTCTTCCCCCACGCGATCGCAGTCATGTTCACGCGATCGCATAGGCCAAATAGGCTGCCCGGTGAGTTTCCTCTACGCGATCGCAGCATCCCTCACGCGATCGCGTAGCTTCCAATCTTTTCTCCACGCGATCGCAACCTTTTGCACGCGATCGCATAAGAGGCCGGTCTTTCCTCTACGCGATCGCAGCCCAATTCACGCGATCACGTAGGGTAAATTTCCGCCGAGTGAATTAATACCCAAAACAGAACACTTACGGGATTTTATCCCATTTTCACAAAATCCTTTCTTCTCCACAGCTCTTAGGCGATCTTTGGGGCATTTCTTCATCAAAGTTCATTGGGTAAGTATTGTTTAACTCGTCTTCTTCATTTTTCATCAACATCAATCAAATTCTTAGGCTTAAACATGTGTAAATTGGTTGAAAAATTGGAGAAATGGGTATAGTTAGGGCTTTCAAAGAATTTGCGATCTAGACCTCGTTTTGGAGTCGAACTTAAGAACAAATTGTATATTTGAACTCATGGAGGATTGGGTGAACTTATTTTGGTTCGAAACTTGAGTTTCGATTATGTGGGCTCGGGGTCGATTTTTACTATTCCGGGCAGAATGTTGTAAAAATCATATTTAGCAATATGAACTAGTTTGTTAAGTAGAATTGATGATATTAAATCAATTGTGTATAGATACGGTTGGATTGGAGTCAAATTCGAAAGGAAAAGGCATTGCTACGGATTGAATCGTTCGTGAACTTTCGAGGTAAGTGTTTGTTCTATCCTAGCTTGAAGGAGTAGGAATTTAGTTATGAATAAATTGTTGATTAAGAGTTATTGGTGTTATACCGGTAATGGAGATAAATTGTTGAAATTATTATCAATTATTGGTTTAAAACCGGTAATTATAAATATTGTTGATGTAGAGATTATTGGCTAAATGCCGTAATATATATATTTTTGAATTGGGATCGTGTGGCGCGCCGACCACTTATATATTTATGAATTGGGATCGTGTGGTGCGCCGACCATTTATATATTTATGAATTGGGATCGTATGGCGTGCCGACCACTTATATAATAAGAAATGGGATCGTGTGGCACGCCGACCACAAAGTGATTTAAATCTTGGCATTGGCCATAGTTGCCGGTAGCCTATTGATATATTTGGGAGCGGGTGGTACGCCTACCACAAGAGGTAATTACCGTGATAGTTGGGAGCGGGTGGTACGCCTACCACGAGATATGAAATGAAAGAGGAATTGAGATATGAAAGTAAGAATTATTCTGTTGATTAGATTATTCTGGATATCACGAGTTATTGACTGTTATTTCAGAGCAGAGTTTTTCCTTATAAATGTATTGTATATATATATATATATATATATATATATATATTGCAACTGTACAGGTTTATGTGGGTGACTGGCCTTAGCCTTGTCACTAGTTCGCTGGGATAGGCCAGGCACTTACCAGCACATGGGGTCGGTTGTGCTGATACTACACTCTGCGCTCTTTTTGCGCAGATACAGGTTACGGACAGCAGCAGCGGCAGTAGCGACTTGTGGATTTTCCGACTATTGAGATTACGAGGTAGCCCTGCAGGCGTCCGCGGGACCCGTTGTCTCTTCTATCTATGCTTTTCATTTTGTTATCTCATGTAATCGAGATAAACAGCTTGTATTTTCTTTCAGATAATTATGTGTATTATTCTTAGAAGTTCGTGAGTATTGTGATACCAGTCTTGGGTAGTGTATCATATTTGGGTTTCTTTATCATATTTGACTAAGTCTTCCGCTAATTTTGATTATTCCGCTGTAATTTATATGTTTTAATAATAAGTCTTAATAAGAATTTGTTAATTAATGGAGGTGTAATTAATATTTGGCTTGCCTAGCTTCCATTTAGTATGCGCCATCATGACCCCGATGGTGGGAAATCCGGGTCGTGACAAAGTATATACTTAAAAACACAATGACCAGTATCATAATTTTTGCATGTATGATGTTATTGTCAAAACTTCTATATATCATCCGTGTTCTATTACATAAGGTATTCAGCGTATCTAAGTTTTTCAGTAGCACGACAGGTATATTTTTCTTCAAAATCAACCTATATACAATAGAAAATCAATTTTAACTTAATCTATTATATAAACGGTGACACTAATAGTAAGAATAATAAACTTGGCGACAAATATGTATGATAGAAGGTCATTTTGTATTAATGCATTTAAGTATTCTTCTTGTAGTAATTATTGGTATCATTTCCTGATGAGTCAAAAATAGAAAAACTTTTTATCAACATTTTATTTTGTTGATCAACATATTCATTTCTGCTAGCTAAGATATCTTTTTCAATTCTATCAAGCAATTTGCAAAAAATGCATTTTAATTTAATGATAGAAATATTTCTCTTATTAAATACATTACTATTACCATTGGGATTGATAACCAAGTGTTCAAGAAGAACCAAATTATCTTTTATAGGATGTCTTCTCTGTTTCTACAGTATCTGCTTTTGTCGATTTTTGAACTACTGGTAGTACTTGACATAATTCACAGCTCAAATCATTAATTTTTCATCAAATGATTCTTTAATATCTAATATATCTCTAGAATTGCGGGTAATTATTTCGATCGTTTGATACTTAGCCATAAGTGCTTTATCCCATATTATGAATTTTTCTTTTCTTATAAAACTATTACTCTACTTTTATATATTTGTGATGGTTATTTAATTGTTTAAAGAGGTATATCAAATCTAAAGTGGGTGGCCTCATAATAAAATCGTTGTTGGTATACTACTTGCTATAATTGCTAACAGTGCCATGCCTCTTGATATGATATTTGCAAGTAATGTAGACATGAAAATGTTATTTATTCCGCCGGAGGCATCTACAAAGAATAATCTTGTTCTAGCAGAGTCGACTCTTTATAATATAGTCCCGAATGCTTGTTCTTGTTTAGGATATAGTTTTGATTGCGTTTTCTCAACCACTTGTATAGCATTTTGATTCTTAATAATATACTAACATTTTTTTGCTTTGTGTTCTAACACTCTTTTTATAGAATAAATTTATGTACCCTAAGATTTTATTTTTTTTAACTTGAATAAGAATTTTATTCATATGATGAACCTAAAAAATAATTGAATTAGATTCTCTTACTAAATAATTAATTCATAGATTTAACATAAAAAATAATTTATTCTATGTTGATTCTGATCTTAATATTAGTTCATATCTTATTTTGAATATTTAATCTTAATTATAATTTTATCCACTATAAATTTTATTTTCAAATAGTAAAAGATTGATATGACATTTTACTTTTAGATCTTTTTGTTTGTAGAATAATTAGTGGTACCAACCATTTTTTTCTCTTCTCACACATTTATATTCTTAAATATTTTCTTAGTTGTTGTTTAATAATTGGTATTTTTTAATATTATACGAAAAATTGATAAAAAATATTATTTGAGAAGAAAAATAGTTCAAATATAATAAAAATATATTATTGTGGGGGTATTTTTTTCAATTTTAATTCTTTATGCAGTCCATTTAATATTATTTTTATTTTTTCTTAGTATCGAACATTATGGAGTGGTAATGTAGTACTAATACGAAAGATTCTTATGAAATTATTAAACCTTCCTACAGATTTTTAATAATAATTTAATAGATAAAATTTTATTAATTTTAAAATCTTAAATATTAAAAATTACCATAGAATGTATTGTAGTCCAAAAAATAGGTTATTGCAGTTGCGTCCTCTTCCTATGAGTTCTTACATTAAATAATTTAGGGCTATTTTGGTGTATTGATATTGTATTTATATTTTTATAATAATAGGCTCTCCTTTTTTTAAATGAATATAAGAATATAAATACTTTCTCAAATTAAATTAGTAATAGGACATTATAATACATTTTCAAGTTAAATTAGTAATAAAGATTTTTAAGAAGTATATCCTAAAAGTAATATGCGGTGTGTTTCCCAACAACTACTACAAAATTTATATATATAGACAACACATAATTTAAATTTATTTATTTAAATTTAAAATAAAAATCAAGGCATAAAAAAAGTATAAGTTAGTTCTTGATAGTTGTTTTAGCTTTGATAAGATATAGTAATAATGTTAAGTCACATATTAAAATTGGTAAAGAGGCATCAACTCGATAACAATGTTAGATAGGAGGATTTAACATTTCATGTAGATATAAACTTTCAAAAATAGAAACTTTATCACCTTTAACAAAAATAATTAACTGAAAAATTGAAAGTGACATATATATTGCATGTATATTTAATAAAATTGTACCCAGGAAATAAGTTACTACTGTTTTATTTTACCCTTGATCTCTTCTATCCATATATAGTTTATGAGTTGCTAATCACTCGAGCAATGTTTCGAACTGTAATTATAATTGTGTAGATAAATGTATTTTATGTTGTAACCTTTTATTATAAGGAGGAAGAGGCTTTTAGTCTTTAAATATGTCAACCATGTTATCCTTGCAATTAATATACATGTAATTGATCGCCAATTCACCTTCACCACCCTTCGTTTGTTTTCTTCTTTTTGTTTTGGTTTTTTTTCTTTTTCAGAAAGATGCGGGTTGTGGTTTCGATCTTTCGGGAGATAGATGTGTTTAATGTGGATATTCCTCAATAACTTTGAGAGGCTATTTTAATTTTAACTCATTTCTAATTCACAAATCAATTATAATCCTACTTTATTTGTATCTTCTCAAAAGTTAAGTTCTCTAGAATTAGTTCAATCTCCTCCAAACAATAGACTTCCTATTCAAGTTAAGTTGCTTGTTCCTTTTCACCTTTTAATATTTCTTTAATATATGTTATAGGACTCTGCAATCTTCATATAGTGCATTACCAAAATTGGAGGGACGATTTATTTATTATTCTTAATGGTATATATAAAAGTTGATCATTTTCAATTTATATTCCCTTCATAAGTTTACTTCGTTGATAGTAAATTTCTCTTCCACTACAATCTATACATTCTATATATTAAGAGTTAATTTATTTTTTTGAAGCATAAATTCAATTAATTTTTATTGTATTCAAAATCTCAGATATTGGGCGAACTATTAAATATAGCAATATTATTTAACATTGAGTTTTTCATTAGATATGTATTTTAGTCTTCATAGAACATAATAAGCCACTATATCTATTGCGGATGCTTTTCATAGATAGATATTTTATGTTTGTAACAATATTATTTAATACTGAATTATTTTGCCCGATAGTAATTATACTAATAGGATTTTCTAAAGGTAATCATGTAGGATTCCTAACATATATAATAATATGTCCTAAAAAATAGGATTATAAGGCTAATATCTAGAATTTCGGTTATGCCTTTTATTATGAGTTATTAAGCTTAATATAATAAGGTTATTTTTGTAATCCGATATTATATTCATGTTTTTATAATAACTAGTATATAAATAGATATAGATAGATAGATAGATAAATATATGTTTTATCTTTTTATTTTTATTACATTGAAGGTGTATTAAAGAAAAGGGGAAAATCAAATGGGAGAGAAATTTAGGGGTGAAGGGGAAATCGAAAAATCAAACCAGACTTAAGTAGAATCAAACCGAAAGAAAAATCCAATATTTTTTTATGTTTGATTTGCTTTTGGTTATTAATTTTAAAAATCAGTAAAATTTGATCCGATTTTAGTTTTATGAAGAATTATGAAGGAAAATAATATATATATATATATTGCATGCTTGGTTTGAAGCTTTGTTGTTGGTTATTACACTAGTCTTGGTCTTTGTCTTTACATCTTTTAGGATAGTTGTTACATATCATTTCGGAATGTATCATATACTATTGTACTTTATTTTTATGTATATAATATTTGGATAAATTATATTGTTTGTTGATATTTCATAATTTCATGCACTAGCAATATGAATAATAAACTTGCAATATTATAAAGGAAAAGTAAGGTACAAATTAGAATTATTATATAAAAAGGTAGGGAAAAAAATAAAATATAATTATTTAACAATAAGAAAGGACAATATGTAAGGGAAAAAATAAGAAAACAACGCAAACATACAAAATCGGTCATTCCATAAAGTGCTTATGTAACGACGAATTTTAACTATGCGATGCAATAAATTTTAAGTAACAATCAAAATAAATATTTATATCTATATTTATTTATATTTATAATATTATAAAAGCACAAAATTTTTACGTTAAATATTGAATGAATAAAATATCTTCGAAATTTTAATCGACTTTTATACCCTTTAATAAGTACATTATTTCTTACAATAACTCACTACATAAGGACACAATTGAAAATAATACATATTAGGATAGAGAATAGTACTAGAGTAAGGCATAATGGAAGAAGGCTAGAGACAAGACTGTATAGGTCAAAATTTAATTAAAGAAATTCTATTTAATGAAGAGCAACCGGGAGTCAACCCAGCTGAAGTCACGTACAAGAAGCAATGTCAACGCATGATTCAGCTACGGTCGAGGTCGAGCACTCAGTTCGGCTCGTACGGCTAGTTCGACACTTAGACATTTCAGGGGAAATACACAAGAGGATATTCCAAGAACTTAGGTACTCCAGTTAAGAACCGCTTAGTAAATTTAGTGCTTTGTATAAATATTATGAGAGAGAGTAAGAAGGGGGGGGGGGTGATGGGAACACATATATCGACACACATCCCTATGAAGGAGAGGAAGTTCCATTCTCTCAGGCTCTTCGCCAAAAAGGGGATAAATATCAGGATCTTGGCATTTTTATTTGTAGTTCAACTTTATCAATGTAGGGAGGCCTATCTTGTTCAAGAATGGTGATTCTCTTCTTTTAGGTATTATTCGTTATTATTTGATATTATTGAAGCCATCTTCCTTTTCTTACATTACGAAATCCAATCGCGAATGTAATCAAATTTTACGTTCAGCTACACTTGTTTATTCATGCCTTTTACCTCAGAGCTAAAATAAATTATATTCGGCTAGGATTACCCAATATCTTCTTATTTAATTAGGTTAATAAAAAGGCTTGAAACTTTTTGGTCAATTAATTTGGCGCCATCTGTGGAGATTTCCTAACCAAAGCTTTAGTTTCCTCTAAATCTAAACTTGGTTCTAGTTCTACTTCCCGTTCACTTTAACTTCATCCTTTCCCCAATTGCTTTGGTTACCTCCATTCCAATTTCCGCCGTTTTGGGGTTGATTATTATTGTTTCAATTGCCTCCACCTTGTCGATTATTTCAAGTACCTTGAGACCGCCATTGTTGGTTGCTTTGATTCCCTCTATTCCCTTGAAAATTGTTCACATATTGGCAATCTTCGTCTTGCACATCATAACATTCATTTGGATACCCACTACCATCATCATAATTTTCACAAGCTCCTTGTTGTTGTGGCCCCCTTTGCCTTCTCTTCATCATGTTTACCCCTTCCATTGCATCGACTTGTCTTGAATTTTGTACTTGTTGCAATTGTGCTTTTGTTAATTGATTCATGGTGGTTGTAAGTTCGGCTATGGCTTGGCCATGGTCATGTAACTCTTTGTGCAAGTGTATAACATTTGGATCGCCTTGAGGAATATTCACCCGACTTTGCCATGCCGATGAAGTATCGGCCATCTCATCAAGTACGTCACATGCTTCATTATACGGGAGCTTCATGAAATTGCCTCCCGCCAATTGGTTAACAATGCATTGATTTGTTGTGTTGATAACTCTATAGAACATATGTTGGATCATAACATCATTTATGTCGTTGTTCGGACACACCTTTACCATGGTTCTAAACCTCTCCCATATTTCATGCAATGGCTCCGTCGGTTATTGTTTGAAGGCTAAAATCTCATCACGGAGCGCCGCCATATGACTCGGGGAGAAGAACTTGGCAATGAATTTGTTCGCCAGTTTATCCCATGTAGTAATTGAATAATTCGGTAACCTCTCCAACCAATCGAGCACTTTACCCTGAAAAGAGAATGGGAAAAGCCTTAACCTTAGAGCATCTTCGGAAACATTGGTTTGCTTACTTCCCCAACAAGTATACACGAATCCCTTCAAGTTCTTGTATGCATTTTGATCGGAGGCACCCGTGAAATACCCTCGTTGTTCAAGAAACATCAAAATCACATTTATAATTTGGAAGTTCCCGCCCGGATTCGGGGAGGAACTATTGCACTTGCGTAACCTTGGTTGGGAAGAACCCTTGGAGCAATTCTTGGTGGAGGCGGAGGAGGGTCTGGGATTGCATCATTAGGATTAGCATTTGCGTTTCTACCTCTCTTTGGTATTTGTGGTAGCTGGAGTTCCTCTTGTTCTACATCATCAACCTCCTCCCCCGCGACCACGTTGTCAAGAGGGATATTCCCGTTCAAAGCCATTTGTACATGTTGGATTGATACTAATAAAGTTATTAAAAAGAAGGAAAGAGAAGCTAAACACTAAACTAGCTACACAAATATTTGGAAACCATAAGCTCCCCGGTAACGGCACCAAAAAGTGATCGTCGCAAACTCAACCCTTAGGAAGAGCGGACGCAAACTACTTTTACCCGACAATGGTTTTTCAGGGTCAATTCCTCAGGGAGCTTGATATTGGAGTCAAGTATTTGTGAAGACTAACAAAGTGTTGTAGCTCATAATTTGACTTCTAACATTTTTGATTTTCTTTGCTTATCAACTAAAGATATATAAACTGCTAAATTATAATTCTAAGATATATGCAATAAGGAGAGAACACTAGGGTCGTAGCACTTGCCTAGGTGACTAATTAATAGGCATAGAATTTCAATGCAAGGATGGCAATATGGGATATATGGATAACCGTTGCACTTAGCACTCACTCTCATAACCGTTGCACTTAGCACTCACTCTCACACCTCTCGGTAGAGAGTGATTTTGTCCAATTGACTCTCTCGAGACCAATCGGGTAGGCTAATTTGCCCAAGCAACTAATGGTTCAAGTAGGGCAATTACTCTCTCGAGGTTTAACCCGTTACTTAGGACTACCATTCTCATGGGTCCATCCCAAATCCTTGTTGGGTCGATTGAGAGGTCATAGACTCTCTTTCTCAAGTAAAATCAAAACCCACTAAGCTAGACTTAGTGTTTGCAACCACCAAATCTAAGTTAAAACATACAACTAACCCAAATACCAAACACCCAATATCATCCAAACATTAAGCAAAAATACCCATTAATTACCCACACCAGGGTTGAGCCACAACCCTAGCTAATGGGTTTAGCTAGACATGAAAATAGTAGAAAAAGAAGAAGTAATAGTAGAAATTGACATAATAAAGAACTACAAATTTAATACAACTAAATCCACGTTCAAAACTAAGGAAAACAACCCAAAATAGGCAAATAAACGTTGCCTCGTGCTCAGCTGCTCGTACAGTGTAAAAGAACTTCACCTAAAAAAGTAAAATATTCTATTTATACTACCCAAACAAATGTGAATAAAAATGCCCCTGAGGGTTTGTCGCGGACCGCATGAAAATGACATGCGGCCGCATGGGGTAAAAAGTCTTCAGTAGTTGAGCTTTTGGAACTTGGACGCGGACCGCCTAGAAATGCCACGCGACCACGTAGGTTGAGTCACGCGGACCGCGTGGAAATGTTGTGCGGCTGCACTGTTGTTTGTTCTTCAATGTTGGCTCTCTGATCATTCTTCCACGCAGACCGCACTGTTTTTGGTGTGCGGCCGCGTGGGATTATGCCTTAGAATCTGAGCCTCTGTTTCTTCATCATTGCGGACCACGTAGAAATGGATGCGGTCCGCGTGGAATTATGTCCAAATTTCAGGTTCTCTGATCCTCACCTGTGCACCCACGTGGCAAAACAGTGCGGACCGCACATGTTCCTTGACCTTGTGCGGCATGACAAAAGGTTGCGGTCCGCACAAGTCTTTCAACTCACACTTTAGCTCATCTCTTTACGCTTGGCAAATTTCACTCCTGGTTGAGCCGATTTGTGATCTTTAACATCTAGTCGCTCAAACCTGCAATCAAGCGCAACTTGTAAGCAATTCAGGACTAATTTACATAAATTATGCACAAAGCTTAGGCAAGAAGGGGTATAAAATATGTAAAAATTACAGTTATCAACCGGTCTCTGATAAAGCAAAATAATTGCTATTTTTCATTAACTTGGTAAACACTGGCTATTTTTGAATGACCAGTCTGAAAACTGGCTAGACCGTACTATTTTTACTCTCTCGGAGAGAATATATACCCCTTTATAGGTGTCTTCTAGGGTTTAGGGAAGAATAGTCTCCAATAAATCTTTTGAAGGGCCTTTGGGCTTGACGATCATGAATTGAGCTCATCGTTTAGATGTCGGACTTAAAATCCAGTAAGTTTTTTATGTATACAAATATATGTCTACCATCGGGGTAAAATCTTTCTTGAGAATCATTGACAACAAATACCAAAATACAAACAAAGAAGAAGAAGAAGAAGTCATTAATAGTAGACATGCCTTTGGCAGATTACGGTGAAATAAAAGCGTTTGAAAACCACAAGAGATAACTATATAATAAACTAATATATTGACAATAATTTTCGAGGGTCTATCAGAAATAACCTCTCTACTTTCACAAGGTGGAGGTAAGATCTGCGTACACACTACCTTCCTCAGACCACACAAGTGGATTATACTGGATTTGTTATTGTTGTTGTATTGACAATAGTTACAACTGTATAAGGTTTCGGTGTTTTTCTCTTGAGTGTTTGAAACCTATTGTACAATATTGAGACAAAAAAGAGGAGTACATAAAGCATATTTCACTTATATGAACTCTAGTTTCGTACATGTAGTTCAGTATTTGACAAAAATTAAGAAAGAGTAAGTTCCATTCATTGGATCTGTTATAAGGAAGAAGTCAAAGTGGTCTTTTTGTTCTCAGACTCTCAAGCATCAGGATTCAGCTATTATTGAACGATTCATCTTCTACCCCCCTTATGATAACCAAACTCTCCGGAGTCACTGCTTGACGATGAGGAAGGGTTGAGTCCATACTCACTTGTCGCTCCATATTCACTGCTATCGAATTCTTGGCTTGGTATCACCATTTTCCTAAACTTGATCATGTCAGCATTGTATGCACCAGTATCATAGGATACAGAGCTCTCACTTGGCTTTGAACGATCGCTCAAGTCTTCCAAAGATGAATCGCCATCCAAGGCTCGTACAATCTGTTCATTAGAATGTGTATCATTATTTCTCACGAAAGTAGAAGAGAAAAGGAGCATATCCAATAAGCCTAATTGCAAATTGTGTGGGATATAAGTTCTAAAGGAATAGATATGTCCAAGGTAAACTACAGAATCATGTATTAACCGGAATTAACATAGGAGGATAGTTCTAATCAAGAAGACAACATACCTGACTCATCTTTGGACGTCTTCTAGCAGAATGACGAGTGCTAGCAGCAGCACAGGCAACTAACCGATGCAACTCATCTGGAATGTTTCCTTCAAGAGGAGCACCTACCAATTCATCATAATTTCCCTCTTCTAAGGCTCTTTTAAGACGGGGCTTAGCCTGTTCATTTCATACGTTAGGTCAACTAGGGAATCCAAAGATTAAAGTCTAAGTGCACTTTAAGATGTAGGTATGTTTATGATAATGCATGAAATTTGGGAACTTGAGATCAAGACGAACCCAGTCTACTAAGCTGTCTTCCACCATATTGCTAGGATCAACAGGTTTCTTCCCAGTTATGAGTTCCAAAAGCACAACTCCAAATGAAAATACATCTGATTTGTCTGTTAGCTTGCCACTTGATGCATATTCAGGAGCCAAGTACCTGTAGTATGTCACAGCTCACCAGGTAATTTTCCTACTTAGCAACATGTTCCCGACTTGCAATTCTTTTGAGGGATACAATGATTTTTCACTACTGAGGCCTGATTTCTTCTAGTTGTTCACACAGAACATTGCTAAAATACTTAACTACCTTCTACTTGCTCAATCTCAAAATCAAGGACCCCCATTTATTACTTTAACCAAGCTGTCGAAAAAAATTAAAATGACTTCCAAAACATTTTTCATATATGCAAAAGCTGATTTTTTCTATCTTGCACTGTGCCTATCTCTTGCCTAAGCTACTACTACTGAGCTTATGAAAAGTGTTCCGAAAATTAGAAACCTTTTTTGAAGAGCAAGGTTCTCCTTTTGCTTAATCTACTTTGTAGATATGGTGACCAGCTTTACCTTAGTGCTAATGAATATACTGTTACCATTCTCAAAAATTATAAACCTTTACAAACGCAAAAAAAAAAAAAAGGAAAAGAAAGAAAGAATCAAACTGATTTTCAAGACATTCTAAAGCAATGCTCAGAATTAACAAATTTACTAGGCTTTTTGATTGATAACATGGCATATGATTGGATTTCGTTTAATTAAGATCGTTTAGTAAGCCATGGAAGCACTTGAAGAGAATAGATTAGTTCACCTCTGAAGCTAAACACTAACCTCCGCCAAGTATTTCGTTTACCTCTCAACGAGTAGAGAAATGTTATGTTTGACTCACCCGAAAGTTCCCATAACACGGGTGGAGATATGAGTGAAGTTATCAGAAGAAAGTTTAGCCAATCCAAAATCTGCCACCTGAGAAACCACGAACATATTGAATCACCCTTCCAAGTTTCTCAACATATCCAAAGTAACACGAGACAATAACGACTACTAATATTTTTACCTTAGCTTCAAAGTTGTCCTCAAGTAGAATGTTTGCAGCCTTTATGTCACGGTGGATAATTTTAGGATTGCCTGTGTATATAAAGCAAGGGATGAGACAGAATACCAAAGAGAAAGAAAAGGGGAGCAGTGTCGAAAGAAAATTGTCATACAATCTTCATGGAGATAAGCTAATCCTTTGGCTGATCCCAAAGCAATTTTAAGCCTTGTTCCCCAATCCATAATATGATGTCCCTTCCCTGCAATCATACTTCATTTAACCATAAGCACGGAGAGTACTTTTAACTGTTGAAATGATTTTGAAAAGAATCTTACTCATATGACAGTTTAAAGATTTTTTAACGCCATCATCAGTATATTCTCATCTGTAGTAGCATTTAACATGAGTTATCTTTAGGTTACTAACCATTTTTATGAACAATTACCTGTAGTTATCTTTAAGGTGTAAAATTTCTTAATACTGCTAGTGTGTATAAACTCTTTTAAGAAAGTTTTGCAACAATACAATATTATACTCAATTAGGAAGTCATTTTAAGTGGTACATGATGTAATAAGGGAGTAATAAATAACAGGGGAAGTACCATGAAGATGGAAATCCAAGGTTTTGTTCGGAACATACTCATAGACCAACATTCGTTGGCTATCAGCAATGCAATATCCAACAAGAGAAACAAGGTGGCGATGATGAACTCTGCTAATGATCTCAACCTCTGCCTGAAATTCTCGTTCACCTTGTCCACTGCCCGACTTCAAGCTCTTGACAGCTACCACCCTTCCATTAGCCAAAACACCTTTATGTACATATCCAAAACCACCCTGGCCTAAAATATTGGCCTTAGAAAATCCTGAAGTTGCTATAGCTAGCTCCTCATAAGTGAATTGACTTTGTGCAAACCCACCAAAACTTGGCGATGGCACAAGAGCTTGGCCATAGACGATAGAGTTGTTATCGCTACTTAGATTAGGTGCGGAAGGAACCTTAATAATGTGTTCCATGGGCTTAGGACCTTTGTAGAATGGATCATTACTACCTGCACTTCAAAAGACAAATGTATAGTTGAATAATTATAGCAGAAATTGGATATGCCTTCTGGCTACAGTAGTAATTATAAGAAAATTAAATTATATACACTGATATCTCAACAAATTTTTGCACTATCGACAAACTTTAACAAATTGCTTAATCTTTTCCACGTTAAGTTATATATACCGATTGAGTAAACAATTCTGTATGTGATTCTGATGATGTAAAAAATCTACAATGTCATTGCATATATGTTACACGAGTTGCTTTTATTTACACTGTAATATATGCAACTTAGACCCGAAAAGAAGTAAAGAGACAAAGGTTACAATTTAACCAACCTTTAGGTGGAAGTCCAGGAATAGGATCCGTATAGTAGGGTTCCTTCTTCTTCCTTCTCCAGTACACTATGCAAACAATGATAATAGCAAGAACTAGTACTCCTGCAACTGCTATTCCAGCAACTATAATCATATCCGACGAACCTGAAGCAGCCGGTGGCGAGCCATTGTTGCTTCCTGAAGAACCAGCTACTGCTGATTTATCTGAATGGGGTACGCCGACTGATTTTTCTGAATTAGGTGAATCGCCACCAGGTGGTTTTTCAGAAGGCGGTAGAGGAGGAGATAACTTTGCAGCAGGTGATGGAGGTGGTTCTGAGGAAACAGGAGGTGGGGGAGAAAATGTGGGTGGGGGAGGAGGCGTATCATCGGAAGAAGCAGGTGGTGGTACCGAAGTGGATGGCGGTGGAGGTGAGAGTGGTGGCGGTGGCTCAGAAGCTGCAGGAGGTGGTGGTGATGATGGAGGAGGAGAGTCCTTTATAGTTGGTGGTGGTGATGAAGGAGGAGGAGAATTTGCAGGTGGAGGAGGAGATTGTGGTTGCGGAGGTGGGGAGGAAGGTGGAGGAGATTGTGGCGGCGGTGATGGTGGTGGTGAAGATGAAGGAGGAGGAGAAAGAGGAGAAGGAGGAGGGGGAGTTGGATTAGGAGTCAGAGAACTAGTGCCATTTTTGTTGGACGTAGTAGTCGTCGAAAGTGATTGCATTTTTCCAAGAAAGGTGAATTTCCAGAGGCTGGAAATTCAACCTTTCCCGTTAACTGCTTCGTCTCAACAAATCTTCAGTGTTCCTATATTGCCATGAACGTTAAAAGGAAAAAAATGTTACATTTCCATTTTTAAGATCTTACTATATAATGTCACAATATTACATGATTGATCATTTTTTTTTTCTTTTTTTCTTTTTCCTCTAACATGGCTCATTCTGTTAAATCTAACAATTTGGACATGGAGATTGATGACCAAGAAAAGAGGGGAAAAAAATGAAATTTTCAGGAGAAGAAAAATAGAAACATACTTATGTCAGAGGAAAAAGGAGAAATTTACCTGAATGATGTATGAGAACAAAGGGTTCTCAAAGGGAAGAAAGAGAAATCTTAGCATTCTGAATTGTGATGTACAAAGAAAGTTTACACCTTCCCCCGCCTCTGTCCCCAACTGTTGCCTCCTACAAAGAAGGACCTCTCTCTCTCTCTCTCAATAAAATGAAGTTACAGAAAATAATTGTTCTCTCCATTTGGCTACTTGTTATTTTATTTTACTTTATTTCATATTTAGACTAGTACTTTAATACTTCTCTTAAGATTATTATTTTTTGTAAACAGCTATACAACTAAACATTTAGTTAAAAAAGCATGCCCACACAGTTAATGTTTCACCCTCCAATTCTAGTTTGCAAAAGGCAAATAACCCATAATAAAACTCGGGAATAGGATGCCTTGGCTTAACCGATAAAGTTACTGCCATGTGACCAGGAGGTCGTGGGTTGAAGCCGTGAAAATAACGTCTTGCAAAAATACAGGTAAAATTGCGTACAATAGACCTTTGTGGTCTGACCTTTCCTGGACCCCGAGTATAGCAGAAGCTTAGTGTACCGGAATGCCCTTTATAACCCGAACACCATGGCTCATTCAACAGCAGTGGCATTGCAAGTGGTTCAATTTTTTAACACAGAGACTAAACCAATTAAGTCGATTGTCTAAATATTCAAACCAAACTAAATCAACTACAGAGCATTGCAGTTATTACTATAGAGCTAAATTGGACAGTGCAGTGATGCTAAAAGGTGTTCGTTTGGTGTACTGTCCTGATCTTCATCATGGTAATATCTTCTAGTGTCAATCCAACTAATGGATTGCTATGATCTGAAGCCTGAGTAAAGTGAAGGGCTCTCTGCATCCAGGTTCAGGACAGGAATCTCAATGGAAAAATACCCACCGGAAGTCTGGAACCGAAACTAAAAATTCGCAGCTAGAATGTCAAATGAATAAAGGAAAAAAACAACCATACTACCATCCAAATGAAATAATTTCAAATATAAATATCTCTAAATAAAGAGGATCCCTATGCTTCAAAGAAAGAAACAATTCTTCTACTAGACAGCAACACCTAGAATATCATCAAAGGACACTACTACTTCAGCTCATGCATGTACCATAGCGAGGCTGTTTATGTAGGGTAAAAACCTCTTATGGTAATCCAATGGTCCTGGACTCGCCACGGTCTCAACCTTTTCAAGTGATAAAAATATATCTTTTCATCGGTATGGATCACCACAGTGTCACTGTCAATACAGGGAAGGATCTCACAGCACACTACAGAACAAGGGTCGTTGGGTATCTGACACACTTGATCAGTACGAGGTTTCTTACTTCCAAGATTCACGCTGACACTACGCTTCAGGCTCATGTCCATGCCTCCATAGATATCTATAACGAAAGCATCTCCACTGTCATTATAAGCAGTAACATAGCATACCTCGTCTCCTATTTGCGTTAAGGCACCACCCTCTCCCTCAAATTGGTCAGGCACATTCAGAACTGCTGGGATCTCATTTTTCACATTGAATGCTAGCACTTCATTTGATGACGTATTCCAGTAAGCCACCCCTTTGATATAATATCGTCCACCTTCAAGATTTGTTTTATTTTCCAACTCAAGACAGTCTGAAGAAGAGCAACTCCAAGAATCTGATTCAGAAGAGTAAATCTCAAAGCAGACAACTGGATTACCAAGAAGAGGGACAGCAGCAATAACTTGATAAAATGACTCAATATTACACTGTGGATCAAATGCAAGAACAACTGCTGGATCAGATCCATGGTAATATTGAGGAGGAGGGAGCATTTTCCAGTCTTTCGTTGCAGGATTGCAAACATAATAACTGTCCCACCCCTGACAAAGGAGCAACCCGCTGCTACAACTTAGGACTTTGACCCTTTCGGGCAAGAAATCAAGGGAAGGACTGGGGACTCCATTAGCAGAACGATCCAGAGACATGAAACCAATGGAAGGATCAGGATCAAATTGATCATCCACCTTATGGAAAAAGTAGTCTGAAAGTTTCTGGAATGAAAAGCTTTGCTGGTACGCTAATAATGGACTAGCGATCCACTGATTCCATTCTTTGGACACTGCTCGAAACTTCATTAAAGATTTAGCGGAGAGAATAGGAAGCACGTGTATCTTCGCCACATCTTTGATCTTCATGTCCACTTTCCTTAAGATGTGTTTAGGAAATTCAGAAGCTTTGATCCCTCCATTGTGATAAGGGGCAGTCTTAAAATCATACTCGCAGAACTACAATCCAAGACAAAAGACTTTGTTAAAAAAGGTATATATGGTAATCAGAAGCAAGAGAAATATACTACGTAATTACTAACTATGCACAAATCTCATACTAGTTGTATCTACTTCTGTAATATGCCAACGTGTTCACTCAGAAAGACTAAGAATCAATAGAAGAATAGCGCTAGAAAGTTAGTACGTATATTTATCATCAATAAAACACCATGTTCAGCACAATACATTCATCAAAGTAAAAAATAGAGGGAGAAAACAAATACCCACTGACTAGACTGAGGTTTGACAGCTAAATAGAAGTCCCGATCAGATTCAGTGGTGTCAAAAGCGTCATCATCTTCATCCCAATATTCTTCAGAGCTATCAGCCATGTCGATGCCGTTGTCCTCCGAAGATGCCATTTTTCTGCATTAAAAGCTGGTTATATACCCTCAAAGTACTACTAATGAACACTCAAAAGAATCCCCCATATACCAAGCCTAGCTAGCTAAAAATAAAAATTCACCCGTTAAATAAAATCAAACGCTAAAATGCATCCCTATTACACATACATCTTTCTTCTTATTATAAAAAGAAACCTTTTTTTTTCTTTATAGTTTCACTCTAGTTGTTAATCTCGTGCCCATTATTATTTTATAAAAAAAGTAGATGACAAACAGTAAAAAAGAAAAAAGAAAAAAAGAATAGAGGTCATTGAGAAAAAAAAAAAACACAAGTCACTTTAGTCATTAGTCATTAATCTGGTACCCATCATTATTTTATAAAACTAGAGTAATAAAACCATGAAAAAGAAGAAAACGGCTTTTTACAAGAAGAGAGATGCATTTTAGTGTGTTTGGTTTTATTCAGGGGTGGATTTTTATTTTAGTCAGCCGGCTTGGGTATATGAGAAAAGTTTTTATGTTTGTTTGGCCGTTTGGGTGTTAATTATTTTATTTGGTCTAAAAATATAAAAAATCACATTTTCCAATGAAGCAATTCCAATTTAGTGACCGTCTAAATGCAATGAGAATAATTGACTGATTTTCCTGTTAGAAACAAAAAAAATGTCTTTCGTTTATAATTTTGAATAGTTGGGTGATCATATAAGTGATGTACTCACATGAATACTCGCTTAAAAAATTAAGAATAAAATGATAGATTAAAAGAACTAGATGAATAAACACATTCCCAAAAATTGGAACCATGCAACAGCCAAAAATGTCATAGGTTTTCATGCTAAAATAGAAAATACAGATAAGACACAATATGCAATGATCACTTCACGAGTAAACAATATAAGAATTAGGGAATAAAAGAACTCACAGAAGAGCAATGCGCACAATTGAATAGATTTGCCGGAAAGAATGGAAAAATGCCGCCGTAAAACCCTTAGGATGGAGAGGAGAGAAAACCGTGCGGAGACAAGACAGTTCAAAAATGCAGTGAATGAGTTTTAGTTTTGAGGAGAAGACAGAATCTTTGGCTTTAAGGATGAATTTGAGGGCGGATATTTATTAGCTATATTCAGTTTTTAAAAAGTTACAGTATAAAATTAATTTAACTTATAGGCTATAATATAGCAGGTTATTCATTATTTTTACCTAATTATCAATATAGATTAATAGTTTAAAGATTTTATTACTACGTAAATAATCTTTCGTTTACCTTTCCACCCAAGTAACGGCGAGAGTCCTGGTTGTCTAATAAAACCAAAGATATACTACTATATTATAGATTTTAAAATTTTATATACAATATATTAACATTTTACATCATTCTATCGCTTAAATTCAAGTAAAAGTAACTACTAGTACTAAGCATGGATTAGTTTAAAAATAAACGTAAGTAGCTTATTAAAATATGTTAAATTATACTAATAATGTGAAATTATTTCACATAGAAGTTAAGTGGGTGTTTGGACATACGAATTGTAAAATTCCAAAGAGAAAAAAAGTGATTTTTTTTTCAAGTGAAAATAGTATTTGAAAAGTAGAGTTATGTTTGAACATAAATATAATTTTGGGTTGTTTTCAAAGTTTTATAAGTGATTTGAGTAAAAATTTTGGAAAACAAGTTTTTAGATTTTTCAAATTTTTGAAAACTTGTAGACTTCATCTTCAAGTGAAATTTGAAAATTTTATGGCCAAACACCGATTCGGAAAAGTGATTTTTTTTCCAAAAAAGGTAAAAAAAAATTCTTATGTGCAAACAGGCTCTAAATCTTTTTGTGATTACCAAATCTGATTTCAAATTTTTGTTTAGGCAGTTGATTGAATTTGATATGATTGTGATTGTATCATATCAAGTGAATATATAATGATTGCTTTGTCAGGATAAGGGGTGTTTATGGTTCAGTTTGGATAGATTTTTCCATAATAAGAAATCAAATCAAGTAAGCCGTTTTTTTAAATATTAGAACCAAACCAAATTAATTAAGTCGGTTTTTTCTCGAGTCGGTATATGTAGGGTTTTATCGGTTTTTCAGTTTTTTCGGTTATTTGTCAGTTTTTTTATTTAAAATATATAACATACACTACTAAACACATATTTCGAGACCACATTTTCAACATAACACTATCAAATCAATTACCCTTTGAGAAATCTATTATTTACCAAAATATATTGATGATAATTCAAAATAGTGATGAATAATTTAATGTCTCAATTAAAATATAGTATTATTTTTAACACGAAATAGATTCTTAAACTAACAAAAGAAAATTTCCAATCAACTAGAATGTAAAGGTAAAAAATTATAATAAAAGTGCAAATTATTAATATTTACCATTAAATTCTTAAAACTTTGTATAAAAATATACATATATATAGGTGTAATAATAAATTTGAAATAGCTACTCATATAGTCGGTTTGGTTCGTTTTTTTTATGATTTTTTTTCTGGTTAAAACAATAACCAAAACTAAATTTTATCGATTTTTAAAATTCAAAAACAAAACTAAACCAAACCAAAAGATATCAACTTTTTTGGTCAGTTTAGTTTAATTTTCGGTTTGGTTCGATTTTTTGAATTTTTGATAACACACTTCTAATCAGGACACTGAAACTTTTCGACCTGATTGGTAAAATTCATTATTACATACATATATTAAATAATAACAAGTAAATAAATAAACTTATCTCTCCTTTTAATTTTTTTTGGGTGATAAATATAAAATAGCAACTGTCTAACGCAATCCAAGGGAATCCCAAACCCCTCAGATTTCTCAAACCCGGTTACTTTGTAGTGTTTGGCAGAAAATACATTTAAGGAACATTTTCCGTCGCAATTAATGTAACTCTTCACCCATTTGAATTAGCTGATTGTAAATAGTTAATAAATTTAAAGTGTCAAAAAGTATTTTTAAATATTAAAATTAATTTTTTAAATAATCATTTACGTACTTGGATAGTTATACTGAAACTTACAATAGCTCGTTGATGTGTTGGGTACAAAAATGATGATGAGTTGTTCTTTTATTAAAATGACTAAAATATCTTTAAAACTTTACACAAGATTAAAATTAAAAAAAAGAATTGTAAAAAGAAAAAGATAAACAACGAATATGAAATGAAAAGGAAGCTTAAAAATTTATTTTGTGAATTAGAAATAATATTATTAAGGATAAACTAGTAAAGACCTTTATCAAAAGCATTTGGCTTATAAACACTTTGTGTATTTACCAAACTCATAAATAAGCCAAAAGACACTTATAAGCCAGTTTGACCAGCTTATAAGCTTATTCCAAAGAGCTTATTGACCAGCTTATAAACTTATTGCAAAAATCTTATTATAAGCCAAATACCCTCTTTATAACACCAATATCTATAAATGTGCGTTGCATATTAATAATAGCATAAGATGGTTTAAATATTTATTCATATGAAGAAACAACAAAATCTAATTGATAAGAGAAATTTTATGTATATACAACAATCATCTAAATGCCGAAAAATATTATACATTAGCATAATACATAAATTCAAAATGAGTGGACATCATCATAACTTGCACAAATGATCAATTTGGTCATGTTAGTTAGATAATTATGTATTATAGTTTAATAATATTTAATGTTATGGTATCTTACCGAATACTTGTTTGTAGATGATGTTTCTTTTGTGTATGTTTTTCCTTTTAATGTTTTGGTTGCTCCACCATAACCAGAACTCTTGCTGTAGATATTGATATTCCTCTTGAAAGAACAACATACGGTTGTTCGTGCAAGAACATATATTGCGGTAAATATAGTCTAATATTTAGGATGTTTGTCCTTGTGCTTTATTTATTATAATTATAACACATCAACATACTGAAAATATTTTCACACAAATTTAAAGACATATTCTTTAATTTCCAAAGACAAAAGTTGAATTATGGGACACGTACTTATAAGCACATTGATCAGTATCATAATTTCTGCACGTGTAAATTTATATATATCACTGTGTGTTATTACATAAGCTATTTGGCAGATTCGAGTTTTTCAGTAGTATAAGGGGCATATTTTTCTTCAAAATCAACTTATTTGCAGCGAAAAATCAATTTTTAACTTATTCTATTATATATATGGTGATACTAACATCCGTAAAAGTGAACCTAACAAAAATTAGTGTATGATAGAAGCCCATTTGATGTTAAAGTTTTAAGTATTCTCCGAAGTAGTAATTATTAGTATCATATTCTACTGAGTCAAATATTATAAATAAATAAATATTCAATAAAATTAGTAATCAACCTTTTATGTAGTTAATCAACATATTCATTTCTACATTAATTTTAGTGCTCAATACAAAGCCTTGTTAAAGAATTGAGGCAACGAATCAATTCAAATTAAAGAGCTCTTTTGGTATGTGGAATTGGTAAGCTTTGGAACTTCAAAGCATAGAAGGGACATATTATGAATAAGTTTAAACTTGATTAGAATTAGGATTCCACGCAAATCTAGATCAGGACAAATTATAAGTATTACAATCTTGTCTAAAATTATTCAATTTTAAGGCTATTTTGGTAAACTAACATTATATTCATGCTTTTATAATAAATATAAATAGATTGTAATAACCTAGCCGGTCGTTCATCTTTTTAGAACCCCCCCCCCCCCCCCCCAAATAAAATTTCCCGTGCTCGCTTTAACTAATTTACAAATGCGGGGATGGTTGGTTCGGGATATAGAAGAGTTTGGATTGAAATTTATAAATTTAACTCTTTACGATAATCCTAAGGCTATGTTTGACTTTGATTAACATTTTGGACAAACGGGCCCGGATTCGTATTTTGATGGTTCCGGATGATCTGCGGGAAAATATGGGACCTGGGCGTATGTCCGGAATCAAATTTAAAGGTCCCTAGGCCGAGTAATAATTTTTTATTAGAAATTATTAATCTAAAATATAAGGATTTAAAGAAACTAATTAATGATTTATTTTATGGGTATCGTGCTCGTATGTTAGTTCCGAAGCCCAGTACAAGTCCGAAATATTATTTAAGACCTACCTGCAAAATTTAGTATCAATCCGAGTAGTTTAAGGGCGGTTTGGCCTGTTGAAGGAAAGTTAAGAACTTGAAGTTCATTAGTTTGGTTCATTTGGTTTTAGGGCTGATTCCTAAATTTAGTGTTGTTTCGGGTGTTCTGAAGGTTCGAGTAGGTCCGATTCGTGATTTCAGACTTGTCGGTATGTTCGGGCGAGGTCTGGGAGCCCTGAGAGTCAATCAAACGAGGCTCAAGTGAAGTGAAAAAATTGGAGAAGTGTTGAAGGTTGCTGCTTCTGTCATAACTGCACCTGCGATTGGTGGACTGTAGGTGCGAGACTGTAAATGTGGTCCTTGTATCGCAGAAGCGGCTCAGGCAAGCAAGGCCAGGAACCGCATAAGCGGCTCTCAAGCCGCATATGCTGCTGCGTACATGCGGTCCCCAGACTGCAAAAACGGTCGCAACCTTCTCTCCCCATTTTGCTGAATAATATGCGGTCCCCTGACCATAGATGCGGAAATCACTGAATCAGTGAGGTTAATTATAGACGGACTCTAAGTCCATTTTTGCCACTTTTCACTCTTCCATAGGCGATTTTGGGAGCTTTGGAGACAAGACTTCCACTTAGTATTGTGAGGTAAGTTTATCCCACCCATCCTTATTTAATACTTGCGTATTAGGTAGATTAGAAATTAGATAAAATCAAAGGGTTACAGAAGGACCCAAGGTTTTAATAAAAGTTAGATTTAACTACAAAAATTGTTATGAAATTGATTAGAAATCATATATTATTGATCCTTAGCTGTAGAGAATAACTTCCTTAAAAAAATCTCGGGATCCGGGCACGTGGGCCCGGGGTCGGGTTTTAGGAAACTTGCGTTACGAGTTAAAAAAAATTGCTTAAATAGCTAGAATTCGATCTTATGAGTATATATTGACTAGCTCTTACTTCGTTTAACTAGTTTGGGATCGTTCGGCTCTGAATTGAGGGTTTGGACTCGTTCTTGAAATCGAAAGTGCACTTTGAGTCCATGCGTAACTACTATTATGTTAATTGTCCTTTCTAACCTTGTAAAAGGGAATTGTTCCCATAGGTACAATAATTGAGTAATCTGTTATTAAATGAGGGGGCTACATACGCATAAGAGTCCATGCGTAACTACTATTATGTTAATTGTCCGAATAATTTAGGGCCCGTATCATGCTATATTTGTAATTGTTTCCATATTTTCTTGCTAATGTGATCACTTAGGATATGCTAGAGACTTGAAAAAGAGATAAGTGAATGTATACCTTTAGTGGACACTTGTATGAATTATCTCAAAAATAAATGCGCATTCATGTGTTTCTTTGAATTAAATTGATATTGTGGATCAGGCCGATTGCCTCGGTAGAAATAGATGCATCTGTGGTTCCCACCATTCGACCCTCTGGCAGTGCACAATTATTTTTCTGTTGGATCGAACCGTCTACCTCGGCATAACGTGTGTATGACATACACACACACATACATATACACACACACACACACACACACATATATATATATATATATATATATATATATATATATGATAGTCTTATCCATGGCTTGTCCTGTTAAATATTTGAAATGTGTACTGTTAAATGCTAAATTGTTAGAGACATGACTTATTATCTCTTGTTGCATACTGCCGATTATTTGTGATTTTCATGCCCAACAGAGCACCTTACTATATTATTTGATCCTAGTAAGTGTCAAATCGACCTCTCGTCTCTACTTCTTCGAGATTAGGCGAGATACTTACTGGGTACATATTGTTTATGTACTCATACCGTACTACTGTACTTAATAGTACAGGATCTGAGGCAAGTACATTTGACTATCAGTTTGGTGCGCGCCCCTGATTCATAGTTTGAGTCTTCCACTGTGAGCTGCTCCTTTCCTATGGCGTTCAGCAGCTTGATAGACTATTTTCTTTAATTTTGCTGTCTATTCTATCTCGGACAGTAGGATAGTTCATTATTTTGTACATTCTATTAGTTGCCCATTTCTTGTGACACAAGGTCTTGGCACACACATTAGTAGATGGTAGCATTTTTTTTTAGAGTTGTACGATTTTTATGACTTTATTAATCATTTCTGATTTTATTTGACTAAAAAAATTATTCGAAATATTTCGGGGTAAAGGTAAATGAAAATTATTTAGATCTTCCGCGTTGGCTTGTCCGACAAATGGTGCTGAGCGCCATCACGACCTAATCTCAGAAATGGGTCATGACAACATTGTTCCAAAAAGCACTTTGGCATCAATCTTTAACATTAAAAAATATTTAATTAAATCACTAGTAATTTGTTAACATCACAGTTAGTTTTTAATAAATATTTTTAATGGTCTAATGAGACAACAAAATTGTTTTAAAAAATAATTTGTTTTATGAAATAATATTTTTGGAACACGAAACTAATATATGTAAAACTATCTATAGACTGAGAGGATGAAGGTTGCGGAGATGAGGATGCTTAGGTAGATGTGCGGGCTCACCAGGTTAGATAAGATTAAGAATGAAGTTATTCGGGAGAAGGTGGGGGTGGCCCCAGTGGATGAGAAGATGCGAGAGACGAGGCTTTGGTGGTTCGGGCATGAGCGGATGAAAAGCCCTGATGCCCCGGTGAGGTGTTGTGAGCGGCTAGCGGTGGTCGGTGTGATGCGAGGCAGAGGGAGGCCTAAGAGATACTGGAGAGAGGTAATTAGGCAGGACATGGCCAAGATGCGGATTTCCGAGGATATGACCCTTGATAGGAAAGTCTGGAGGTCTAGTATCAGGGTTATAGGATAGGGGCTTCTAGATTTTTCGTACTCCTTTCCCGGGGTTGGGTGAGGCGTAGTAGGGCTACCCATAGAAGATTCGTGTATTGATTTGTGTTCTCTTATGGTAGTCATTTCTGGTAGCTATTGTTTTATGTTTAGATAATTATTTATCCGATATATGCTGGAGTAACTAATGTTGTTTGTGTTTTTGTTTTTGTTTGCCTTTTTCTTCCCTGCGCCGAGGGTCGATTGGAAACAGTCTCTCTGCCCTCTTGGGTAGAGGTAAGGCCTGTCTACATATTACCCTTCCCAGACCCTACTTTGTGGGAATATACTGAGTTGTTATTATTATTGTTGTTGTTGTTGTTGTTATCTATAGACTCATATATGCTTTATTAAAAACTAATAAATCTCCGCAAAAAGTAAATGTGTACTCTCTCTAAGAAAAATTGTTATCATATTCAGTTTGTAATTTGGATTTTCATCGGAATTGGTATCTTAAAAATATTTTGTTTATTTGTTATTCTCTAAGGTCCTTTCTCCTGCTTCATTCTTATCAATTAAACCAGCAAGAGGAGTAGCGTGCTGAAAGAGTTAGTGGTCTTAGCTAGCTGCTTAGGTAATTACAACAATTACCTAAAGATATCATTTTTAGAGTACATCAACATATTCACGTATTAAAGAGAAACCCATCCTTTTTTGTGTATGGGGTAGAGCTGTCAAAATGGGCTAGTCCAGTTCCACCCGCTCAAGTCTCGTGAGCTTTTAAATTTGGTAGGCTAAGCTGGCCGGCCCTTCATCTATATGAGCCTTAAGATGGCTAGCCCAGCCCAACCCTAAAAGGGTTGGGGCTAGGGCGGGCCGGCCCTTCAACTGTTTTAGGAAAAAATATTTTTCGAATCTTTAAATATTTTTTCGTGACATAATTCTTTATCACTTTATCATATGAACGACTTCTGTTTATTTAGAGTATACAAGAATTTTGATATTTGACAAGGAATCTCTTAATTGAAATGCAAATTCTATTTATCTCTAGCTCTTCATTTTAAATTTTTTTTAGTACATCTTTCACTTTCCTTAGGTTTCACAAATCGCTTCAATATGTTTATATGTTAAAGTTTTAACATTATTTGTTGATTTCATCATTATAGTCCATAAAAATTTTAAAATTCATGAAATTTTCTAGTATTGTCAATTTTATTTGGGTATTAAAAGTTGACATTTACTATACTAAAAAGTAATTTAATAATTAATAATATATTAAAGGAATCAAATTGATCATTGTGCACTTAAAGTAGATTTTTTTTTTTGAAAAAAAAATTATTATTAGCCACTTAAAACTTTCCTAGTTCGTTGTTAATTAAGCAAAAAAAAAAAAACTAATCTTGTCATACTACTTGCATATCAAAATGTAAATTCTAGTTGATATGGAAGGATAAATGAGCAATCTAAGTTTGAAAAATGGGGATTATAGTTAATATATATTTTTTAAAATATTTAAATTTGAATTTAATTAATTTTTGGCCTATGGGCCGGCCAGCTTCGGTCAAGCCTCAAGGGCCAGCGCGCTGACTTTGACCGGGCTTATAAGCCTCATTTTTAAATGGACTAAAAATTCCATACCAGCCCTACCCAAGTAGCGGGCTTGAGGGAATGAAAATCGATAACTTCCTTATGCTTGAAAAGTTGTTATTTATTCTGATTTTTTAATTCAAACTAAAATTGTGTCGGATTTTTAAATTTATAAACCAAATCAAACTAACTAAGTCGATTTTTTCAATCTTGATTTTTTTCGGGGTTTTCAGATTTTTTCCGATGAATTTTCATAGACAAAATATGTAACTTGTGATCCAAATATTTCTTCAGTTCTAGTAGGACACAACTATATAATTAATTTTTCAAGAAAATAACATAATAATACGAGATGTGTCTTAGCATTGTATTAAAATATTCAATAATAAAGATAATAAAAATACACAAATAAATATTGCTAATTAATAAGCCATAATAAAAATGAACATACTCCAAAAGTACTATATAAGTCATGCTAAATTAAGTACATCTAATAAATATTATTAATTATATGACTAAGCACTAAAGATAAATTAAGTTATGTATTTTCATTATAAATTAATGCAAAACTAAAAAGTAAAAATAAATATCTAACACTATTATCATTTCAAGTATTGAATTAAAGTTATTTTGTTAGCGCTGGAATTGATTTAAATTTTATTTGTGTTACTATATTTATGGGCTATAAAACTTATTGGAGCATATAAGTATGTTCAGGAGAAAATGTCCCTCTATAATCTCTCAAAATTTTAATAGCCCTTTTTTTTCCTATTAACATAAAATGTTCTTCCGGTCCAAACATATTACATCTAATAGCCCAAAATGTCATTATCCATAAATAGTATAGTGACAATCTATTTTGTTTATTTATTGTATAGTGATAGTCTGTTTTGTATATTTTTGGTTTAGTAACAATCTATGTTGTATATATTTTATATAGTGATAGTCTATTTGTAAATAAATTATATAATAATAATTTATTTTGTATATTTTTTGTATAGTGACGTTCTATTATATATATTTTGTATAGTGACAGTTTATTTAGTACTATATTTTTTGAATAGTGACAGTCTATTGTATAGTGGTTGCCTATTGTTACACCCTACAATATTACGTCGATATTACATCCTGCAATATTACATTACGATGATGTTACGCTTCGCTGTATTAAATTACGATGATATTACACCCTGTAGTATTGTACGTTGAATGTCGTAAGGTAATTGATATCAGTCCAAGGAAAAGATTATTTGGAAATTATAAGGATTATGCTATTTAAAACAAGTGATGAGTAAATTCGTAAATGTGAGAGGGGAATCAAGTCAAAGATAATGAATTTTCGTTCAAGTTTGGCATATTGGAACAAAATACGGGCGCATTCAATATTTACGGACTAGTATCATACAAGGTACCTTATGACCATGATAGTGACCATGATAATAGGCTATATAATGTATATTAAAAATAAGTTACATTTTAAGTAATTTGAGATATTTCTTAATTACAAGAATAATTAATTAATTATTAGATAACATAATATTACCAAATTAAATTAATTTAAAAACTTTGGATAATGATAGGAAAAGTAACGTGGCAGAAGCTATATTTTAATAAAATGACTAATGTTATAAAATAATAAAAGACCAAGAACAACATTGAAGAGCAAAGTAGATAGCGGGAATTCTTATTGAAGTCTGGGATGATTTACAATGTGTAAGACCCCTCTATTTATATGAGAAATATACTTAGTCACAAAGTAAAACTCTTCACAAGATAGACATTCACTCTAAATAGAATTCTATTCATAACACTCCCACTTGAATGTCTATTCAATGATAATGTGCATCGTTAAAACCTTAACTAAAATAAAACCCAATGGGAAAAAAATCTAGAGAAGGAAAAAGAGTACACATATCTACAATACGCCTTTTGGTTGTCTCGTTAAAAACCTTTCAAGGAAAATCCAGTGGGACAAAACCTTGTAAAGGAAAAAGAGTGCAACGCATATTAACTCCCCCTAATGAGAGCATCAATTCACATCCTTGAGCCTTCGTATCCCAATCTTGTACACTAACTTCTTAAAGGTTGACGTCGACAAATATTTTATATCAGTTTCAGTATATTTTCATAATGACGTAACATAAAAATTACTTCATTCATATATTCAGGTACCTGAATCTCTCTTGAGATTTTATGAAGTGTTATGTCATGTGATCTTCTAGATCACTTGCCTCCTTTATTATGATCTTTTTGATCGATTGCTCACCTTCTTTATTAAGAAGTTTATTTGAAACTGATTTGTCTATACACTTTAAGCTTACCATAGACTTTGTCCTTCTAAGACTTATTATAATATGAGCATTTGCAGTGAGAACATAGTTACTTTCTTTGGGTCAGCAAATGCGTCTGGCATGCTTACAATAAATTGCACATGAATTATCCTTTTATGAACTTCGTTCATATTATTTTATTCGGGGATCTAGATGTATAAATGATAATTCATTCCATGTAACTTTTCTCAACTGTTGTATCTTGTCTCCCCCTCATGTTAGAAAAATCAACTTGTTTCCTCAACTTTGAGAACCCATCTTTGTGCGTTATGGTGTTAATCAAAATATGTACCGCACATCAATAATAATAAGATGGAAGTATTTGGTTCCTGACCTTGAACCACTTGTGAGGGGAGAAAATAATACACTTTCGTATATAACGTATATCAAATCGATATATATATATATATATATATATATATATATATATATATATATATATATATATATATATATATATAAAACTTTGTTCTCATAAGCAATAGTTTAGATATTAAGTGGAGGCACTCAATAAATTATTTTGCTAAACCAACTGTGATGTAAATCAACTTATCAAGATGAACCATCTTGAATAAAAAATCTGAAAATTATGCTCTAAATCAAATAATTGAGCAAGTTACCTTGCAAACACCATGTTGCGGGTTAATAATAATCGCGCATGTAGCCTTCTCATAGATGCATCTTATGTGGTATAAATGGCAGGTGAATGGGCCCATATTCACCTTTGATATTTCTAGTATTCATGGGATTCAATCCCAATTTTAGTTGGTCAATTAATTAATGAGAACAAGCAATGTAAGAGAATTCGTAAAGAACTTTCTAGTTCTTTAATATACCCACGTGAATTCTCTTATTTTTGCACATCATACTTAAATTGATATGGCTAAACCAATTATGCCAACTGATAAATTATCAATATTGATAAATTTTAGATTTACACCATGATATGTGCAATTATGAATAAACTCCAAGTTTATTATGATATGGGTTTTATATCAATAAAATATCCACTTCATTGTCATATTCTTTTGTTTATGTAGTGCAAATTGGAGATAAAGCATGTTGCTTTTTACATACATATTACCCCGCTACAAGTTGTAGTAATAGAAGATATTAAATCTTTCCTTTATTTATAATCTCAATATAATTAACCGCTTTCGCGTATACTTTGGAAACTGAATAAGTTTCTTTGAGACGTACCACAACACAATACCTTATTGGTAATTAATTGTGTTTCTCTAAAATAGTGGTAATTGGCTCTTCGAGAGCTCTCAATTAATTGATAGTACCACATAATCATCAACACCTATATGGTGAATATCTCTTTCAAAGAGAAACTTATACCATTATGGTCATGGCCAAAATTATATGCAAGATATGTTTCTTGCATTATTGTTATCCTTTAATAATCACATTGCCAAAATATTTTAGCGTACAATAGGTACGTGATCAATGGACATTCATGTCATAATAATGATATTATTTTCTTATATCATCTCAAACCTCCTTCTAGAGGTGAGTGTGATATATTCAATACCAATAGCATGTTCATATTCTTTCAAGAAGGAATATGTCTTCATAAATCAAATGTTGTCACATTCTCATCATGAATGGACGATAATCATCTATATGTGCTATATAAAATCTCACGTCAAATCGATGACAAATATTACCTTCACAGAGTGAAGGATTATTTTGAGAATCCTTATTATTCTCATTATCACAATGGTGACGATTATAATTTCTTCTATTGCCACGTCCACATCCATTGATACCTTCACGATAATACTTTTGTCTTCTTTCAGACTTATCACATACTGCTATCACATTCTCTAAAGGGAATGAGAATGAAGCAAATTCAATGAGACGAGTTTTCAATTATTTGCCCACAATTATACATGAATTTAATCATGGCAAGACATAGAAATTTACAACTTCAGGTGGTTATAATTTCTTACAAACTCCATTAGAGTTATAATCAAACTCTGTTGTCTTTGCTTGTATATAAAATCGAATTATAGAATAAAAGAGAAATATACGGTAAAATACATACCTTAAATTT
>JASVEL010005977.1:0-160945 GCA_032618575.1 Nicotiana noctiflora | reverse complement strand
CCCATACACAAAAACGCCATTTTTGAGCTCCAAGAGAGGTTTTTGAAGGGGAAAACGTTGGGATATCATCGGGAAATCATCGGGGGTAAGTTTCTTGACCTTAATTCGTTGGTTTATCATGAAATCCGTGATTATCTCACTGAAATTGGAAGATTAAAGGTGGGTTTGAGCCCTAGGCCTAAATGTTAGAAAATCTTTAATTTGAATGGGCAAATGGAGTCCGATTTCGATAAATTTTATATGCACGGACTCGTATTGAGATAAGGAACCTGAATATATAATTTTTGTGATTTTTCGATAAGCGTACCGAAAGTCGGGTTTTGGCAACTTGTGGGTTTTGGTGTATTTTGAGTTAATTTGATTGGGTAATGCCCAATTGGCCTATTTTGATGTGATTCTATTGATTTTTATCAGGATTCTACACTTGTGGAGGCCGACATTCGTGGCAAGAGGGTTATTACTTAGCGGTTTTGTACCGGAATTGAGGTAAGTGGCTTGTCTAACCTCGTGTGGGGGAATTTTCACCCCTAGGATATTATGTGATAGTTTAAATGCCTTGTACGCGAGGTGACGGGCGTGTACATGCGGCTGGTTGTTGAACACGTACTTTATTTAAATGTTCGATGAGCGATATCCATGTCTTGGTTGTTAATTTGATATTTTACCCGGTAGTGGTTAGAAGAGCATGATTAGGTTGTAACGACCCGACCGGTCGTTTTGAGCTCTAGCCCGTCATTCAGCAGATTGATGCCATGAACAGCTTCATCTCAGGTATATTGACTTGTGTGTATGGTCAGAAGTCAAATTCAGGAAGTTTGGAGTCAAATCTAAATGGAAATTCTCATTTTGAAAGCTTAAAGTTGAAGAACTAAACTACGATTGGAATTTTGAGTAAATGACCTCGCAATTTGGATCTAAAAGTTCCAACATGCTCGTATGATGATTTTAAACTTGGACGTATGTCCGGATTTGGTTTTTGATAACCCGTGAGCATTTCAGCGTATATGGTGGAAGTTAGTATTTTAGAAGGATTTCATAAATTTGGGTTGGAAGGCATTTTAGAGTTATAGATGTCCGTTTGGGATTCCGAGTCGGTGAATAGATCCATATGGTGATTTTGGAGTTGGGAACGCGATCAGAAGTGAATTCGGGTGTCCGGAGGTCATTTTGAAGTCATTTGGCAAAATATAAGAATTTGAAGGTTTTTGAGAAAATTCGACCGGAAGTGAAAATTTTGATATCGGGGTCGGAATGCGATTCCGAAAGTTCGTACAAGTCCGTAATGTCGAGTGTGACTTGTGTGCAAATATTGAGTCAATTCGGATCGATTTTGGTAGGAAATGGAACAATTAATCTCTTTAAGGAAAGCTTAAGTTGGAAAAGTCAACTCAATGTTGACTTATGAGTTAGAGGGATCGGAACTGAATTCCGATGATTCGGTTAGTTTCGGGGGATGATTTAAGACTTAGGAGCGCAATCGGAAGTAATTTTGGAGGTCCGGTGAAGAAGTTAGCCTATTTTGGCGAAGTTGGAATTTTGGCGGAATCCGATCGATAGGTGATATTTTGATCCGGGAGTCGGAATGGAATTCCGATAGTTGCAGTAGCTTCGTTAGGTGATTTTGGATATGTCTGCAAATTTTCAGGTCATTCGGACATCGTTTGGTCGGGTTTTTGATCGAATGTGAATTTTGAAAGTTTAAGTTTAAGTTTGAATCGAATTCTAGGATTTTGGTGATTTTGATGTTTAAGGTATCGTTTTTTTATCCGAGAAAGTTTGAATGAAGTATTAGGTTGAGTTTGTATTTTTGGTTGAGGTCCCGAGGGCCTCGGGGTGATTTCGGATGCCTAACGGGCATTTTTGGTTTTGGAAATAGTTGCTGTTGTAGCAGATTTTCAGCAGCTTTTTGGCTACTTTGGGAGCTGATATCTTGTAATCTATAAGTAATTACCAAAAGTGCAAAACACGAAAGTTGTAGACCTTCGTGTCTAGTTTCCAGAAAGCTAAAGAACTCGTAATTTGGATATTTGTACTGAAAGTTATGACCGACGGAAAAGGACTGCTGGAGCAATAGGATGTACAACTTGTAAAGCACAGGTGCAAGGTACAACTCGACGAAGCACGGGCAGATTCTTTTTTTACACGAAATTGGTTTATTTCTTTCATTGATTTCATTTCGTTTGGATGATTTTGGAGAGCTTCAAGAGGGGATATCATCGGGTATTCATCGGAGGTAAGTTTCTTGACTCAAAAACATCATTTTATGGTAGAATTAACATCAATCTTCATGAATTTGGGTAGAAATTATGAAGGATGGTGGCCTAGATATTGAAAACGAAAATTTGGGTTTTGGAAGGCCAATCGAACTCCGATTTTAGTAAATTTTATATGTACGGACTCGTGGCGAGATGAGGGTTCTGGAAATATGAGTTTCGAGATTTTTCGAGATGTGGGCCCGGGGCTCGGGTTTTGCCAATTTCGTGATTTTTGATATTTTTCGAGTTCTTTCGATTGGGTTATGTTCCATTAGCCTATTTTGATATATTTGTGCTGATTTGTGCTAGTTTTGACGTGCGTGGATGCCGGTTCGAGGAGCTAAGGCGTCGCGGGCATGAGCTTTCGTCGGTTCGAGGTGGGTAATACTTGTAAATGATGTCCCGAGGGTTAGTAAACCCCGGACTTGCACATCTTAGTGTTGTGTTGAGGTGACTTGCACGCCGGATAACGGGCGTGGGGTAGAGCACCATTGGGGATTGTGACTTGGTCCATCCCGCGTAATAAATAATAACACCTAATTGTTGAAGTGAATAGGACTAATTATCATGTTTGGGCTTCGTGCCGATTATTTGAATCTTTCAGGGATTAGTATCATTGTTTTGATAACACTGTGCATATTTTATTCTAATTTAAGGTTTAAAAATGGGATTTTTGCTATTCAACATTCTTATAAGGTTATGAAAAACTTGAACAAGGTCTTAATAATATTTTAGCTGTGAGCTAAGGTGATATTGTTGCCCGTAGGGCTTTCTTGATTATTTGTTAGACTGATTGGGCCGAGGGCCATATGTTAGGGCATGACATTTCATGTGAGCATATGCATACACATGCATGGATCGGACTGCACGCCGCAGTGGTATATGGATCGGGCTGCGCGCCGCAGCAGGTGTGATATTATTATTGTGCTTGGGCTGTAGGAGCCCCTCCGGAGTCTGAACCCCCACAGTGAGCACGGGTACCCAAATTGGATTGGGCTACACGCCGTAGCGGTCATATGCATTGCATGGCATACATACATTGGTTTACGTGTACTACGTGGCATAACATTCAGCACTCATACATTACTGGCACACATGCATTAGTTGTCTTATTGACCGGATCTCCTGGTGTAAATTGATAAGGAGTGCTGAGCCCGAGGGGCTGATTTAAGTGCGGACTTGCACTGCTTGAGATTGTATCCAGGTATTGGTATATTATTATGAAAGAAAGTAGCTAAAATTGAGTTTTCTAAATAATCTACTCACTTATGCTTGAAAGGAATAAAAAGATAGTTATGTATTGTGTAGCATGAGATAGTGCCTATCGTGGTTTCCTTCCCTTCAGCATTATTTACTTTTATTACTGCTGAGTTGGAAGTACTCACACCCGACTCCCTGCACCTTGTGTGCGGATCCAGGTACATCACAGTGGAGCTGATTCTATTGCGGCTCGGGAGTGCTTTTGGACGGTCGAGGTAGCTGCCAGCGTTTGCAGGACCTGATTCTCGAGTTTGTCTGTATTTTGTTCTGATCATCCCACACTTGTGCACAGTTATATTCACTATTTACACTTTGTATACTCTGTAGAGGCTCGTGACTCTTGACCCTTCGGTCTATGGGAGTTGGCACGTGTTGGGACTTGGTTCCCTGTTTTTAATATATCTATCACTATTATGCTTAAATTGGATAAAGTGAGCTTGTGGCTCCGTGATTGTTGTTAATTGGTCGGGCTGGCCTAGCAGTGTGCTGGGCGCCATCACGACCGGATTTGGGGTCGTGACAAGTTGGTATCAGAGCCTAGGTTACTAGGCCTGAGTCTTGAGCCGGTTGGTAGAGTCTTGTGGATCGGTACGGGGACGCCTGTACTTATCCTCGGGAGGCTGCAAACCATTAGAAAACACTTCACATTTCTTGGAATTCTTATCGTGCGTACTTGATTCAGCTTGAGATATAATCTTTGAAATTTCTTCCACACGTCTGTGTACGCTTCGAGCACTCAGTAATATAATTGCCTTGATGGCTTGTGATTCCCTGATCGAGGGTCGAGATATAATCTTTGTGAGTTCATGTTGGGCCAGTCGGGAGGACTTGAGGCCAAATCTTTGTCTATGACATGAGCACCAAAGTGCTGATTTCACAAACCGGTATTATGAAATTTCGTGTGATCGGTATTGTTCCTAATTGTGGAAATGGCAGCTTAATAATGTACGAGTTGTTGAGGTGTTAGATCCTTATTGTAATCTGTTATGTAACCCCGAGCTATGGGCGTGGTGAAAATTTATCATATCTCTTAGTTGGAAGGTAAAGTGTCTTACGTGTAGTAAAATGAGTTTAGACTCGGGAAGACTAAAGTGATTATGCTATGTGTATCCCGGTGGAAGGTGTTGTACTGAAATACTAGATTGAGGAAAAATAGGTGGGTTGATTCTGATGTGTAATTGAAGTGTATTTGATATATGTTATGATTCGAGAAGGTGCAACGCATGTTCATGTATCAATTTTGATAATATAACCCGTGTAGTATTGAGATTAATGTTGTTGATAAACATTGTGATGTCTTGTTGAGTTGTGGATGTATTGTTAGGATGGTTTTGGTGATTCTATGGCAGGTGGATAGGCCGAATTACAAAGGAAACTCTGTCGAAAGTTTTGAAAAATTTGGGACTTAGAAAAATATTTTTGTCGCCTGGAGTAGGCTTAAATGTTGAGTGTGAATAAATGCAAGAATTGCAGAGGAGTTAAGGTCTCTGATGATTCGATTCTCTGTCAAGCTTGTAAATGACTTGAGTTTAATCTCACCATAACATTGTGGCATCATTTGAGTAAAGAATGCTATGAGCGGCTAAAAGTGCTTTGATGTATGGCTTCGAGCCAAGTTGGGGAGGTTTTTATTGATTAAATAATTGCACCGTTGTGTGCTATGTTGGTGTTGTCTCTAGGTATGTTGGGAAAATTCTGATAGAGGTTATGGTGCTTCATAGATGTGAAGAAATCCTAGGATGATTTGAACTGATGTCGGTAAGGAATGTTCGGTGAATAGAAAAGAGAGATAGCTAAATGCAGTTGTATGTAATCATGTTCTGCGATGTCAGAGTTCTAACAAGGCATGAGTGGTTCTGTTCAATAAGACAGCTGAATTGTAATTGAATAAGGGTAAATGACGCTCGAGAATAGCCTTGCGGTGTTCAGGACTTTGCTTGTAATGGTTAGGTGTCTTAAGATTGTGTATGTGGCTAAAGACGGTGGTTTCGTTAGAAGGGATCAAGAATTGTGTAATGATATGTGAATGATGAGATTCTATGTATCTATATTGGAGAGTAATGATAACGAATTCAAAAATCGCAAGAAATTCTTCAAAACAAAGTATTGTAGAATGTGGTACTTTTGAGAAACATTGAGAGAGTATTAAGTGACCTATGGGCTTTAGGCCGTGTGATCTTGTGTACGAGTCTCGTGTGGTAACATGAGTTGAGATATTGTAGTGCTACAGTAAAGGCTAATATCAAATTAAAGAAGAATCAGAAAGGAAAATAGAGTAACTTGTTAATAAACCGGAACGGTATGATAGGGATACAGTCAATTCCTGGTATGTGTTCGAAGTGATAAGTCTTGCAGCTATGGTGCAACCAAGCTCTTGAGTGCTGGTAGTTGCGTAGCTCGATGTGGATAGAAGGACTCAGTCCTGGCAGCTAAACTTATGTAATGGATTGGGAGAAAGAGTTTGTGATGGGTCCTACCGTGGTTTAAAAGTGAGTATATTCTTGTCGGTATGCAAAGCTTGGAATGTGTAATGAGTTTTCTCTATATGGGATCATGAAAGGCCTTGACTAGTTGAGTGCGCCGATGTTTGCGGCGTAGGAAGGGGATATGAATTCCCATGTTATCTTAGTGTGGTATGGTATATGCGATGTGTTATGGAAAGTTGATAATGGCATATTCAAGGCTTTGAGATTTGTTCATAATATATGGGAAGTCATTAAAAATTATTGAGCAGCGCGAGCAGCTGCATGTGAATTTAGAATCGATCTTTCTGGTAATTAAGGAAAATGGTACTGCTATTCTAGTAATTTGGCAGGGTATATGGTCCAAAAGGACAAGGTAATGTAAACTGATAATATCTAGTGGTATGGTGGTATTCTCTTGTTGGATCGATTGTAATAATTGAGTCGCTAATGGCATAGTGAAATTTCTTAATGGCTTTCGTGGTATGAATGGACGCTTGATGTGCATTATGTATTCGTACGATGAAGTACGGAATCAGGCACAATGATTCATGTGTTATATATGTGTTGGAGACTAGAAGTTCTCGTAATCCGCCTATGCAGTGGTTGTATATCGTGTGTATCGGCACCGTTTAGCGATCATTGGAAGTTGGAAGCCCTAGTGGCTCTCCCTTAGCTCTATATAATGAATTTGGGTTATGAGACTTGATTGCAGACTGGTTGTCATAAGTCAGGTTGCCTAGACTAATGTGATATGGACTATATCGGAAATGGCACAAATTGCGTAGCAGAGTGCATCAGAGTATGCTTCAACAGGGTAGTCGCACCCAAAATCAGCAGACGGATGGTAGGTATTGCTTTGTCAGTTGGGCCTTTGTGGCGGATGTCAGTGTAGAGGTATTTACCATTGATTCAGTTCCGGTATTGAGGAACGTTGTCGGATGCGTTTCATGTGGCCAAGCTTGAGGCTATATATATGTTTGTTGTAATGAGCAACTTGACTCAATGTGCATTTCCTCTTGCGAGATTTATGCGTGGATCGGGTGGCATGCCTCCACAGGTATGGTATCTGGATCGGGTGGTACGCCGCCACGGGTATGTTATTGGAACGGGTTGCGCGCCGCAACAGTGTGATGTGGAAAATATAGTTTCCTATAAGTTACTTTGTATACAATACTTCCTAGCTTTTAAGGAATAGTCTGTATTGGGTACCGCTCGGGGAATAGCACATCGGTTGTATCCATTCAGGATTTGATAGCATATATTAAATGTATCACCGCGGGTGTGATTGATTGCTTGAGTTCAGACCTAAATATGTGCGTGGCCGACCGTTTTGAGCATGGTGACTTGAGGTGCTCCATGAGTAATAGTGCTTGGATAGAATCGTGAGTTGTGGCAAGGCCACGTGATGTTATGACCTTTCAAGGAGGATTTAAGTACCCTAATTCTATGATGTGAGACGAGATCTCAGTTCTATGTTATGATGGTACGGGTGAATTGAACTATAGCTCTTTTGTGTGAGTTAGTTGTCATGATTCGAGTGTGTTCGGGTCGTTTTTTTTATTGGAGCATGTGTTGTGATCATTGTGGCTTAGGCCGATGCTGAGGTGTCGTGTCACCAATGCGGTGTGTTATAATCGACAAGATCGTTGGAGTCATTAATGAGTACGAGCATATTTGATCTCAGCTCGTTAGAAAGGTAATATCGAGGTTTGGCTCCGAAATCTATTGTGGTCATATGAGTAAAGTGATGCAAAGTGTGAATTCAACAAAGTTATGCATTAATGTTTGGGTACAACATGTGGAGATTGATATGGTGGTCGAATGATGGAAACGGACTTGGCAGGAAATTCAGGATGTTGGAATTTGGCCTAATGTCTTATTCGCTTGAATAAAGAATTATATCCATAGAATTATATAGCTAATGTGCTCAACTAAGTAGTGGTAGCACGGAAGGTGCATGATGTGTTAAACAAGTTATTTGAGACTACATCATCGTAGTTCTCAGCACGTTCGAGGACGAACGTATGTTTAAGTGGGGGAGATTGTAACGACCCGACCGGTCGTTTTGAGCTCTAGCCCGTCATTCAGCAGATTGATGCCATGAACAGCTTCATCTCAGGTATATTGACTTGTGTGTATGGTCAGAAGTCAAATTCAGGAAGTTTGGAGTCAAATCTAAATGGAAATTCTCATTTTGAAAGCTTAAAGTTGAAGAACTAAACTACGATTGGAATTTTGAGTAAATGACCTCGCAATTTGGATCTAAAAGTTCCAACATGCTCGTATGATGATTTTAAACTTGGACGTATGTCCGGATTTGGTTTTTGATAACCCGTGAGCATTTCAGCGTATATGGTGGAAGTTAGTATTTTAGAAGGATTTCATAAATTTGGGTTGGAAGGCATTTTAGAGTTATAGATGTCCGTTTGGGATTCCGAGTCGGTGAATAGATCCATATGGTGATTTTGGAGTTGGGAACGCGATCAGAAGTGAATTCGGGTGTCCGGAGGTCATTTTGAAGTCATTTGGCAAAATATAAGAATTTGAAGGTTTTTGAGAAAATTCGACCGGAAGTGAAAATTTTGATATCGGGGTCGGAATGCGATTCCGAAAGTTCGTACAAGTCCGTAATGTCGAGTGTGACTTGTGTGCAAATATTGAGTCAATTCGGATCGATTTTGGTAGGAAATGGAACAATTAATCTCTTTAAGGAAAGCTTAAGTTGGAAAAGTCAACTCAATGTTGACTTATGAGTTAGAGGGATCGGAACTGAATTCCGATGATTCGGTTAGTTTCGGGGGATGATTTAAGACTTAGGAGCGCAATCGGAAGTAATTTTGGAGGTCCGGTGAAGAAGTTAGCCTATTTTGGCGAAGTTGGAATTTTGGCGGAATCCGATCGATAGGTGATATTTTGATCCGGGAGTCAGAATGGAATTCCGATAGTTGCAGTAGCTTCGTTAGGTGATTTTGGATATGTCTGCAAATTTTCAGGTCATTCGGACATCGTTTGGTCGGGTTTTTGATCGAATGTGAATTTTGAAAGTTTAAGTTTAAGTTTGAATCGAATTCTAGGATTTTGGTGATTTTGATGTTTAAGGTATCGTTTTTTTATCCGAGCAAGTTTGAATGAAGTATTAGGTTGAGTTTGTATTTTTGGTTGAGGTCCCGAGGGCCTCGGGGTGATTTCGGATGCCTAACGGGCATTTTTGGTTTTGGAAATAGTTGTTGTTGTAGCAGATTTTCAGCAGCTTTTTGGCTACTTTGGGAGCTGATATCTTGTAATCTATAAGTAATTACCAAAAGTGCAAAACACGAAAGTTGTAGACCTTCGTGTCTAGTTTCCAGAAAGCTAAAGAACTCGTAATTTGGATATTTGTACTGAAAGTTATGACCGACGGAAAAGGACTGCTGGAGCAATAGGATGTACAACTTGTAAAGCACAGGTGCAAGGTACAACTCGACGAAGCACGGGCAGATTCTTTTTTTACACGAAATTGGTTTATTTCTTTCATTGATTTCATTTCGTTTGGATGATTTTGGAGAGCTTCAAGAGGGGATATCATCGGGTATTCATCGGAGGTAAGTTTCTTGACTCAAAAACATCATTTTATGGTAGAATTAACATCAATCTTCATGAATTTGGGTAGAAATTATGAAGGATGGTGGCCTAGATATTGAAAACGAAAATTTGGGTTTTGGAAGGCCAATCGAACTCCGATTTTAGTAAATTTTATATGTACGGACTCGTGGCGAGATGAGGGTTCTGGAAATATGAGTTTCGAGATTTTTCGAGATGTGGGCCCGGGGCTCGGGTTTTGCCAATTTCGTGATTTTTGATATTTTTCGAGTTCTTTCGATTGGGTTATGTTCCATTAGCCTATTTTGATATATTTGTGCTGATTTGTGCTAGTTTTGACGTGCGTGGATGCCGGTTCGAGGAGCTAAGGCGTCGCGGGCATGAGCTTTCGTCGGTTCGAGGTGGGTAATACTTGTAAATGATGTCCCGAGGGTTAGTAAACCCCGGACTTGCACATCTTAGTGCCTGTGTTGAGGTGACTTGCACGCCGGATAACGGGCGTGGGGTAGAGCACCATTGGGGATTGTGACTTGGTCCGTCCCGCGTAATAAATAATAACACCTAATTGTTGAAGTGAATAGGACTAATTATCATGTTTGGGCTTCGTGCCGATTATTTGAATCTTTCAGGGATTAGTATCATTATTTTGATAACACTGTGCATATTTTATTCTAATTTAAGGTTTAAAAATGGGATTTTTGCTATTCAGCATTCTTATAAGGTTATGAAAAACTTGAACAAGGTCTTAATAATATTTTAGCTGTGAGCTAAAGATGATATTGTTGCCCAAGGGTTTTTCTTGATTATTTGTTAGACTGATTGGGGTCGAGGGCCATATGTTAGGGCATTACAATTTATGTGAGCATATGCATACACGTGCATGGATCGGACCGCATGCCGCAGTGGTGTACGGATTGGGTTGCGCGCCGTAGCAGGTGTGATATTAAGATTGTGCTGGGGCTGTAGGAGCCCCTCCGGAGTCTGAACCCCCACAGTGAGCACGGGTACCCAAATTGGATCGGGCTACGCGCCATAGCGGTCATATGCATTGCATGGCATACATACATTGGTTTACGTGTACTACGTGGCATAACATTCAGCACTCATACATTACTGGCACACATGCATTAGTTGTCTTATTGACCGGATCTCCTGGTGTAAATTGATAAGGAGTGCTGAGCCCGAGGGGCTGATTTAAGTGCGGACTTGCACTGCTTGAGATTGTATCCAGGTATTGGTATATTATTATGAAAGAAAGTAGCTAAAATTGAGTTTTCTAAATAATCTACTCACTTATGCTTGAAAGGAATAAAAAGATAGTTATGTATTGTGTAGCATGAGATAGTGCCTATCGTGGTTTTCTTCCCTTCAGCATTATTTACTTTTATTACTGCTGAGTTGGAAGTACTCACACCCTACTCCCTGCACCTTGTGTGCAGATTCAGGTACATCACAGAAGGGCTGATTCTATTGCGGCTCGGGAGTGCTTTTGGACGGTCGAGGTAGCTGCCAGCGTTCGCAGGACCTGATTCTCCAGTTTGTCTGTATTTTGTTCTGATCATCCCACACTTGTGCACAGTTATATTCACTATTTACACTTTGTATACTCTGTAGAGGCTCATAACTCTTGACCCTTCGGTCTATGGGAGTTGGCACGTGTTGGGACTTGGTTCCCTGTTTTTAATATATCTATCACTATTATGCTTAAATTGGATAAAGTGAGCTTGTGGCTCCGTGATTGTTGTTAATTGGTCGGGCTGGCCTAGCAATGTGCTGGGCGCCATCACGACCGGATTTGGGGTCGTGACAAGGTAGCACTTAACTGTTTAGTTGCCTAATTGCCTTATTTGAACTCCTTGTTAATTATTGGCACTATTTTTCGGTAAAGTTATAGTTGAGCATAATTATTTCTCTCCGTGGATTTCCTTAATTGGCTGTGCTTGTGGACTGCGGGTTCGATTCCCGGAGACCCAGGGCTGTGGGTTCGATTCCCGGAGACCCGATGTGATATTGGTAGGGACTACGGGTTCGATTCCCGAGATCCTGAGTTATTGGTAGGGACTACGGGTTCGATTCCCGAGATCCTGAGTTATTGGTAGGGACTACGGGTTCGATTCCCGAGATCCCGAGTTATTGGTAGGGACTACGGGTTCGATTCCCGAGATCCTGAGTTATTGGTAGGGACTACGGGTTCGATTCCCGAGATCCTGAGATTATTGAAATGTGGACTACGGGTTCGATTCCCGAGATCCTGACTTATTGGTAGGGACTACGGGTTCGATTCCCGGAGATCCTGAGTTATTGAGATATTATTGAGACATGGGCTGCGGGTTCGATTCCCGGAGATCCAGAGGTACCGAGAATGGGACCGTGGGTTCAATTCCCACAGATCCTGGATTTGTTTATTTGAGTTGGTTATTTGTTGTTAGCTTAATTGTAGACAGTTGCAGTAATCATCATAATGTTGTTATTTTGGAAATTATTATCATTTAAACTGTTTATTTTGTTATCATCATTATATCAGAGCAGGCTCGTGCTAGGTGATTTCCGCAGCTTTTCTGGAGACCTCGAGGTATGATCTGCTACGTCCGCAGATCCGGAGGCTTTCCTTCTATTCTAGTAGTACTAGTTGACATTTTTCTTCATTTCGTTGTTAGATACTCTTTACACATAGAGCCACAGTTGTATTTCCTCTTTTAGTCTGTGTTACCGTGGGGTTCCGGATCTTGGTAGTGTTTTATTCATTGTGTGATGGATGTATGTGCCAAGCGGCACGGATTACATATCTTTTATGCTATTTTTCCGCTGTTTCTTATTTAAGTATTTTATAATTTGTATATTCCGCCACGTGTTAGGCTTACCTAGTCCTGGGGACTGGGTGCCATCACGACATGTTCACAATTGGTGAACTAGGGTCGTGACAGTAATAGATGTGGGTGATGACCAGCGGGTTCGAAACCCCGGTATACCACTTTGTGACGCTGTATAGCAGCGAGACACGCACGCTCTTGAGAGTGCGGGGTCGATCATGAACTGGAGACTATATATTAGTCCGACCTGTTGATACTGTATTATTGGCTATTCTAGAGCCGTCGAACCTCTTTCTCGGATGGTTGCATATATATATATTGTGATAATGGCCACTCTTGAGCCGAGGAACCCCCTTCTTGGGCGGTTGAGTATACATGTGGGCCGTGAGCTAGTTATTGGATCCCGCGAGGATCGTTATCATTGTCTTATCATATAGACATGCTAGTTTACTACTAGTCCGTAGCTATTTTTGTTATTATGCTAATTCCAATCTCTGGAACTTGATATTACTGTTTTCCAACTGAAAAATGATAAAAGAGTTTTCAAAAACTACTTTTGAGCCTGCGAGGCCGTATCTGCATATTAGCTGACTAGTAGTGGATCGGGCTGCACGCCGCAGCGAGATATATGTTGGATCGGACTGCACGCCGCAGGAATATCTCTATGAGATGTGCTTGGGCTGTAGGAGCCCCTCCGGAGTCTGAACCCCCACGGTGAGCACGGGTACCCAAAATTGGAGTCGGGCTACGCGCCGTAGCGGTCATATCATGCATTGCATTGCATTTAGCTACATCCGCTAGCTGTTATGCTATTTATTGGTATTTGTTGGAACAGGTACAGTGAATATTGATTCTAAGACAGGGTAGCTGATTATAGCTCTACATAGTGTTTTATTGCGGATTTCTTATCTGCGCTGTCTTACCCTTGTTTATTACCACTGAGTCTGGCAGTACTCATTTTACTCCCTGCACCTTGTGTGCAGATCTAGGTACCTCTCAGCAGTGATCCAGTAGTTGTGCGAGGCGACATCCGTGGGATATACGAGGTAGCTGCAGAGTCCGCAGGACCCGATATTCCTTCCCACTGTCTTTTGATTTTGTATTGACATTTCTTTCCGCACTTGGTATCTTGTAAACCTTTATACACTCATGTTCAGTAGAGGCTCATGACTCTTGACCCTTGGTCTATGGGAGTTGATGTATTATGGGACTTGGTTCCCGTTTTCGTTATATGTATCACTGTTATTTCGTAAATTAATATGCTTAAATGGGCTAAAGAGAGCTTCTAGCTCCGTGGTCGATTGTGATTGGTCAGGCTGGCTTAGCAATGTGCTGGGCGCCATCACGACTGGATTTGGGGTCGTGACAGATATTTCTTCTATCCTTACTGCTAACTTTTTAAGTTCGCTTATCTCAGTAGTTATTTCTTTTAATTTAAAATTAACTTCTTCTAATTTGACTTCTTCACTAATATTTTTACTAGATATCTTAATTTTTCTACTTATTTCTGTTCCTTGATCTTTTATGAAATCTAAATTACTTTCTATTTTTTCTAGTTTCTTTATATTTTTATTTTGTAATTCTTCTATTGTTTCTATTCTTTTTAAGATAATTTTATCTTTTTCTTGAACTTTACTACTGAAATTAATTATCAGATCTATTATTGTATTATACTGTCTATCTTCAGTATGTAAACTATGTTCTCCTTGACTAAAATTACACTTAATAGATGTACCGTCTTTTAAAGATCTAAATTTCTTTTCAGGATATAGTTTTAAGTCTAAATAATCTAAATTTTTGAACGAATCTATTTTATCCTAATGGTATTTTTATATTGGCTTTCTTTTTGTAGTATTTGAGTCTAGACTTACTATATTTTAGATGTAGTTCTAACTCTCTAATTTGTTGTTTTATTTTGTTTTTGTACTTTAAAGTTGAAGTTATATAATTTGTTGAAAATATTTGGTATAGAGTTTTTCTATTTAAATATCTTTTTTGATTACTTAATATAGTTTTTACTTGTTTTAATTGGTTGTTTAAGTTACAATGTTCTATTTTTAAATCTTTATTATAAAGTTTTTCGTCCCAATAACAAGCCTGTATAAATCTTATTCTTTCTGCAAATTCTATAGTTCTCATAAATTACCCTAAAGGTATAGTTATCTTACTTTGTATTCTTAGTAGTCTAATTCTTTGGTTACACTGTTGTATATCACTATTTATTCCTTGTAATTCCCACTCTATAGCTTTTCTTAATTCTAAAGTTGAAGGTCTTCTTAAAAATTCTTGATCTGATAGTATTAATTCTAACTGTAATTCTAGACGTTGTTTTATCCTTAGTAAATCTTGTTTGTAGTTTAACTCTATATATACAAACTTTTGTTTTATTCTAATATATTTAACAAAATCTCTATCTCTCATGTAGTTATAAATTCTAAATTTTATCTTATTGTCTCCAGAAACTTCTCGCTTTGATACCAATATAATATAAGGATTGATTTTCTATATAAAGAGATTAAAACTTTAAATAAATGGACTAAAAAATTTTAGATTTTTTCTGTATATGATGTAAATCCTACTCAGTACTCCTATAATATAAGGATTGATTTTCTATATAAAGAGATTAAAACTTTAAATAAATGGACTAAAAAATTTTAGATTTTTTCTGTATATGATGTAAATCCTACTCAGTACTCCCTCTTTCTCGTGATGTCTCTATATGTTAATGTCGTAATATGCTTCTTTCCCCAAAATTTTATACTTTTTTTTTTTTTTATCCTTTTCAATATCTTACCCTTTAGTTTATGTTCTTAATAGCAAGTTCTTTAACCCCACCCCGGATAAGGTGTTAACCACGTCCTTCAACTTTGGACAAATATACACCTTTTGTTCCTAGGAATTTACAGATTAATCCATCGTTGTTATTAAGAAACTAAGGGTCTAACCATTTACTGAGGATAATATTGAAATAAATATACTTCACACAAAACAATTAAAACTCATATGTATTTAAAATTAACAATAAACAATAATTTACATATAGGGGAAAGATAAACATAAGACACTTACATATTAAAGACTGAGAGAGAGGTTTCCCTTTCGGGAACCCCCGACTGACTTGTACTGAAAACTTGAAAACTTTACAAAGGGTTTAGGAGTCTATGGTGTAAACTTAAGAGGAGAGTTTTGGTTTTTGGAAAAGCTGGTTTTGCATGGAGGATAGAGAGTATTTTTGGTTTAGAGAGTGTTTTTTGTTTTTTCGGTTTTTCTGTGTGTGTCTTTGGAATGAAATGAGAGGGTTTTTATAGGTGAGAGGGGTCTTAGATGAATGGCCAAGATTTGACCGACACTTTAACACTTGGACGTCTAGGATTTTGCCGACACTTTGGTGGTGTCTTATCAAATAATGCATCCGGGTGCTCATTGGGCCCCATCGTCACATGCATTATTGACTATAACCATTACTTTGTCAGGCTTTATTTGACACGACATAAATTAAAGACGCGTGCTTATCAGTTTTTCTTTCCGTTTGGAAAGTAGTGATAAAGTAAGCACTCACATGACACTAGTGGGCATACCCACATGACTAGACTTTTACGACTCGATCTAAGACTAATATCTAAGTGTTTATCTTGTTGCTAAGTATCCAGGTTATGAAGGGCAATTGAGTCAAAGCTCATGCCTGAGTCATATCCTTCATTGGGATCTTGTGCGTCTTGGTAGTTATCTTCTTCAGGGACACTTGATTCTTCTGATTCTTGTTGTCTTTGTCTTGAATTTTCTTGCTCTAAATCTGGTATAATGTTGTCTAAATTAATTAATGGCGGGCTGTCCATATGTTTATCTTGCTCTGTCTGTTTGTCTTGCTCTGTCTCCGTAATCATCTTTTCAATAGTTCTTTTAACTATTTCTTCTATTGTCTTCTTAGTCTTCTTGTTCTTAGCTAAAGTAGTCTTCTTTTTAGATGATTCTCCCATGGTAAAGGTTTTTGAGAGACGTCTTCTAGGAGGTGTTGCAGGTTCTGTTTCACTTTTTGGCAAAGTGACAGCCATTAACGGATTTGATGAGTCTTTACCGGCTACCGTTTGAACCGGACTAGCTGTATCTTTACCCGATACAGTAGGTCTATTGACATTTAGAGAGAAATGCCCACTCTTCTCATCCATTTTGGCTTGAGATGGAGAACTCGTGTTTGGTTTTGTGTCTGGCTGCTTTCCTTTCTTAACCAATTCCATGAGTTGGTCTTTTTCTTGTCTTAAGGCTTCACATTTAGCATTTAGTCTCTTGAAGCCTTCTGTCATCGATTCGCAATGGTCGCAGAAAATAATTTTGTCTGTGTCTTTTTGGATTTTGTACTGTGGGACTTTGTCTGGGCTTTGTTTTAGGGCTGGTGAGATAAAATAATTTGGGCCTAGGTATCCTCTTGCATAGTCTAAGGCTTCAGTAAAATCATTGAATCCTTTAAAAAGAGGATTTTTTACGCCATTTATAGAGTCTATTACTTCTTGCCATGTCTGAAAAACACCATTTAATTTTCCATGTATAACTACATAAAATTTAAACTTTTTCTCAGTATTTTTCTCAGTAAAATATTGTCCTAGGGCATTTAATGTAGCTAAAAAATATTTAAGGTCTTTTTTGGTATAAGCCATCCACAAATTATCCATTAGACATCTTTGTGGTTTATCTATTCTACAATCTGGCATTTCTTTAAAAGATAGATTACTCTTAGGATAACATATTAAATTATGTTTTCCAAAATGTATTCTTTCTAATGTTTCTAATGCAGTCTGTGGTTTAAAATGTACATTACCTAATAATGTCTGTGCATATGAGTCTGAGGTAGAGGCTGAACTCTTGCCTTTGTCTGTCTGATTTATCAGTTTCTGAGTCTGAAGAGTTTGTCTGGAGTCTACTATTGGTCTTAATGTTGGTCTCATGCTGTAAATATAGACAATGGTTAAGCCATTTGTAAATTGAGTCTACTTAGCTGATCTGCTAAATTATTATCTTTTCCTTTAATATATTCAAATATTACATTAGGGTATACAGAGATAGTGTCTATAAAATTTAGCCATCTCCTTTTACTACTATTCTTTTGATCTATTTTTTGATGAAACTTTACTATAGCTTCACAGTCTGTTCTTACTATTATTTCATTTTTATTTAGAATATATAATTTAAAACTATTCAATCCATATATTATGGCTAATACTTCTGCGTCTATACTACTCATATTTCCCTTTTCTTTGTACTTACCACTTTGGTATGCACAAATTTTTTCTTCTTTTTTAGAACTATATTTATTTGTTCTTGCCTTTAATACTGCTCCCCATCCTTGGAGGCTTCCGTCTGTTTCTATAATTAAATAATCTGATTCTAAAGGTATATTTAAGTCTGGAATATTTTTTACTTTTTCTTTTATTTGTTTTACTAGATTAATATCTTCAGTATTGAAATGCTTCTGACCTTTGCTTCCTGTTTTTGCATATAAAGGTCCTGCTATTTTTCCTAAATCTTTAATAAAATTTCTTGCATAATTTACTAATCCTAGAAATTTTTGCAAGTCTTTAGTCTTGTCTAATTTGTCTGGCATGTCTAATACCTTTTTAGCTATATGAGGTTGTAATTTTACTTTTCCATCTCCTATGGTTACTCCTAAGAAATTTATATAGTCTTTACATAGTTCCATCTTCTTCTTACTAACGATTATGCCATTTTTAATAAATAATCTAAATACTGTCTGTAGATGTCCTAAATGTTCTTGTATATTTTTACTAAATACTAAAATATCATCCACATATACTAATACAAAATTTTTGTATTCTCCAAAAATTTCATCCATTTTTCTTTGAAATATTGGAGGGGCTGTTTTTAATCCAAATGGCATAGCTAACCATTCGAAATGTCCTTCGGGACAAGTAAATGCGGTCCACTCTATACTTTCTTGTAACGACCCGACCGGTCGTTTTAGAAAATTACGCCCCAATCCCTAACTTAACTGTTCCCCTAAGTTCATTTCTGCCATTTTGGGTTGCCGGGAGAGTCGGTTCCGAAAATTTGAGCATTTTGGGACACTTAGTCCCTAAATAAGAGCTTTGAAGCTAGGAAATGGCCCGTAGCCGGAACAGTGTTAAGACGATCTCGGAACGGAAATTCGATGGTTCCATTAGCTCCGTCAGGTGATTTCGGGGTTGGGAGCGCGTTCGGAATATATTTTGGAGGTCCGTAGCTCAGTTAGGCTTGAAATACCGAAGGTTGAAATTTTGGCGAATCCGAACGATAGGTGAGATTTTGATCCGGGGTCGGAATGGAATTCCGACAATTTCTGTAGCTTCGTTATGTGATTTTGGATATGTCCGCAAATTTTCAAGTCATTCGGACGTCGTTTGGTCGGGTTTTAGATCGAATGTGAAATTCGGAAAGTTTTAAGAAATTTAGGCTCGAATCCGTTGTAAATTGATAATTTTTGTGTTTATGGACGTGTTTGGATGATTGGAACAAGTTTGAATAAGGTTATAGGAAGTGTTGGTGTTTTTGGTTGAGGTCCCGGGGGCCTCGGGTGAGTTTCGGGGTGGTTTCGGACCATTTCTAGGCCATTTTTCACTGCTGGTTTTTGGCTACAGCAGTGCTCTACGCGATCGCGGGGTATTGGTCGCGATCGCGGTGAGTAAAATCTGAGAAAAAAAAACTAATGAATCGCGATCGCGTAGATTGCTTCGCGATCGCGAAGAAGAAATTTCTGTCGCGCAGTCCCTACTTTGGAAGATCATATCTTTTTATCTAAAAGGAATTTTGAGGTGATTCAAAAACGAAAGTTGTAGCTCATCGTGTCTAGTTTTCAGAAAGCTAAAGAACTCCTCATTTGGAAATATATAGAAAAAGTTATGTACGTTACACTCTATGCTGTCCGAGAAGTATATCTAAAACCCATAAATGGATTTGGAAGCTTGTATCTAGAAATGTATAAGGATTCAGGAAATGATCAAAACATGAAAGTTATAGCCCTATGTGTCTAGTTTCCAGAACATCAAACCATTCGTCATTTGGAGTTGTGTGTAAAAAGTTATGACCATTTTACTGAAGCCTGTCCGGAGGAACTGGAAGCTGTTCACCGCGATCGCGAGGCATTTTCCGCGATCGCGAAGGGTAATTTTTGGCCAAGAATTTGTTCTCCGCGATCGCGAAGCATTTCCCGCGATCGCAGTGAACAAAATACCTGGGCAGAATGTTTAAAAACATTTCATCCGCGAACCAAACCCATTTTTCCACCATTTTTGGTCATTCTTGAGAGCTTTTGGACGAGAATTGAAGGGGTTTTGACAAGAAGTGATTAGAGGTAAGTCCTATGAACTAAATACATGATTTTATTGAAGAATCATCCTTGAAATTTATGAAAACATAGCAAAATTGTAAGAAATTAGGGCTTGGAGCAAAAACTTTACATTTGGGATTTGAAGGGCCATTTGTGGTCCGTTTTGGGAGATTTTTATATGGTTAGACTCGTGAGAGTACGAGGGTTCTGAAAATGTAAAAATATTTCAATTCCGAGCCGATGGATTCAGGGGTATTTTGGTCATTTCACCCACTTTCGCGCCGTAGCTGTAATTTTATCATTGTAGTTAGTTACTTGCGATGTTATTTATACTGTGTAATTGGTTTGACTAGATTCGGGCCACTCGGAGTCGGATATTCGCGGCAAGAGGGTTGTCTCTTAGCGGTTTTGTATCGGAATCGAGGTAAGTGGCATGTCTAACCTCGTGTGGGGGAACTTTCACCCCTAGGATATTATGTGATAGTTTAAATGCCTTGTACGCGAGGTGACGGGCGTGTACATGCGCTGGTTGTTGTAACACACACTTTACTTGAATTGTCTGATTAGTGATATTCCTGCTCTTAGCTGATAAAAGCGTTACCATTAACCGGTATTACTTAGAAAAGCATGATTAGCTAGGATTCAACATGTTTAATTGCCTAGTTGATTTACTTGAACTCTTGATAAATTGTTGGCACTAATTTCGGTGAAGTTGTAATTTAACATATTATATTCTCTCTGTGTGTTTTCTTTATTTGATGTGTTTGTGGATTGCGGGTTCAATTCCCGGAGATCCCAGGGCTGTGGGTTCGATTCCCAAAGACCCGGAGTGATATTGTTTGTGGACTGCGGGTTCGATTCCGGAGACCTAGGGCTGTGGGTTCGATTCCCAGAGACCCGGCGTGATATTGGTAGGGACTACGGGTTCGATTCCCGAGATCCCGAGTTATTGGTAGGGACTACGGGTTCGATTCCCGAGATCCTGAGTTATTGGTAGGGACTACGGGTTCGATTCCCGAGATCCTGAGTTATTGGTAGGGACTGCGGGTTCGATTCCCGGAGATCCTGAGTTATTGAGATATTATTGAGACATGGGCTGCGGGTTCGATTCCCGGAGATCCAGAGGTACCGAGAATGGGACCGTGGGTTCAATTCCCACAGATCCTGGATTTGTTTATTTGAGTTGGTTATTTGTTGTTAGCTTAATCGTAGACAGTTGCAGTAATTATCATAATGTTGTTATTTCGGAAATTATTATCATATAAACCGTTTATTTTGTTTTCATCATTATATTATTGTTTCTCAGTAGGGCCCTGACCTACCTCGTCACTACTCCATCGAGGTTAGGCTTAGCACTTACTGAGTACCACCGTGGTGTACTCATGCTACTCTTCTACACACTTTTATTGTGCAGATCCAGGTACATTAGGACAGACCCATACTAGGTGATATCAGCAGCACATTTGGAGACCTCGAGGTATGATCTGCTACGTCCACGGATCCGGAGGCCCTCCTTCTATTCTGATAGTTCTAGCAGATGTTTTTCCTTCTTTCCGTTATTTTAGATACTCTTTACACGTAGAGCCACAGTTGTATTTCTTTTAGTCTGTGTTACCCGTGAGATTTCGGGTCTTGGTGGTATTTTTATGCAGTGTGTTAACGAGTGTATGTGCCAAGCGGCACGGATTACATTCCTATTTATATCATTTTCCGCTATTTCTTGTTTAAAGTTCATAAACTTGTACATTTCGCAAAGTGTTAGGCTTACCTAGTCGTGGGGACTGGGTGCCGTCACGACATGTTCACGATTGGTGAATTAGGGTCGTGACAAGTTGGTATCAGAGCTCTAGGTTCGTAGGAGTCACGGGACACAGACCGGTTACTTAGATTCTCGCTGATCGATACGGAGACGTCTGTATTTATCTACGAGGGGCTATGTAACTGTTTAGGAAACTCTTCAATTCTTTGAATTCCTTATCGTGCGTCATTTATTCAGTTGAAGCCTATGTCATATGTTCTTTTGCATCCACTCGTGTATTGAAATTGCGCACTCGGTATCAAGTATGCGCCAATGGTTCGTGACGCTGCAGAGAGATCTCAAGGAAGTCAAGAATTTACTCGACCATTGTTACCGCGTGTCATCCATATCGATAATGCAATAGAATTGAGAGATCTTCAACTGTGCACGTGGGGGTGCACTAGGTTCTGACATTCAGTTGATAAGTATGGTCTTGAGAAGGTTTACTTAACTGCCTAATCGTCACAGTAAAGGTAGAATCACGAGGTGGATGTAGATCTAAAGATAGTTAGTGGTAATAAAGACTATATGGTTCATATGAGATATCTATTTAGCGAAGAATTCAGCCAGCAGAGATACTGGGGGAAATGAGTTTAACTGTCTTAAGAAGGACATGTACCAAACCAATGTCTTGGGTTGTCTTATGATGAAGACGTACATATGATAAAGGCTATTATCGTGGATTAGCAAGATGTATCTTTAAGGCTTCGTGCTAACGGAAAGGATTTCACTACCAACGACCAAATTATGGGTCATGTATCATATCCGATTTGGCTCGCACTGTATTTAGGTACTATTCAAAAGTTCTTTGAAACTTGTGGAAGAGTAAGAGTTGAGACTCGTATGGTATGACGTTGGGACTTTTGATGTTCCTGTGTCCATAATAATTCTACATTTCATTATCGGCAGGGAAGACTTCGGCGAAGGCTACATGGTGCTTCGTAGGTGTGAGAATCACAGTATGTCTTAAGTTGTCGTGGTAAAGAATGTTCGATACATAGAGCGGGAATATGCTTGGTTGTATTGGGATGAGTTCATACCCTATGGTGTTAGAGTGCTAATATAGCACAAGTGGTTATATTCGTTGGATCAAGTGAGTTGCAGTTGAATAATAGTAAATGACTTGAGAGAATGGTTATAATGTGTTCGAGAGTCGTGTAATAGTGGCTTTGGGCTAAGTGGGAGAGTCCCACCGCTTAAGATTGGATCGCATGGTTAATTACATGTGTGAATTATGGATACCAGCGTATTATTGTGTTATTGCAGCCACGGGAAAAGGACCATGTGTGGCAATTTGAGTATATGTAGTGTTGAATGCATGTTATGTTTAGCCTTACTGGCTCATGTTCAAACTTGAGGGAAAATTCATGATTTATGCCTCGTATAGGTGCGGGCTTCGCGGGAAGTGATTCCGCTGGGTGCTTTATCGAGAGGGTATTCATATGTTATAAAGAAATTCAGGTAGAGTTGGTTGCGTACTGGGGCAAGTTAGAACCGGATGGTTCTCAATAGCGGTCCTAGTGAATTCGAGAGGTAAAGTGTGGTGCCTGATAATTCTGAGTCTATAAGTACAGTTGAGGCTCAAGCTTTTGAAGCAACTTATGAAGAAAAGCACAAAAACGATCTATGATGTTTTGACTTGTGGTGTAGTATTTGAGAGACATGAAATGGTCGTCGTTCTTGAGATAGCATGGCCTCATGATTTAAGGTCACTCGGGGTAAGTGCGGTTGGAATAAGTTAGGTATTGAAGGAAGATATTAACATTTCTAAGGCAATCAAGGATAACCTGGAAGGAAGTAGATTGATCGGCCATAGTTGAGTTGGCGTATTGGTGTCAATGATCGATTCATGCAACGTGATCGAATTATGCATGTGATTTGTGGCGGTGCATTTGAGACTTGTCGGCCGCAGTGATTGATGGCATTCTTAAGTATTCTTCTGTTAGGGCCTGTTATGAGTAGGCGGACTTTGGAAAGGGTTATGGTGGCTTGGACCACTACTTAGAGATTGGCATATTCAACGGTTATGAGAACTCGCTTGTGTGTTGCTATAGTTCTCCTAAAATGAGTTAAATGGAAAGTCTTATGTGATGAAGTATTAGCCTATCGTCAGTTCTAGAGCTATGATGGAAATTGTGTCTATCGTATATCGGCACGTGGGGTGCAGCGAGTAGTATGAAATTTGAAGGACTAAGGTCACAATTTGGTCAATGAATGTGATATAAAGAGCTCGGATGAGCAGGGAAAGAGTGTCAGTGTTTTGAGTAAGATGGGTATTAGCATCGGTATCATTTGAGGTCGGTGTTCTATGAGAAAGGCTTTGCATCCCGGTTAGGGACTCCTAATCGCTTTTCAGTGTTAGTGCAGCCGGTGGGCTGAATGTGCAGGTCCGTTTAATTATTCGGAAGATGGTGGGAGCTTGACCCACAAGAAGATTGTATAGGTGTGACTTGTAGTCACTTGATTGGTTAGAAATTTAAACCAAGTATGAGGAGTTTGGTGATATCATCCATTTGAGAACTTATGCATGGAGGGCACTCTGCTTATTGGGTTATAGACCTGTGAAATACTATTGACTTATCTTGGCACGACCATGATAGACTTAAGGTCGGTGGATAGATTTAAATGTGGAAGTGAGCCTTGCGTCAGGCCAATTATGTTTCTTCCAGCAATGCGCCCTTTATGAAGGGATAGTCGCGGTCTTATTTCGCGGTTGGTTAATTCATGTAAGATATATTGTGCCGTATGAGTGTGAGACGGCTTGGTAAGTTCCTTATGTGTTGGGGTTCCGCTCAGCGGTGATGTTATAGGAGCATGATGGCTCTTGAGACTCAGATCTTATATCGCACCTCAGTTGTGCTTGAGTTGTAGCCTATAGCGCTATATGTTTCATTGTGTCCGATATCATGCACCTTAGTGTGCTTATGATCGATAGTCAGTATTTTGATGTGACGAGCTATTCAGCTCGACATATGACTCCTTGTGTGAGTTTTATATTGTTGGGATCGGGTGGCACGCCGCCATGGTTATATTGTTGGGATCGGGTGGCACGCCGCCATGGTTATATTGTTGGGATCGGGTGGCACGCCGCCATGGGCATATTGTTGGGATCGGGTTGCACGCCGCAACAATGTGGTGTCTATTTCGGTGTCTATAATTGCTTTTATGTGTTATGTTTCTTATTTTCTGAGGATGGCCCATGTTTATGTGAGAGCTGAATAATTCTCTCTAGTTTTCGCCTTCCTTTGTATCACGTACGTATTAGTGGATTAGTAGCACATTGTGTCATCTTGTGGGACTTTTGATTATGTCCGATGTGGCTTATCGCCTGAGCAGTTCGTACTGGGTGAGATGAGATTATGTGATTTGGGGTCAGTGCAAATTGATTATATGAAGTATATTATAGAGGAAATGATCATCCTCTGGTTTAGGACAAGGTAATGGATCTTGTCAGGAGTATGGACCAATGAATTGTTGATTCAGTAGTTGGTTATGGATATCAACACATCTCTTCCATCGTGTCAGTATTGTAAAGGTTGGAACGAGACCTATGTAGATCATGAGGTGTGATGGGAGCATCTGATTCGTTGAATTTTTGGCTAATTTGATCATAAAATATTATTGTGGTCTTGTGGATTTTGAGTTGCAAGGTAAGAATCCAGCAAGGTTATGCAATCATGTTTGAGGACGGCGTTTGAGGAATATTGAGTGATCTCTTGATGAAAACAAGCCCGACATAGAATTCCGGATGTTGGAATTAGGCTCTAAGACTTAATTGCTTAAACAAGAGGGAATATCTTCAGATATATCAGGCTAATGTGCTCAGCCGAGTCTTAGATTTATTGCCCCTTTTTAGATTTTGAGGCGTGTTGGGGAGGTTGCTTATGAGTTGGCCTTACCTCCCAGCCTAGCCGGAGTTCACCCCGTGTTTCATGTCTCCATGCTCCGGAGATACCATGGTGACCCGTCGCATGTCTTGGATTTCACATCTGTTCAGCTAGACAAGGATTTGTCTTATGTTGAGGAACCAGTAGCCATTCTAGACAGGCTAGTCAGAAAGCTAAGGTCAAAGAACATCTCTTCGGTAAAGGTTCAGTGGCGGAGCCAACCGGTCGAGGAGGCGACTTGGGAGACCGAGCAGGATATGCGCAGCCAGTACCCTCATCTTTTCACTACTCCAGGTATGTTTTCTATGCTCGTTCGAGGACGAACGAATCTTTAAGTGTGGGAAGATGTAACGACCCGACCGGTCGTTTTAGAAAATTACGCCCCAATCCCTAACTTAACTGTTTCCCTAAGTTCATTTCTGCCATTTTGGGTTGCCGGGAGAGTCGGTTCTGAAAATTTGAGCATTTTGGGACACTTAGTCCCTAAATAAGAGCTTTGAAGCTAGGAAATGGCCCGTAGCCGGAACAGTGTTAAGACGATCTCGGAACGGAAATCCGATGGTTCTATTAGCTCCGTTAGGTGATTTCGGGGTTGGGAGCGCGTTCGGAATATATTTTGGAGGTCCGTAGCTCAGTTAGGCTTGAAATGCCGAAGGTTGAAATTTTGGCGAATCCGAACGATAGGTGAGATTTTGATCCGGGGGTCGGAATGGAATTCCGACAATTTCTGTAGCTTCGTTATGTGATTTTGGATATGTCCGCAAATTTTCAAGTCATTCGGACGTCGTTTGGTCGGGTTTTAGATCGAATGTGAAATTCGGAAAGTTTTAAGAAATTTAGGCTCGAATCCGTTGTAAATTGATAATTTTTGTGTTTATGGACGTGTTTGGATGATTGGAACAAGTTTGAATAAGGTTATAGGAAGTGTTGGTGTTTTTGGTTGAGGTCCCGGGGCCTCGGGTGAGTTTCGGGGTGGTTTCGGACCATTTCTAGGCCATTTTTCACTGCTGGTTTTTGGCTACAGCAGTGCTCTACGCGATCGCGGGGTATTGGTCGCGATCGCGGTGAGTAAAATCTGAGAAAAAAACTAATGAATCGCGATCGCGTAGATTGCTTCGCGATCGCGAAGAAGAAATTTCTGTCGCGCAGTCCCTACTTTGGAAGATCATATCTTTTTATCTAAAAGGAATTTTGAGGTGATTCAAAAACGAAAGTTGTAGCTCATCGTGTCTAGTTTTCAGAAAGCTAAAGAACTCCTCATTTGGAAATATATAGAAAAAGTTATGTACGTTACACTCTATGCTGTCCGAGAAGTATATCTAAAACCCATAAATGGATTTGGAAGCTTGTATCTAGAAATGTATAAGGATTCAGGAAATGATCAAAACATGAAAGTTATAGCCCTATGTGTCTAGTTTCCAGAACATCAAACCATTCGTCATTTGGAGTTGTGTGTAAAAAGTTATGACCATTTTACTGAAGCCTGTCCGGAGGAACTGGAAGCTGTTCACCGCGATCGCGAGGCATTTTCCGCGATCGCGAAGGGTAATTTTTGGCCAAGAATTTGTTCTCCGCGATCGCGAAGCATTTCCCGCGATCGCAGTGAACAAAATACCTAGGCAGAATGTTTAAAAACATTTCATCCGCGAACCAAACCCATTTTTCCACCATTTTTGGTCATTCTTGAGAGCTTTTGGACGAGAATTGAAGGGGTTTTGACAAGAAGTGATTAGAGGTAAGTCCTATGAACTAAATACATGATTTTATTGAAGAATCATCCTTGAAATTTATGAAAACATAGCAAAATTGTAAGAAATTAGGGCTTGGAGCAAAAACTTTACATTTGGGATTTGAAGGGCCATTTGTGGTCCGTTTTGGGAGATTTTTATATGGTTAGACTCGTGAGAGTACGAGGGTTCTGAAAATGTAAAAATATTTCAATTCCGAGCCGAAGGATTCAGGGGTATTTTGGTCATTTCACCCACTTTCGCGCCGTAGCTGTAATTTTATCATTGTAGTTAGTTACTTGCGATGTTATTTATACTGTGTAATTGGTTTGACTAGATTCGGGCCACTCGGAGTCGGATATTCGCGGCAAGAGGGTTGTCTCTTAGCGGTTTTGTATCGGAATCGAGGTAAGTGGCATGTCTAACCTCGTGTGGGGGAACTTTCACCCCTAGGATATTATGTGATAGTTTAAATGCCTTGTACGCGAGGTGACGGGCGTGTACATGCGCTGGTTGTTGTAACACACACTTTACTTGAATTGTCCGATTAGTGATATTCCCGCTCCTAGCTGATAAAAGCGTTACTTTACCCGGTATTACTTAGAAAAGCATGATTAGCTAGGATTCAACATGTTTAATTGCCTAGTTGATTTACTTGAACTCTTGATAAATTGTTGGCACTAATTTCGGTGAAGTTGTAATTTAACATATTATATTCTCTCTGTGTGTTTTCTTTATTTGATGTGTTTGTGGATTGCGGGTTCAATTCCCGGAGATCCCAGGGCTGTGGGTTCGATTCCCGGAGACCCGGATTGGCTGTGCTTGTGGACTGCGGGTTCGATTCCCGGAGACCCAGGGCTGTGGGTTCGATTCCCAGAGACCCGGCGTGATATTGGTAGGGACTACGGGTTCGATTCCCGAGATCCCGAGTTATTGGTAGGGACTACGGGTTCGATTCCCGAGATCCTGAGTTATTGGTAGGGACTACGGGTTCGATTCCCGAGATCCCGAGTTATTGGTAGGGACTGCGGGTTCGATTCCCGGAGATCCTGAGTTATTGATTATTTATTGAGATATGGGCTGCGGGTTCGATTCTCGGAGACCCAGAGGTACTGAGAATGGGACTGTGGGTTCAATTCCCACGGATCCTGGATTTGTTTATTTGAGTTGGTTATTTGTTGTTAGCTTAATCGTAGACAGTTGCAGTAATTATCATAATGTTGTTATTTCGGAAATTATTATCATATAAACCGTTTATTTTGTTTTCATCATTATATTATTGTTTCTCAGTAGGGCCCTGACCTACCTCGTCACTACTCCATCGAGGTTAGGCTTGGCACTTACCGAGTACCGCCGTGGTGTACTCATGCTACTCTTCTGCACACTTTTGTTGTGCAGATCCAGGTACATCAGAGCAGGCTCGTACTAGGTGATTCTGCAGCTTTCTTGGAGACCTCGAGGTATGATCTGCTACTTCCGCGGATCCGAAGGCCCTCCTTCTATTCTGATAGTTCTAGTAGATGTTTTTCCTTCATTTCGTTGTTTAGATACTCTTTACACATAGAGCCACGGTTGTATTTCTTTTAGTCTGTGTTACCCGTGGGATTCCGGGTCTTGGTGGTATTTTTATGCAGTGTGTTAACGAGTGTATGTGCCAAGCGGCACGGATTACATTCCTATTTATATCATTTTCCGCTATTTCTTGTTTAAAGTTCATAAACTTGTACATTTCGCAAAGTGTTAGGCTTACCTAGTCGTGGGGACTGGGTGCCGTCACGACATGTTCACGATTGGTGAATTAGGGTCGTGACATTTCTGGATGCATTTTTACTTGCCAATATCCTGATTTACAGTCGAACTTACTAAAAATTCTTTTTCCTTGTATTCTATTTAATAATTCACTTTTGTCTGGTAATTTATAAGCATCTGTTCTTGTATTATCATTAAGTCTTTTGTAATTTATTACCATTCTAGCTTTACCCCTAATTATTTCATTATGGTTTCTAACCATAAATGCTGCTGATCTATGTCTAGATGTAGATCTTTGTATAACTCCTAAGTCTAATAGTTCTTTAATCTGGGTTTGAAAATCTTTTAAATCTTGATTTGTAGCTTCTATAGCTGCTGTTTTAATTGTATATTCTGGGTTTATTATGTCTAATCTACACATAATTTTATTGGCTTCCCAATGAATTAATGGTTTTTCTCCTATTATTTCTAATTCATCTAATAATTTTATTACTTTATCTAAATCTTTAGGTCCTTTAATATTTCCTATAGTATTTAATCCTTTATTAAAATTATAAAAATTTGTTTCTGTATTTATTAGTGTATAATTTTTTCCTATTATTTCCTCATCTGAATTATAATCATCTTCTTCTTCATACATATTTCTATTACATTCTTGCTTATCTTTACATGTCTTACAACAAGATTGCTTATCTTCTAATTTTGATTCACCATTATTAGTCTTATATCTTTCTCTTGTTTGAAAATTTTCTGTTTGTACTGGGGTATAAGTAGATTGTTTAAAAAATAATATTCCATCTCTAGTTATTAAACATCCTCCTGTATCTTGAAAAATAAAATTTAATCCTATAACAAAATCTGAATCTATATTTAGGTCTCGAACTAATATTTTATGTACATTATATGAAGGATTATAAAACTTATTACATGTATTATTAAAACTAATTGTAGCTTTTTTTAATATAGTTTTCATATATATTGTATGTTCCGTCCATTTGCATTGCTGCAATTGGTTTAGGTAATTTACTTAGTAATTTGTCTTGTATTTCTGAGGGTATTATTCTTTGATTTATTAGACAGCTTGTACATCCTGGATCTAGAAGAGCTAAAACTTCTATTTCGAAATTATTGATTTTTAATCTAGCTAGGATTTTTATAGTAGTTAACTTTTTATCTTCATTACAAATTAAACCAGTATTTACAATATTTCTCATATTTATATAATTATCTTCTTCTTTATTAGCTAATGTAGATTCTAAAGTAGTTCCTATGTTTGGTATTATTTCTTTGGTTTGGCTAGATGTTCCTATAGTCTGGGTTGATGTTCCTATTTCTAATTCCTTAGTCTGTCTAACATATTCCGTATGTTTTTCTTTTTCTAAAAATCTTAATCTATGATCAATTTCTTGGATTTTGGCTTCTATCATATCTAATCTCAAATTGATTATTTTATTTGGTTCCTCTTTTTGATATAGTCTTTCTATTTTAACCTCTAATTTTTCTTCTATGCAGGTTATACATCCTTCTAGGTAGCATATTCTACATTTAGCTCTCTTATTCTTACTAGGGTACCATTTACAAAAACTACAAGGAGTGCTATCTAATCCTTTTTGTCTTTCAAAAATGTGATTACATTTTTGTTCTGTATTCATATTATTATATTGTAAATCTTCTAATTCTAATGGTGCTCTGAAGTCTGTTCCTAATTCATTAATAAATTCATCTTTTTCTGAGTCTGATGAATCTGATTTAGTTTCTTCAGCAATTTCTATACTTACTACTGAGTATATGCTTTCGTTATCTGACATATATTCATCTACATTTATAAGTGTTTCTTGAAATTCTTCTATTAATTGAGAATTTCTACTTCTTGTGTTGTATCTTTTAGGACATGTATTAGCTAGATGTTCTATACTACCACATGTAAAACATTCTAGTTTGTTTTTATAATTTCTATCGTTTCTATATTTCCTTACATGTCTATTTCTATCTAGATATGGTTTTCTAGCTGCTGATTTTCTTAAATAGTATTTCTTTCGATATGGTCTTTGATTATATTGTCTATTTTGTCTGTTTTTATACCTTCTAAATTTATTATTAGGTCTTTTATCATAATGTTGAGTAGTATATATTACTGTTTTACAGAAATTCATTTCATTTTGTTTTAACTGTTTTTGTATCTGTATATTAGTACATTTTTCTGTAAGTATTTCCATTATATGTTGTACTCTCTGTCCTATCGACCATTTTGATGTTGGGTTCTGTATTACTCCTTCTCTTTTATACCATCGTTCTTCTATTTCTCTTCCTAAAGGTCCTGGTAACTTATTAAATAATTTCTTACCTATGTCTTCATCAAAAGTATTTCCACTAAGGGTACAATAATAAAAAAATTCTTTAAGAAATTCTTTGATATAGCACCAGTTGGATATACTTAATTGTTCTAATTTTATTAAAGCATTTCTTTGTAAGATTATTGTTCCACTATTTGGATCTTCTCCTGTTAATAAACTATGCATTTTATTAGTAAAATTATATGGGTTTGCACCCATATCTATTAATGCTTGAAATTCGTGAGGGAATTCGCTCTTATAAGCTTCCCATACTGCCTTAGCTGATTCTCCTAAGAATGTCTCCATATATCTATACATTGTTTCTGCGTCTGTTTCTGAGTAATTTTTAATAAAGTCTGCTACTACTATTCCTTTCCATATATCTATAGCCGAATTCCAAAGTTGCACATCTTGTGCTGCTATATTTAATATTTTTCCTTGATCACCCCCTGCTTGTAATCTAATAGGTTCTTCTATAGGCATTCTTCTTCCCATAGGTCTTGTGTTTTCTACCTTAACCTCTTCTTCTGGGTTTGTTCTAAATACTCTTCTTCTAGGTACATTTCCTGTACTAGTGTCTATTGTATGTATTGGGGTTGTTCTTTGGAATGGAGTAGAGCTAGTAGCACTACTTGATTCCATTAGTTCTTTTTGACTTGCTATTGAAATAGTTTCTTCTAGGTTTTCTCTAAAACTATTTCTATATCCTAAATTATCCGTCCTTTCTTCGCATTCTTTTAGATGATTAATCATTTCTTCTATATTCATATTTCTTTTAAGGCAATCCTTGCATCTAAATACATTATGGTTATTTTCTTCATATATTCTTTTAGCCTGTTCTATTATCTTATCTACTGCATATCCTTCATTTAATATTTCTACATTCATTTTTTCTGATTCTTCTTCTATCTCTGTTTCTTCATCTTCTTCGGTTTGTCTAGTATAATTGTATTCTGTAAATCTTATTGATGTTTCTCCTTTCCTATTTTTATACATTACATGTGATTCTGGCGTATATACTTTAGGCTTATTAAATTTTTCTAAATTCCATTCTAATCCTGCGTACTCTTCGGGATCTATTTTTATAGGTTTTATTAATTTTATTCCTTTATTTCCCATAAGTTCTACTACATCATTTATTTTTAGTTTAAATTGAGTGTTACTATTGTCAGCCATTTTTCCTATAAATCCTATACAAATTAGTAAATTATTTCCTACATCCATTTCTTCATATCCTTTTGTCTGTATTCCTATTTTTATGTAGGTTCCAAATTCTTGTAAGTTCATTAAAAAATCTGGACTAATATAAAATATTCCTCCATTGTTAGACATATCTACTTCTGTTAAACCAATGATTCCCTTTTTTAAGTCTGTCCATCTATCATCGTATACCGTTATTAATGCTTTTGATCCTAAACTTTTTCTACCCATTCCTTTTATTCCTAATACTATTAATCCTAAATGCATCATTGTCATTTTTGTATTTTTAACTATTTTAAAAGATTCAGGGTTTACTAAGTTTAATTGCGTTACCTTGTCTCCTAATACAGAAATCTGTTCCTCTCTATAATGTCTATATAACAAATTATTTCTTGAAAAATACTTCGTGTTGTATAAAACCTTTGGGTTTAATAATTTTAATTGATGTTGTTTAAATAATTGTATGTCTCTATCTGTATTTATGACTTGGCTAAGTTCTTTATTTTCTTCTTCTCTGGCTGTTCTAGAAAATATTCTAGATATTAAACTATTACCTATTTGGTTGTCTGAGTAGCTTGGTCTTGGTCTTTCTTCTTCTGTGGTTCTCCTACTTGAAAGAAAGTCCATTTTTGAGGTTTTTTAATTATTTTTTGTCTTTCTTTTTGTGGTGTTATTTCTATATTATTTAATTTTGTAACGAGTTCGTCTATACTAGTATTTTGTGGTTTTTCTATTTCTTTTCCTGCTAATAATCTATCTAGTTTTTTGTTTACTTCTAATAATAAAGCTATTATTGTATTGTTTTGGCTTACTATTATTTTATCCGATTTAGCGGTTAAAGTGAAGTCAGTAATTCCTACTGGTTCTTGAAATTTACTAGTAAATTCTAAAACTTTTTTATATGTTAAATCTTCTATGCTCATGAAAGGGATATTTCTTCTATCCTTACTGCTAACTTTTTAAGTTCGCTTATCTCAGTAGTTATTTCTTTTAATTTAAAATTAACTTCTTCTAATTTGACTTCTTCACTAATATTTTTACTAGATATCTTAATTTTTCTACTTATTTCTGTTCCTTGATCTTTTATGAAATCTAAATTACTTTCTATTTTTTCTAGTTTCTTTATATTTTTATTTTGTAATTCTTCTATTGTTTCTATTCTTTTTAAGATAATTTTATCTTTTTCTTGAACTTTACTACTGAAATTAATTATCAGATCTATTATTGTATTATACTGTCTATCTTCAGTATGTAAACTATGTTCTCCTTGACTAAAATTACACTTAATAGATGTACCGTCTTTTAAAGATCTAAATTTCTTTTCAGGATATAGTTTTAAGTCTAAATAATCTAAATTTTTGAACGAATCTATTTTATCCTAATGGTATTTTTATATTGGCTTTCTTTTTGTAGTATTTGAGTCTAGACTTACTATATTTTAGATGTAGTTCTAACTCTCTAATTTGTTGTTTTATTTTGTTTTTGTACTTTAAAGTTGAAGTTATATAATTTGTTGAAAATATTTGGTATAGAGTTTTTCTATTTAAATATCTTTTTTGATTACTTAATATAGTTTTTACTTGTTTTAATTGGTTGTTTAAGTTACAATGTTCTATTTTTAAATCTTTATTATAAAGTTTTTCGTCCCAATAACAAGCCTGTATAAATCTTATTCTTTCTGCAAATTCTATAGTTCTCATAAATTACCCTAAAGGTATAGTTATCTTACTTTGTATTCTTAGTAGTCTAATTCTTTGGTTACACTGTTGTATATCACTATTTATTCCTTGTAATTCCCACTCTATAGCTTTTCTTAATTCTAAAGTTGAAGGTCTTCTTAAAAATTCTTGATCTGATAGTATTAATTCTAACTGTAATTCTAGACGTTGTTTTATCCTTAGTAAATCTTGTTTGTAGTTTAACTCTATATATACTGTCACGACCCTAGTTCACCAATCGTGAACATGTCGTGATGGCACCCAGTCCCCACGACTAGGTAAGCCTAACACGTTGCGGAATATACAAGCTATGAACACTTAAATAAGAAAACAGCGGAAAAATAGGATAAAAGATATGTAATCTGTACCGCTGGGCACATACATCCGTCAACACCATGAATAAAACACTACCAAGATCCGGAATCCCACGGTAACACAGACTAAAGGAGAATATACAACTGTGGCTCTATGTATAAAGAGTGTCTAACAACGGAATGAAGGAAAAATGCCAACTAGTACTATTAGAATAGAAGGGAAAGCATCTGGATCCGCGGACGTAGCAGATCATACCTCGAGGTCTCCCAGAAAGCTGCGGAATCACCTAGCACGGGCCTGCTCTGATGTACCTGGATCTGCACAGCAAAAGTGTGCAGAAGAGTAGCATGAGTACACCACGGCGGTACTCAGTAAGTGCCAAGCCTAACCTCGATGGAGTAGTGACGAGGAAGGTCAGGGCCCTACTGAGAAACAATAATATAATGATAATAACAATAATAAGCAGTTTAAATGATAATAATTTCCGAAATTAACAACAATAAATGATTACTGCAATCGTCTACAATTAAGCTAACAACAAATAGTCAACTCAATAAAACCAGTCCAGGACCTGTGGGAATCGAACCCACAGTCCCATTGACAGTACCTCCGGGTCTCCGGGAATCGAACCCGCAGCCCATGTCTCAATAAATAATCAATAACTCAGGATCTCCGGGAATCGAACCCGCAGTCCCTACCAATAACTCAGGATCTCGGGAATCGAACCCGTAGTCCCTACCGATAACTCAGGATCTCGGGAATCGAACCCGTAGTCCCTACCAATAACTCGGGATCTCGGGAATCGAACCCGTAGTCCCTACCAATATCACTCCGGGTCTCTGGGAATCGAACCCATAACCCTGGGTCTCCGGGAATCGAACCCGCAGTCCACAAGCACAGCAATTAAAGGAACACACAGAGAGAGTAAATTATACTTAACTATAACTTCACCGAAAAATAGTACCAATAATTATCAAAAAAAATAAGACAATTAGGCAACTAGTCAGTCAAGTACTACCTAATCATGCTTTTCTAACTACTACCGATAAAATATCAAATCAACAGCTAAAGACAGAAATATCACTCATCGAACATTTTTAAATAAAGTATGTGTTCAACGACCAGCGCATGTACACGCTCGTCACCTCGCGTACAAGGCATTTAAATTATCACATAATATCCTAGGGGTGAAAATTCCCCCGCATGAGGTTAGACAAGCCACTTACCTCAATTCCGGTACAAAACCGCTAAGAAATAACCCTCTTGCCGCGAATGTCGGCCTCCACAAGTGTAGAATCTGATAAAAATCAATAGCATCACATCAAAATAGGTCAATTGGGCATTACCCGATCAAAACACTCAAAATACGCCAAAAACCCACAAGTTGCCAAAACCCGACTTTCGGTACGCTTATCGAAAAATCACGAAAATTATATATTCGGGTTCCTTATCTCAATACGAGTCTAGGCATATAAAATTTACCAAAATCGGACTCCATTTGCCCGCTCAAATCGGGGATTTTCTAACATTTAGGCCCAGGGCTCAAACTCACCTTTAATCTTCCAATTTCAGTGAAATAATCACGGATTTCATGATAAACCAACGAATTAAGGTCAAGAAACTTACCCCCGATGATTTCCCGATGATATCCCGGCGTTTCCCCTTCAAAATCCTCTCTTGGAGCTCAACAATGGCGGTTTTGGTGTGTTAGGCCGCGACTGAAATGTTCTGGACTTAAAGTCACTGCCAGGCCATTTTACTCTACGCGATCGCAGCACCGGGCTTGCGATCGCGATGCACAAAATATGGGCGGCCTAATTTTCCTCTACGCGATCGCGTGACCCTGGACGCGATCGCAGTGAACAACTCAGCAACACTACGCGATCGCAAACGTACTAACGCGATCGCGAAGAACAAACTCGTCCGGCTCCCCAACTACCCTACGCGATCGCATACTCCCTCACACGATCGCACTGCTTCCGACCAATACCCTACGCGATCGCATGAAGCCTCACGCGATCGCACCGGTTCAACCTCCAGACTTACGCGATCGCAGGCTTTACTTCGCGATCGCAGAGCTCAGGATTTCTGCCTTACGCGATCGCATGGCCATCTCCGCGATCGCGGAGAGCAAAATTGCTCTGCAATTATTGCAGCAGAAACAGCAGTGCCTTTTGGCACAAATTGGTCCGTTTGGACCCCGAATTCATCCCGAGGCTTCCGGGACCCAACGAAAACCACCAACATACTCCAAAACACGATATGAACTTGTTCAAATCATAAAAACACGTCTAACAACATCAAAACCCATAATTCACATAGAATTCAAGCCTAAATTTCTTAAACCTTTCCGAATTGCACATTCGATCTAAAACCCGACCAAACGACGTCCGAATGACTTGAAACTTTGCGGACATATCCAAATTCACATAACGAAGCTACAGAAATTGTCAGAATTCCATTCCGACCCCCGGATCAAAATCTCACCTATCGTTCGGATTAGCCAAAATTTCAACCTTCGGCATTTCAAGCCTAATTGAGCTACGGACCTCCAAAATACATTCCGAACGCGCTCCCAACCCCGAAATCACCTAACGGAACTAATGGAACCATCGGATTTCCGTTCCGAGATCGTCTTAACACTGTTCCAGGCTACGGGCCATTTTCTAGCTTCAAAGCTCTTATTTAGGGACTAAGTGTCCCAAAATGTTCAAATTTTCAAAACCGACTCTCCCGGCAACCCACAATAGCAGAAATGAACTTAGGGGAACAGTTAAATTAGGGATTGGGGCGTAATTTTCTAAAACGACCGGTCGGGTCGTTACATCTTCCCACACTTAAAAGATTCGTTCGTCCTCGAACGAGCATAGAAAACATACCTGGAGTAGTGAAAAGATGAGGGTACTGGCTGCGCATATCCTGCTCGGTCTCCCAAGTCGCCTCCTCGACCGGCTGGCCCCGCCACTGAACCTTTACCGAAGCGATGTTCTTTGACCTTAGCTTTCTGACCTGCCTGTCTAGAACGGCAACTGGCTCCTCAACATAAGACAGATCCTTGTCTAGCTGAACCGAAGTGAAATCCAACACATGCGACGGGTCACCATGGTATCTCCGGAGCATGGAGACATGAAATACGGGGTGAACTCCGGCTAGGCTGGGAGGTAAGGCCAACTCATAAGCAACCTCCCCAACACGCCTCAAAATCTCAAAAGGGCCAATAAATCTAGGACTCGGCTTTCCTTTCTTCCCAAACCTCATAACACCCTTCATGGGCGAGACTCGAAGTAGAACCCGCTCGCCAACCATAAAAGCCACATCGCGAACCTTCTTGTCCGCATAACTCTTCTGTCTAGACTGGGCTGCACGAAGTCTGTCCTGAATCACCTTGACCTTATCCATAGCCTCCTGAACCATATCAGTACCTAGCAACCTGGCCTCGCCCGGCTCAAACCAACCCACGGGAGACCTGCACCTCCTACCATATAGGGCCTCGTACGGTGCCATCTAAATACTAGACTGGTAGCTGTTGTTATAAGCAAACTCCGCCGGTGGCAAGAAGTGATCCCATGAACCTCCAAACTCAATCACGCACGCACGGAGCATATCCTCCAAAATCTGAATAGTGCGCTCGGACTGCCCATCAGTCTGGGGGTGAAATGCTGTGCTCAGCTCCACCCGAGTACCTAACTCCCGCTGTACAGCTCTCCAGAACCGTGAAGTGAACTGAGTGCCTCTATCTGAAATGATGGAAACTGGAATACCATGCAGCCGAACTACCTCCCTGATATAGATCTCCGCCAGTCGCTCCGATGAATATGTAGTGCTCACCAGTATAAAATAGGAGGACTTAGTCAGCCGATCCACAATGACCCAAATGGAATCAAACTTCCTAACCGTCCGTGGAAGTCCGGATACAAAGTCCATGGTAATGCGCTCCCATTTCCACTCGGGAATCTCGATCCGTTGCATCAATCCACCCGGACGCTGATGCTCATACTTCACCTGCTGGCAGTTGAGGCATCTAGAAACATAATCAACTATATCCCTTTTCATCCGCCTCCACCAGTAATGCTATTTCAAGTCCTGATACATCTTCGCGGCACCCGGATGGATGGAATACCGCGAGCTATGGGCCTCTGCTAGAATTAGCTCTCGAAGACCATCCACATTAGGCACACAGATACGCCCCTGCATCCTCATAACTCCATCATCCCCGATGGTAACATCTCGAGCATCAACACGCCGAACTCTATCCTGAAGGACAAGCAAATGAGGGTCGTCGAACTAACGCTCCCTTATGCGGTCAAATAGAGAAGACCGAGAAACCACACATGCCGGAATCCGGTTGGGCTCCGAAAGATCCAATCTAACAAACTGCCTGGCTAGAGCCTGAACATCCATCGCCATAGGCCTCTCTGAAACTGGTAGATATGCTAAACTCCCCAAACTCTCTGCCCGACGACTCAAGGCATCAGCAACCACATTAGCCTTGCCCGGATGGTAGAGAATAGTAATATCATAGTCTTTGAGTAGTTCCAACCATCTCCTCTGACGCATATTCAGGTCCTTCTGCTTAAGCAAGTGCTGCAAGCTCCGGTGATCAGTGTAGATCTCACAAGGAACCCCATATAAATAATGACGCCAAATTTTCAAGGCGTGAACAATGGCAGCTAGCTCCAAATCATGAACAGGGTAATTCTTCTCATGTACCTTCAGCTGTCTCGACGCGTAGGCAATCACCCTATCGTCCTGCATCAATACCGCACCGAGTCTAACTCGTGAGGCATCACAATATACAGTATAGGACCCCAAACCTGTAGGCAACATCAATATAGGGGCCGAAGTCAAAGGTGTCTTGAGCTTCTGAAAGCTCGCCTCACACTCGTCTGTCCACTGAAAAGGGGCACCCTTTCGGGTCAATCTAGTCATAGGTGCTGCAATCGAAGAGAACCCCTCTACGAAACGACGGTAATAGCCCGCCAAACCAAGGAAGCTGCGAATCTCAGTAGCGGAGGAGGGTCTGGGCCAACTCCGCACGGCCTCCACCTTCCTCGGATCTACTCGAATACCATCACTCGACACCATGTGGCCCAAAAATGCTACTGAACTCAACCGGAATTCACATTTAGAGAACTTGGCATAAAGGTGCTTCTCCCAGAATCCGAAGCACTATCCTCAAATGTTGCTCGTGCTCTTCCCGACTCAGGAATATACTAGAATATCATCAATGAAGACAATCATGAACGAGTCCGGATAAGGCCTGAACACCCTGTGTATCAAATGCATAAAGGCTGCCGGGACATTAGTCGACCCAAAAGACATCACGAGGAACTCGTAGTGACCATCTCTGGGTCCTGAAGGCGGTCTTCGGGATATCCGGCTCCCGAATCTTCAGCTGGTGATATCCGGAGCGCAAATCGATCTTTGAAAACACCTGTGCGCACTGTAGCTGGTCAAATAAATCATCAATACGGGGCAAAGGATACCGGGTTCTTCACTGTAACCTTGTTCAGCCGACGATAGTCAATACACATACGCATAGAACCGTCCTTTTTCTTCACAAATAATACGGGAGCACCCCAAGGCGAAACACTGGGTCGAATAAAACCCTTACCCAATAACTCCTGTAATTGATCCTTCAACTCCTTCAACTCGGGAGGAGCCATACGGTACGGTGGAATAGAAATGGGCTGAGTGCCCGGCAACAAGTCAATAGCAAAATCAATATCTCTGTCGGGCGGCATGCCCGGAAGATCGGCTGGAAATACATCGGCAAAGTCACGTACCACATGAACAGAATCAATAGAGGGAGTGTCAATACTGACGTCCCGCACATAGGCAAGATAAGTAGCACACCCCTTCTCAACCATACGCTGAGCTCTGAAAAAGAAATAACACGGCTAGGGGTGTGATCTAGAGTACCACTCCACTCAATACGTGGAATGCCTGGCATAGCCAGCGTCACGGTTTTGGCGTGACAATCAAGAATAGCATAATGGGGCGACAACCAGTCCATGCCCAGAATAATATCAAAATCGACCATCCCAAGCAGCAATAGATCCGCTCTGGTCTCAAAATCACAAATGGTAATCAAACACGACCGATATACGCGGTCCACAACCAAAGAATCACCCACCGGAGTGGAAACATAAATGGGGGCACTCAAAGAATCCCGAGGCACACCCAGATGAGAAGCAAAGTAAGAAGACACATATGAAAAAGTGGAACCGGGGTCGAATAGAACCGATGCCTCCCTGTGACTAACCGGAATAATACCTGTGATAACAGAGTCAGATGCAACAGCCGCGGCGCGATCGGGAATAGCATAGAATCCGGCCTGTCCCCCTCTCGAGGGCGGCCTCTGAACCACGACCCCCGCCCCGGGCCGCTGGGCGGGGTGGAATAGCAGTCGGAGGCTGGAATGATAGCCTGCCGACCACCGAGAGCCACGGCCGATCTTTGCGAAGGCGGTGAGGGTGCTCCCCTCCTACGCACGGGGCACTCCACGACCAAATGGCGAGTATCCCCGCACCCAAAGCAAGCTGTGGGAGGACACGGTGACGCGTGGTCGACCGGCCTCGCCCCCGCTAGTCGACCCCGGACGGACCCCGCGCGAGAGGTGTGTCGGAAGCGGGGAGCATAATAAGGCTCCCTGAGGTGCTGGAAGAGCTGGAGTACTACCAGCTGCTGGTAATGCTGAGTGAACTGGTCCACCGGAATAACCCCTACCAAAACGATCGGCTGCTGAAGTGCGGGCACCAGAGAAATGGCCCTACTCACGAGACCTCTTGGCCTCCCTCTCTCCCCGCTCTCTAGGGAGAATACTCTCGATCCTCCTGGCAATGCTCACTGCCTGCTGATAAGATATATCCGTCTCAACTCTCTCGCCGTGCTGGACCAGATCGACGGAATCAGGCCCTCAATAAATCTCCGCACTCTCTCCCGTACCGTGGCTACCAAAGCCAGTGCATGCCTGGCTAGGCGGGTGAAACTGATAGCATACTCTGATACTGACATGGAGCCCTGTCTCAATCGCTCAATCTTCGAGCGCCAAGAATCCCTAAGGCTCTGGGGAACAAACTCCCTCAAAAACAGATCTGAAAACTGCATCCAGGTCAACGAAGCAGACTCCTCCGGACTATCCAACTCATACGTGTGCCACCAATCAAAAGCGGCCCCACGAAACTGAAAAGCAGTGAAGGAAACCCCGTTGGTCTCCACAATCCCCATAGTATGAAGAATATGATGACACTCCTCTAGAAAACCCAATGCATCTTCTGAAGCCAAACCACTAAACACTGGAGGGTTATATTTCTTGAACCTCTCCTATCTACGCTGCTCGTCCTCAGAGGCAGCTGGTCCACCTCCGGGCTGTGCTGGGGCGGCGGGAGGCATAACCAAAACATCTGGAACCTGTCCCACTGGCACACGCTGCTCCGGTGTAACGGCTGCGGGAGTCTGGGCCCCTCCCCCGGCCTGAGATGTAGCTGCAACGAGAGGAAGCAGTTCCTGCCTGAGCTAAAGTGGTATACATACTCATGAACTGGGCCAGGGTCTCCTGTAGTGCCGGAGTAGTAGCAGTTGTAGTCGGTGTACCAGGTGCCTGCGCTCCAACCTAGTCTACCTGTGGCACCTCAGCGGCAGCGCGCGCGGGTGCCGTGGCTGCACCTCGGGCGCGTCCTCGTCCTCTACCTCGGCCCCGGCCTCTGACGGCGGCAACAGGGGGCGCGGGTACCTGATCGTCGCGAGTAGCTCGTGTCCTCACCATCTGTGAGAGAATAGAAATCAATAATTTAGATTTTGATGCCAAAAATGTCGCACGACAAGGAATCCAAAGAAATGAAGAGTTTCCTAAACAGTTACATAGGCCCTCGTAGATAAATACAGACGTCTCCGTATCGATCAGCGAGACTCTAAGTAACCGGTCCGTGTCCCGTGACTCCTATGAACCTAGTGCTCTGATACCAACTTGTCACGACCCTAGTTCATCAATCGTGAACATGTCGTGATGGCACCCAGTCCCCACGACTAGGTAAGCCTAACACGTTGCGGAATATACAAGCTATGAACACTTAAATAAGAAAACAGCGGAAAAATAGGATAAAAGATATGTAATCTGTACCGCTGGGCACATACATCCGTCAACACCATGAATAAAACACTACCAAGATCCGGAATCCCACGGTAACACAGACTAAAAGAGAATATACAACTGTGGCTCTATGTATAAAGAGTGTCTAACAACGGAATGAAGGAAAAATGCCAACTAGTACTATTAGAATAGAAGGGAAAGCATCTGGATCCGCGGATGTAGCAGATCATACCTCGAGGTCTCCCAGAAAGCTGCGGAATCACCTAGCACGGGCCTTGCTCTGATGTACCTGGATCTGCACAACAAAAGTGTGCAGAAGAGTAGCATGAGTACACCACGGCGGTACTCGGTAAGTGCCAAGCCTAACCTCGATGGAGTAGTGACGAGGAAGGTCAGGGCCCTACTGAGAAACAATAATATGATGATGATAACAAAAATAAACAGTTTAAATGATAATAATTTCCGAAATAACAACAATAAATGATTACTGCAACCGTCTACAATTAAGCAAACAACAATAACCAACTCAATAAAACAAGTCCAGGACCTGTGGGAATCGAACCCACAGTCCCATTGACAGTACCTCTGGGTCTCCGGGAATCGAACCCGCAGCCCATGTCTCGATAAATAATCAATAACTCGGGATCTCCGGGAATCGAACCCGCAGTCCCTACAAATAACTCAGGATCTCGGGAATCGAACCCGCAGTCCCTACCAATAACTCAGGATCTCGGGAATCGAACCCGTAGTCCCTACCAATAACTCAGGATCTCGGGAATCGAACCCGTAGTCCCTACCAATATCACTCCGGGTCTCTGGGAATCGAACCCACAGCCCTGGGTCTCCGGGAATCGAACCCGCAGTCCACAAGCACAGCAATTAAAGGAACACACAGAGAGAGTAAATTATACTTAACTATAACTTCACCGAAAAATAGTACCAATAATTATCAAAAAAAATAAGACAATTAGGCAACTAGTCAGTCAAGTACTACCTAATCATGCTTTTCTAACTACTACCGATAAAATATCAAATCAACAGCTAAAGACAGAAATATCACTCATCGAACATTTTTAAATAAAGTATGTGTTCAACGACCAGCGCATGTACACGCCCGTCACCTCGCGTACAAGGCATTTAAATTATCACATAATATCCTAGGGGTGAAAATTCCCCCACATGAGGTTAGACAAGCCACTTACCTCAATTCCGGTACAAAACCGCTAAGAAATAACCCTCTTGCCGCGAATGTCGGCCTCCACAAGTGTAGAATCTGATAAAAATCAATAGCATCACATCAAAATAGGTCAATTGGGCATTACCCGATCAAAACACTCAAAATACGCCAAAAACCCACAAGTTGCCAAAACCCGACTTTCGGTACGCTTATCGAAAAATCACGAAAATTATATATTCGGGTTCCTTATCTCAATACGAGTCTAGGCATATAAAATTTACCAAAATCGGACTCCGTTTGCCCGCTCAAATCAGAGATTTTCTAACATTTAGGCCTAGGGCTCAAACCCACCTTTAATCATCCAATTTCAGTGAAATAATCACGGATTTCATGATAAACCAACGAATTAAGGTCAAGAAACTTACCCCCGATGATTTCCCGATGATATCCCGGCGTTTCCCCTTCAAAATCCTCTCTTGGAGCTCAACAATGGCGGTTTTGGTGTGTTAGGCCGCGACTGAAATGTTCTGGACTTAAAGTCACTGCCAGGCCATTTTACTCTACGCGATCGCAGCACTGGGCTTGCGATCGCGATGCACAAAATATGGGCGGCCTAATTTTCCTCTACGCGATCGCGTGACCCTGGACGCGATCGCAGTGAACAACTCAGCAACACTACGCGATCGCAAACGTACTAACGCGATCGCGAAGAACAAACTCGTCCGGCTCCCCAACTACCCTACGCGATCGCGTACTCCCTCACGCGATCGCACTGCTTCCGACCAATACCTTACGCGATCGCATACTCCCTCACGCGATCGCACTGGTTCAACCTCCAGACTTACGCGATCGCAGGCTTTACTTCGCGATCGCAGAGCTCGGGATTTCTCCCTTACGCGATCGCATGGCCATCTCCGCGATCGCGGAGAGCAAAATTGTTCTGCAGTTATTGCAGCAGAACAGCAGTGCCTTTTGGCACAAATTGGTCCGTTTGGACCCCCGAATTCATCCCGAGGCTCCCGGGACCCCAACGAAAACCACCAACATACTCCAAAACACGATATGAACTTGTTCAAATCATAAAAACACGTCTAACAACATCAAAACCCATAATTCACATAGAATTCAAGCCTAAATTTCTTAAACCTTTCCGAATTGCACATTCGATCTAAAACCCGACCAAACGACGTCCGAATGACCTGAAACTTTGCGGACATATCCAAATTCACATAACGAAGCTACAGAAATTGTCGAAATTCCATTCTGACCCCCGGATCAAAATCTCAACTATCGTTCGGATTCGCCAAAATTTCAACCTTCCGCATTTCAAGCCTAATTGAGCTACGGACCTCCAAAATACATTCCGAACGCGCTCCCAACCCGAAATCACCTAACGGAACTAATGGAACCATCGGATTTCCGTTCCGAGATCGTCTTAACACTGTTCCGGCTACGGGCCATTTTCTAGCTTCAAAGCTCTTATTTAGGGACTAAGTGTCCCAAAATGTTCAAATTTTCAAAACCGACTCTCCCGGCAACCCACAATAGCAGAAATGAACTTAGGGGAACAGTTAAATTAGGGATTGGGGCGTAATTTTCTAAAACGACCGGTCGGGTCGTTACATATACAAACTTTTGTTTTATTCTAATATATTTAACAAAATCTCTATCTCTCATGTAGTTATAAATTCTAAATTTTATCTTATTGTCTCCAGAAACTTCTCGCTCTGATACCAATATAATATAAGGATTGATTTTCTATATAAAGAGATTAAAACTTTAAATAAATGGACTAAAAAAATTTTAGATTTTTTCTGTATATGATGTAAATCCTATTGTTTTGTGTGAAGTATATTTATTTCAATATTATCCTCAGTAAATGGTTAGACCCTTAGTTTCTTAATAACAACGATGGATTAATCTGTAAATTCCTAGGAACAAAAGGTGTATATTTGTCCAAAGTTGAAGGACGTGGTTAACACCTTATCCGGGGTGGGGTTAAAGAACTTGCTATTAAGAACATAAACTAAAGGGTAAGATATTGAAAAGGATAAAAAAAAAAAAAAAAAAAAAAAAAAAAGTATAAAATTTTGGGGAAAGAAGCATATTACGACATTAACATATAGAGACATCACGAGAAAGAGGGAGTACTGAGTAGGATTTACATCATATACAGAAAAAATCTAAAATTTTTTAGTCCATTTATTTAAAGTTTTAATCTCTTTATATAGAAAATCAATCCTTATATTATATTGGTATCAAAGCGAGAAGTTTCTGGAGACAATAAGATAAAATTTAGAATTTATAACTACATGAGAGATAGAGATTTTGTTAAATATATTAGAATAAAACAAAAGTTTGTATATATAGAGTTAAACTACAAACAAGATTTACTAAGGATAAAACAACGTCTAGAATTACAGTTAGAATTAATACTATCAGATCAAGAATTTTTAAGAAGACCTTCAACTTTAGAATTAAGAAAAGCTATAGAGTGGGAATTACAAGGAATAAATAGTGATATACAACAGTGTAACCAAAGAATTAGACTACTAAGAATACAAAGTAAGATAACTATACCTTTAGGGTAATTTATGAGAACTATAGAATTTGCAGAAAGAATAAGATTTATACAGGCTTGTTATTGGGACGAAAAACTTTATAATAAAGATTTAAAAATAGAACATTGTAACTTAAACAACCAATTAAAACAAGTAAAAACTATATTAAGTAATCAAAAAAGATATTTAAATAGAAAAACTCTATACCAAATATTTTCAACAAATTATATAACTTCAACTTTAAAGTACAAAAACAAAATAAAACAACAAATTAGAGAGTTAGAACTACATCTAAAATATAGTAAGTCTAGACTCAAATACTACAAAAAGAAAGCCAATATAAAAATACCATTAGGATAAAATAGATTCGTTCAAAAATTTAGATTATTTAGACTTAAAACTATATCCTGAAAAGAAATTTAGATCTTTAAAAGACGGTACATCTATTAAGTGTAATTTTAGTCAAGGAGAACATAGTTTACATACTGAAGATAGACAGTATAATACAATAATAGATCTGATAATTAATTTCAGTAGTAAAGTTCAAGAAAAAGATAAAATTATCTTAAAAAGAATAGAAACAATAGAAGAATTACAAAATAAAAATATAAAGAAACTAGAAAAAATAGAAAGTAATTTAGATTTCATAAAAGATCAAGGAACAGAAATAAGTAGAAAAATTAAGATATCTAGTAAAAATATTAGTGAAGAAGTCAAATTAGAAGAAGTTAATTTTAAATTAAAAGAAATAACTACTGAGATAAGCGAACTTAAAAAGTTAGCAGTAAGGATAGAAGAAATATCCCTTTCATGAGCATAGAAGATTTAACATATAAAAAAGTTTTAGAATTTACTAGTAAATTTCAAGAACCAGTAGGAATTACTGACTTCACTTTAACCGCTAAATCGGATAAAATAATAGTAAGCCAAAACAATACAATAATAGCTTTATTATTAGAAGTAAACAAAAAACTAGATAGATTATTAGCAGGAAAAGAAATAGAAAAACCACAAAATACTAGTATAGACGAACTCGTTACAAAATTAAATAATATAGAAATAACACCACAAAAAGAAAGACAAAAAATAATTAAAAAACCTCAAAAATGGACTTTCTTTCAAGTAGGAGAACCACAGAAGAAGAAAGACCAAGACCAAGCTACTCAGACAACCAAATAGGTAATAGTTTAATATCTAGAATATTTTCTAGAACAGCCAGAGAAGAAGAAAATAAAGAACTTAGCCAAGTCATAAATACAGATAGAGACATACAATTATTTAAACAACATCAATTAAAATTATTAAACCCAAAGGTTTTATACAACACGAAGTATTTTTCAAGAAATAATTTGTTATATAGACATTATAGAGAGGAACAGATTTCTGTATTAGGAGACAAGGTAACGCAATTAAACTTAGTAAACCCTGAATCTTTTAAAATAGTTAAAAATACAAAAATGACAATGATGCATTTAGGATTAATAGTATTAGGAATAAAAGGAATGGGTAGAAAAAGTTTAGGATCAAAAGCATTAATAACGGTATACGATGATAGATGGACAGACTTAAAAAAGGGAATCATTGGTTTAACAGAAGTAGATATGTCTAACAATGGAGGAATATTTTATATTAGTCCAGATTTTTTAATGAACTTACAAGAATTTGGAACCTACATAAAAATAGGAATACAGACAAAAGGATATGAAGAAATGGATGTAGGAAATAATTTACTAATTTGTATAGGATTTATAGGAAAAATGGCTGACAATAGTAACACTCAATTTAAACTAAAAATAAATGATGTAGTAGAACTTATGGGAAATAAAGGAATAAAATTAATAAAACCTATAAAAATAGATCCCGAAGAGTACGCAGGATTAGAATGGAATTTAGAAAAATTTAATAAGCCTAAAGTATATACGCCAGAATCACATGTAATGTATAAAAATAGGAAAGGAGAAACATCAATAAGATTTACAGAATACAATTATACTAGACAAACCGAAGAAGATGAAGAAACAGAGATAGAAGAAGAATCAGAAAAAATGAATGTAGAAATATTAAATGAAGGATATGCAGTAGATAAGATAATAGAACAGGCTAAAAGAATATATGAAGAAAATAACCATAATGTATTTAGATGCAAGGATTGCCTTAAAAGAAATATGAATATAGAAGAAATGATTAATCATCTAAAAGAATGCGAAGAAAGGACGGATAATTTAGGATATAGAAATAGTTTTAGAGAAAACCTAGAAGAAACTATTTCAATAGCAAGTCAAAAAGAACTAATGGAATCAAGTAGTGCTACTAGCTCTACTCCATTCCAAAGAACAACCCCAATACATACAATAGACACTAGTACAGGAAATGTACCTAGAAGAAGAGTATTTAGAACAAACCCAGAAGAAGAGGTTAAGGTAGAAAACACAAGACCTATGGGAAGAAGAATGCCTATAGAAGAACCTATTAGATTACAAGCAGGGGGTGATCAAGGAAAAATATTAAATATAGCAGCACAAGATGTGCAACTTTGGAATTCGGCTATAGATATATGGAAAGGAATAGTAGTAGCAGACTTTATTAAAAATTACTCAGAAACAGACGCAGAAACAATGTATAGATATATGGAGACATTCTTAGGAGAATCAGCTAAGGCAGTATGGGAAGCTTATAAGAGCGAATTCCCTCACGAATTTCAAGCATTAATAGATATGGGTGCAAACCCATATAATTTTACTAATAAAATGCATAGTTTATTAACAGGAGAAGATCCAAATAGTGGAACAATAATCTTACAAAGAAATGCTTTAATAAAATTAGAACAATTAAGTATATCCAACTGGTGCTATATCAAAGAATTTCTTAAAGAATTTTTTTATTATTGTACCCTTAGTGGAAATACTTTTGATGAAGACATAGGTAAGAAATTATTTAATAAGTTACCAGGACCTTTAGGAAGAGAAATAGAAGAACGATGGTATAAAAGAGAAGGAGTAATACAGAACCCAACATCAAAATGGTCGATAGGACAGAGAGTACAACATATAATGGAAATACTTACAGAAAAATGTACTAATATACAGATACAAAAACAGTTAAAACAAAATGAAATGAATTTCTGTAAAACAGTAATATATACTACTCAACATTATGATAAAAGACCTAATAATAAATTTAGAAGGTATAAAAACAGACAAAATAGACAATATAATCAAAGACCATATCGAAAGAAATACTATTTAAGAAAATCAGCAGCTAGAAAACCATATCTAGATAGAAATAGACATGTAAGGAAATATAGAAACGATAGAAATTATAAAAACAAACTAGAATGTTTTACATGTGGTAGTATAGAACATCTAGCTAATACATGTCCTAAAAGATACAACACAAGAAGTAGAAATTCTCAATTAATAGAAGAATTTCAAGAAACACTTATAAATGTAGATGAATATATGTCAGATAACGAAAGTATATACTCAGTAGTAAGCATCGAAGTAGCTGAAGAAACTAAATCGGATTCATCAGACTCAGAAAAAGATGAATTTATTAATGAATTAGGAACAGACTTCAGAGCACCATTAGAATTAGAAGATTTACAATATAATAATATGAATACAGAACAAAAATGTAATCACATTTTTGAAAGACAAAAAGGATTAGATAGCACTCCTTGTAGTTTTTGTAAATGGTACCCTAGTAAGAATAAGAGAGCTAAATGTAGAATATGCTACCTAGAAGGATGTATAACCTGCATAGAAGAAAAATTAGAGGTTAAAATAGAAAGACTATATCAAAAAGAGGAACCAAATAAAATAATCAATTTGAGATTAGATATGATAGAAGCCAAAATCCAAGAAATTGATCATAGATTAAGATTTTTAGAAAAAGAAAAACATACGGAATATGTTAGACAGACTAAGGAATTAGAAATAGGAACATCAACCCAGACTATAGGAACATCTAGCCAAACCAAAGAAATAATACCAAACATAGGAACTACTTTAGAATCTACATTAGCTAATAAAGAAGAAGATAATTATATAAATATGAGAAATATTGTAAATACTGGTTTAATTTGTAATGAAGATAAAAAGTTAACTACTATAAAAATCCTAGCTAGATTAAAAATCAATAATTTCGAAATAGAAGTTTTAGCTCTTCTAGATCCAGGATGTACAAGCTGTCTAATAAATCAAAGAATAATACCCTCAGAAATACAAGACAAATTACTAAGTAAATTACCTAAACCAATTGCAGCAATGCAAATGGACGGAACATACAATATATATGAAAACTATATTAAAAAAGCTACAATTAGTTTTAATAATACATGTAATAAGTTTTATAATCCTTCATATAATGTACATAAAATATTAGTTCGAGACCTAAATATAGATTCAGATTTTGTTATAGGATTAAATTTTATTTTTCAAGATACAGGAGGATGTTTAATAACTAGAGATGGAATATTATTTTTTAAACAATCTACTTATACCCCAGTACAAACAGAAAATTTTCAAACAAGAGAAAGATATAAGACTAATAATGGTGAATCAAAATTAGAAGATAAGCAATCTTGTTGTAAGACATGTAAAGATAAGCAAGAATGTAATAGAAATATGTATGAAGAAGAAGATGATTATAATTCAGATGAGGAAATAATAGGAAAAAATTATACACTAATAAATACAGAAACAAATTTTTATAATTTTAATAAAGGATTAAATACTATAGGAAATATTAAAGGACCTAAAGATTTAGATAAAGTAATAAAATTATTAGATGAATTAGAAATAATAGGAGAAAAACCATTAATTCATTGGGAAGCCAATAAAATTATGTGTAGATTAGACATAATAAACCCAGAATATACAATTAAAACAGCAGCTATAGAAGCTACAAATCAAGATTTAAAAGATTTTCAAACCCAGATTAAAGAACTATTAGACTTAGGAGTTATACAAAGATCTACATCTAGACATAGATCAGCAGCATTTATGGTTAGAAACCATAATGAAATAATTAGGGGTAAAGCTAGAATGGTAATAAATTACAAAAGACTTAATGATAATACAAGAACAGATGCTTATAAATTACCAGACAAAAGTGAATTATTAAATAGAATACAAGGAAAAAGAATTTTTAGTAAGTTCGACTGTAAATCAGGATATTGGCAAGTAAAAATGCATCCAGAAAGTATAGAGTGGACCGCATTTACTTGTCCCGAAGGACATTTCGAATGGTTAGCTATGCCATTTGGATTAAAAACAGCCCCTCCAATATTTCAAAGAAAAATGGATGAAATTTTTGGAGAATACAAAAATTTTGTATTAGTATATGTGGATGATATTTTAGTATTTAGTAAAAATATACAAGAACATTTAGGACATCTACAGACAGTATTTAGATTATTTATTAAAAATGGCATAATCGTTAGTAAGAAGAAGATGGAACTATGTAAAGACTATATAAATTTCTTAGGAGTAACCATAGGAGATGGAAAAGTAAAATTACAACCTCATATAGCTAAAAAGGTATTAGACATGCCAGACAAATTAGACAAGACTAAAGACTTGCAAAAATTTCTAGGATTAGTAAATTATGCAAGAAATTTTATTAAAGATTTAGGAAAAATAGCAGGACCTTTATATGCAAAAACAGGAAGCAAAGGTCAGAAGCATTTCAATACTGAAGATATTAATCTAGTAAAACAAATAAAAGAAAAAGTAAAAAATATTCCAGACTTAAATATACCTTTAGAATCAGATTATTTAATTATAGAAACAGACGGAAGCCTCCAAGGATGGGGAGCAGTATTAAAGGCAAGAACAAATAAATATAGTTCTAAAAAAGAAGAAAAAATTTGTGCATACCAAAGTGGTAAGTACAAAGAAAAGGGAAATATGAGTAGTATAGACGCAGAAGTATTAGCCATAATATATGGATTGAATAGTTTTAAATTATATATTCTAAATAAAAATGAAATAATAGTAAGAACAGACTGTGAAGCTATAGTAAAGTTTCATCAAAAAATAGATCAAAAGAATAGTAGTAAAAGGAGATGGCTAAATTTTATAGACACTATCTCTGTATACCCTAATGTAATATTTGAATATATTAAAGGAAAAGATAATAATTTAGCAGATCAGCTAAGTAGACTCAATTTACAAATGGCTTAACCATTGTCTATATTTACAGCATGAGACCAACATTAAGACCAATAGTAGACTCCAGACAAACTCTTCAGACTCAGAGACGATAAATCAGACAGACAAAGGCAAGAGTTCAGCCTCTACCTCAGACTCATATGCACAGACATTATTAGGTAATGTACATTTTAAACCACAGACTGCATTAGAAACATTAGAAAGAATACATTTTGGAAAACATAATTTAATATGTTATCCTAAGAGTAATCTATCTTTTAAAGAAATGCCAGACTGTAGAATAGATAAACCACAAAGATGTCTAATGGATAATTTGTGGATGGCTTATACCAAAAAAGACCTTAAATATTTTTTAGCTACATTAAATGCCCTAGGACAATATTTTACTGAGAAAAATACTGAGAAAAAGTTTAAATTTTATGTAGTTATACATGGAAAATTAAATGGTGTTTTTCAGACATGGCAAGAAGTAATAGACTCTATAAATGGCGTAAAAAATCCTCTTTTTAAAGGATTCAATGATTTTACTGAAGCCTTAGACTATGCAAGAGGATACCTAGGCCCAAATTATTTTATCTCACCAGCCCTAAAACAAAGCCCAGACAAAGTCCCACAGTACAAAATCCAAAAAGACACAGACAAAATTATTTTCTGCGACCATTGCGAATCGATGACAGAAGGCTTCAAGAGACTAAATGCTAAATGTGAAGCCTTAAGACAAGAAAAAGACCAACTCATGGAATTGGTTAAGAAAGGAAAGCAACCAGACACAAAACCAGACACGAGTTCTCCATCTCAAGCCAAAATGGATGAGAAGAGTGGGCATTTCTCTCTAAATGTCAATAGACCTACTGTATCGGGTAAAGATACAGCTAGTCCGGTTCAAACGGTAGCCGGTAAAGACTCATCAAATCCGTTAATGGCTGTCACTTTGCCAAAAAGTGAAACAGAACCTGCAACACCTCCTAGAAGACGTCTCTCAAAAACCTTTACCATGGGAGAATCATCTAAAAAGAAGACTACTTTAGCTAAGAACAAGAAGACTAAGAAGACAATAGAAGAAATAGTTAAAAGAACTATTGAAAAGATGATTACGGAGACAGAGCAAGACAAACAGACAGAGCAAGATAAACATATGGACAGCCCGCCATTAATTAATTTAGACAACATTATACCAGATTTAGAGCAAGAAAATTCAAGACAAAGACAACAAGAATCAGAAGAATCAAGTGTCCCTGAAGAAGATAACTACCAAGACGCACAAGATCCCAATGAAGGATATGACTCAGGCATGAGCTTTGACTCAATTGCCCTTCATAACCTGGATACTTAGCAACAAGATAAACACTTAGATATTAGTCTTAGATCGAGTCGTAAAAGTCTAGTCATGTGGGTATGCCCACTAGTGTCATGTGAGTGCTTACTTTATCACTACTTTCCAAACGGAAAGAAAAACTGATAAGCACGCGTCTTTAATTTATGTCGTGTCAAATAAAGCCTGACAAAGTAATGGTTATAGTCAATAATGCATGTGACGATGGGGCCCAATGAGCACCCGGGATGCATTATTTGATAAGACACCACCAAAGTGTCGGCAAAATCCTAGACGTCCAAGTGTTAAAGTGTCGGTCAAATCTTGGCCATTCATCTAAGACCCCTCTCACCTATAAAAACCCTCTCATTCCATTCCAAAGACACACACAGAAAAACCGAAAAACCAAAAATACTCTCTATCCTCCATGCAAAACCAGCTTTTCCAAAAACCAAAACCCTATCAATACAACTCAATTTACATCAAAATTCTCAAAGTTGTCAAAACCCAACTTTCGGTACGCTTCTCGAAAATTTACAAAAGTCACATATTCGGAACCCTCGTCTCAATACGAGTCTAAGCATATCAATTTTACCAAATTCGGACTCCATTTGCCCATTCAAAACATTGATTTTCTAAAGTTCAAGCCTAGGGCTAAATCCTCCATAATTTACCCCAAATTCCTCCATTTTCATGATATAATTGCATAATATTATCAATACTAATCATAGTTTAAGTCCATAGTTGATTACCTGATGATTTCCCTTGAGTTTCTCTTCAAAATCGCCCAAATCGCCTCTAAAGCCGAGACCCAAATGTGTGAAATGTTTCTGAAATTTTCTAACTTCTGATACACTTAACTCACAGCGATTTTCGCTTCTGCGGATAAAATTCCGCTCCTACGAGTCCGTATCCGCGACCAAAGGGTCGATTCAGCGATTCCAGGCCTAGCCGGCCAATTCCGCTTCTGCGAGAATAGGACCGCTTACGCGTGTCCGCTTCCGCGATTTAATCCCCGCTTCTGCGAAAACTCCCGCTTCTGCGCTCCAGAGTCCGCTCCTGCGGACTCGCCCAGGCGGTCAAGAATCCGCTTCTGCGGACCTTCCCATTTTCTTCTCGTCCACTTCTGCGATCACTGGCTCGCACCAGCGATGCCGCTTCAGCGGAAAGGAGTCCGCTTCTGCGGTGCCAAGCTCTCCTGCGCTCCTCAGTCCGCTCATGCGGACTCGCCTCCGCGCCCAGCTTTCCGCAGGGGCGAAAATGACAGAACCAGAACTCTTCAACCTGCAATTTCCATGATTTTCTTCCGTTTAACCATCCGAAAACACCCCGAGGCCCCCGGGACCTCATCCAAACACACCAACACATCTTAACACCTTATTCGAACTTGCTCCAATCCTCAAAACACGTCTAATAACACCAAAACCCATAATTCGCATCAAATTCAAGCCTAAATTCCTTAAAACATTCCGAATTACACATTCAATCAAAAACCCGACCAAACGACGTCCGAATGACCTGAAATTTTGCAGGCACATCCAAAATCACCTAACGAAGCTATTGCAACTGTCGGAATTCCATTCCGACCCCCGGATCAAAATCTCACCTACCGTTCGGATTTCACCAAAATTCAACCTTAGCCAATTCAAGCCTATTTCTACACCGGGCCTCCAAATTCAATTCCGATCGCTCCCCTAAGTCACAAATCACCTTCTGGAACTAACCGAATCATCAAAATCCGATTCCGAGCCCTCTAACCAAATAGTCAACTTCGGGTTGACTTTCCTTATTCAAGTTTCCTTCAAAAAGGCTATATGCCTCATTTTCAATCAATTCACTCCTAACTCACCCGATAGACTTTAACACTGATATAAAAGCATAAAACATACAATTTCAACATAACGGGGTGGTAATTCCCGTGACGACGGGCCGGGTCATCACATTCTCCCCCTCTTAAGCAAACGCTCGTCCTCGAGCGGGTCAAGAATCATACCTGAAGTCTCAAACAAGTGAGGATAACTGCTCTGTATCTCCTGCTCGATCTCCCAAGTGGCCTCCTCCACGGGTCGACCTCTCCACTGAACCTTAACTGATGCAATCTCCTTAGACCTCAATTTTCTCACTGACGTCCCAAAATGGCAATAGGCTCCACATCATAGGATAGATCACCATCAAGCTGAATGGTACTGAAGTCTAATACATGAGACGGATCTCCAATGTACTTCCGGAGCATAGACACATGGAATACCGGATGAACGCTAGATAAGCTAGGCGGCAAGGCTAACTCGTATGCCACCTCTCCAACTCTCTTGAGTATCTCAAAAGGACCAATGTACCTGGGACTCAACTTTCCTTTCTTCCCAAACCTCATAACACCCTTCATAGGTGAAACCTTCAACAATACTCTGTCCCCAACCATGAAAGACAACTCTCGAACTCTACGGTCCGCATAACTCTTCTGACGAGACTGTTCTGTACGAAGCCTCTCCTGGATCAACTTTGCTCTATCCAGGAGCATCTCGGACTAACTCGGTCCTGTCAATCTAACCTCGCCGAGGCTCGAAACCATCCCGCGGGGGATCTACGCCCGTCTGCCGTACAATGCCTCATACGGGGCCATGCGAATACTTGGACCGATAGCTGTTGTTGTAGGCAAACTCGGCAAATGCTAGGAACTCGTCCCACGAACCACCAAAATCAATCACACAAGCTCGCAACATATCCTCCAAGATGTGAATAGTGCGCTCAGACTGTCCGTCTGTCTGGGGGTGAAATGCTGTACTCAACTCAACCCGTGTACCCATCTCTCGCTGAAATGCTCTCCAAAGCTGAGAAGTGAACTGAGTACCCCTGTCGGATATGATAGACACTGGGACTCCATGCAGCCGAACAATCTCTCGAATAAAGATCGATGCCAACCGCTCCGATGAGTAGGTAGTACTAAGTGGAATGAAGTGAGCTGACTTGGTCAGTCTATCCACAATCACCCATACGGAATCAAACTTCCTCGCCGTCCGAGGGAGTCCAGAGTAACAAAGTCCATAGTGATCCTCTCCCGTTTCCACTCGGGAATTTCGATGCGCTGAAATACGCCACCGGGCCTCGGATGCTCGTACTTGACCAGCTGACGGTTGAGGCACCGTACTACATGTCGACAATGTCCATTTTCATCTTTCTCCGCCAATAGTCTTGTTTCAAGTCTTGATACATCTTAGCGGCTCCTGGATGGATAGAATACGGCGAGCTATGGGCCTCTTCCGGAATCAACTCACGAAGGCCATCAACATTGGGCACACATATCCGGCCCCTGCATCCTCGATACGCCGTCACTATCAATGGTGACATCTCTAGCATCATCATGCTGAACTCTGTCCTTAAGGACAGCCAAATGTGGATCATCATACCGGTGCTCACGAATACGATCATATAGAGATGACCGAGATACAACACAAGCCAATACCTGTTGGGCTCCGAAATATCTAACCTCACTAGCCGATTGGCTAGCACCTGAACATCATAAGCAAATGGCCTCTCCTCGGCTGGAATATATGCCAAGCTCCCCATACTGACCGTCTTCTGGTTCAAAGCATCGTCCACCACATTGGCCTTTCCTGGATGATATAAAATAGTAATGTCATAATCCTTCGGCAACTCAAGCCATCTCCGTTGTCTCAAATTAAGGTCTTTCTGTTTGAACAAGTGCTGGAGACTACGATGGTCGGTATACACCTCACAAGACACACCGTACAAATAGTGCCTCCAAATCTTCAATGCATGAACAATGGCGGCTAGCTCGAAGTCATGAACAGGATAGTTCTTCTCATGCGGCTTCAACTGCCGAGAAGCATAAGCAATTACCTTTCCTTCTTGCATCAACACACAACCTATCCCCACTCTCGAGGCATCACAATAAATGGTATATGAACCTGAAGCTGATGGCAATACTAACACTGGAGCTGTGGTCAAAGCTGTCTTGAGCTTCTGAAAGCTATCCTCGCACTCATCCGACCACACGAATGGTGCACCCTTCTGGGTCAATTTAGTCAATGAAGAAGCAATGGATGAAAATCCCTGAACAAACCGGCGATAATACCCCGCCAAGCCAAGAAAACTCATGATCTCTGTAGCTGAGGACGGTCTAGGCCAACTCTGCACCGCCTCTATCTTTTTCTGATCAACCTGAATACCATCACGAGACACCACATGTCCCAGAAATGCTACGGACTCGAGCCAAAACTCGCACTTAGAGAATTTAGCATATAGCTTCTCCTCCCTCAATCTCCGCAACACAATACTCAAATGCTGAGCATGCTCCTCCTGAGTACGGGAGTAGACTAGAATGTCATCAATGAACACAATCACAAATGAATCCAAATAGGGCATGAACACACTGTTCATCAGATGCATAAATGCTGCTGGGGCGTTGGTCAGCCCAAAAGACATCACAAGAAACTCATAATGACCATATCGGGTCCTGAATGCGGTCTTCATAATATCCGAGTCCCTGATCTTCAGCTGGTGATAGCCTGAACGAAGATCGATCTTAGAAAACACCCTCGCACCATGTAACTGATCAAACAAATCATCTATGCGCGGTAGAGGGTACTTGTTCTTCACTGTCACTTTGTTCAATTGCCTATAATCAATACACATTCGCATGGAACCATCTTTCTTTTTAACAAATAATACCGGTGCACCCCACGGAGACACACTAGGGCGGATGAAACCCTTATCCAGAAGCTCCTGAAGTTGCTCTTTCAGTTCTTTCAACTCAGCTGGTGCCATCCGATAAGGAGGAATAGATATAGGCTGAGTGCCGGCACCAAGTCAATGCCAAAATCAATATCCCTGTCCGGCGGCATGCCCGGCAGGTCTGAGGGGAATACATCTGGGAAGTCCCTCACAACAGGTACAGAATCAATGCTAGGAGACTCAGCTCCCACATCTCTCACAAAAGCTAAATACGATAAACACCCTTTTACAACCATCTTTTGAGCTTTTAGGAACGAAATGACATGGCTAGGGACGAAATCGGTCGAACCCCGCCACTCGATCTGAGAAATACCAGGAATGGCCAACGTAACTGTCTTAGCATGACAGTCCGATATAGCATGGTACGGAGACAACCAGTCCATACCCAATATAACATCAAAGTCCACCATACCCAACAATAACAAATCTGCCTGGGTCTCCAGACCCCCAATAGATATAACACAGGATCTATAGACATGATCCACGACAATCGTATCACCCACGGGGGTGGATACATGAACAGGTAAATCAAGACTACTACGAGTCGTACCCAAATGATGTGCAAAATAAGAGGACATGTAAGAATATGTGGACCCTGGATCAAATAGAACAGAGGCATCTGCGGCGACACGGCATCGGAGGCAAGCTGCGTCACGCGCGTCGGGAAGTGCATAGGCAGGTGCCCGGCCTCCACCGGATCTCTCCTCGCCTCGCTGGGGCGACCACGAGAAGGCCGACCTCCACCTCTACTAAGCCTGAGATGGTGTTGAAGAGGAGGGCTGATCCCTCTCCTCTGAGTCCTTCCCCTACGTAGTCGAGGGCAATGTCTCCTCGTGTGGCCAAACTACGCCACGCTCGTAACATGCGCACTGGTGCTTCGGAGAAGTAGGTCTTTGCACTGCGGGGCAGGAGGGCACCAAGCAATGACCGACCTGCGGAAATCCTGTCGACCATGACCATCAGAACCTCCGCTCTGCTCCTGGGCGCCCTGAATGAGAAGGTCTAGATGAGCGACCTCGGCTGTGCTGGGAATGCCCTCTAGGGAGCACCGCTGAAACTGCCCAGAACCACGAGGCCTCTTGGCCTCCCGCTCCTCTCTCTCGGTGACGATCCGCCTTAATGGAGCGTGCCATATCAGCTACCTGCTCAAACGATGATGACAGAACTCGCTGGCTGGTCATAAGAATACGGATAGAGTAGTTGAGGCCATCGATGAACCTCATGATCCTCTCCCTATCGGTGGGGATCATCCATGTGGCATGCCTAGCCAGCGGAGTGAATCTAAGCTCATGCGGGTCACGGACATGTCGCCACGAATCAACCACTCGAGCGGCGACGTAGGCTCCTCGCGACCGAGGCGAGGTACATATTTCTCTAGAAAGAGAGTAGAGAAGCTGTCTGCCGTGTGAGAGGGCTGCTCTTGCGAGGCCTACGCCTGCTCAAGCTCCTCCCGCCGATCAAATGCGGGACCAGTACCGAAATGTAGTAAATGAAACTCCGCTCGGACTCGAGAATACCCGGCTGTACGCGACGTCTTCGACAACTTATCCAAGAAACCACGGGCATCCTCGCCCTCGACGCCTTTGAAATGGGGTGGGTGAAGTCTGCCAAATCTCTCGAGACGACGACTGCTCGTCATCGGGCATAACTTCGAACCATATGCTTCTGAGGCCGGGCCGGGCTGGTGCGGCTAGAAGAATAACCGGGTGCAACCACCGAGCGGGGACCGCCTGCGGTGTACGAAGTCACGAACAACCGAGGTCGGGTGTGCGAGTGCTGCGGGTCTGTTGTCCACCCCGGCCGAGATGTCGCTACGGTAGCGGTAGCTGAAACTACTGAGCCAAACCGGAACACAGCGATAATATCTGAGCAAGAGTCTCGCGAAGACCGGGAATAGCAATAGATATAGTGTGGCCTGAGCCGGGGCTGCTGGAGCATCGACCCGCGGGGGCTGCTCACGAGCGCGGTACAACGGGCGGGTCGGCGCGCTGCGCTCGGCCGCCCTACCTCTACCTCAGCACGACCACGCCCGCGGCCTCTAACAGTGTGGCGATGGAGGTCGTCCACCTCGTCCCGATGCTCGCGTTCTCGCCATCTGCGAGAGAATAGAATATAGAAGTTCGGTTCTCGGAACAACAAGATCGCACGACGGAGTTCAAGAAAAGTGAAGTTTTCCTAAAGGTTCGCGATAAGTACAGGCGTCCCCGTGCCGATCCACAAGACTTTACTAACCGGCTCAAGACTCGTGAGGCCTAGTAAACCTAGGCTCCTGATACCAACTTGTCACGACCCCAAATCCGGTCGTGATGGCGCCCGGCACATTGCTAAGCCAGGCCTGACCAATCAATATCAACAACGGAGCTAGAAGCTCTCTTTAACCCGTTTAAGCATTTCAAAATATGAAACAATAGTAATATTTATACCAACAGCGGGGAGACCAAGTCCCAAAATATACTAACTCCCATAGACCAAGGGTCAAGAGTCATGAGCCTCTACCGAACATGAGTGTATAAAGGTTTACAAGATACCAAGTGCGGAAAGAAAAGTCAATACAAAATCAAGACAGTAAGAAGGAATATCGGGTCCTGCGGACTCTGCAGCTACCTCGAATATCCACAAACGTCGCCTCGCACAGCTACTGAATCACTGCTGAGAGGTACCTGGATCTGCACACAAGGTGCATGGAGTAAAATGAGTACTTCCAGACTCAGTGGTAATAAACAAGGGTAAGACAGCGCAGATAAGAAATCCGCAATAAAACACTATGTAAAGCTATAATCGGCTACCCTGTCATAGAATCAATCTTCATTGTACCTGTTCTAACAAATACCAATAAATAGCATAACAGCTAGCAGATGTAGCTAAATGCAATGCAATGCATGATATGACCGCTACGGCGCGTGGCCCGACTCCAATTTTGGGTACCCGTGCTCACTGTGGGGGTTCAGACTCCGGGAGGGGCTCCTACAGCCCAAGCACATCTCATAGAGATATTCCTGCGGCGTGGAGTCCGATCCAACATATATCTCGGCGTGCAGCCCGATCCACTACTAGTCAGCTAATATGCAGATACAGCCTCGCAGGCTCAAAAGTAGTTTTTGAAAACTCTTTTATCATTTTTCAGTTGGAAAACAGTAATATCAAGTTCCGGAGATTGGAATTAGCATAATAACAAAAATAGCTGCGGACTAGTAGTAAACTAGCATGTCTATATGATAAGACAATGATAACGATCCTCGTGGGATCCAATAACTGGCTCACGGCCCACATGTATACTCAACCGCCCAAGAAGGGGTTCCTCGGCTCAAGAGTGGCCATTATCACAATATATATATATATATATATGCAACCATCCGAGAAGGAGGTTCGACGGCTCGAGAATAGCCAATAATACAACATCAACAGGTCGGACTAATATATAGTCTCCAGTTCATGATCGACCCCGCACTCTCGAGAGTGTGCGTGTCTCGCCGCTATACGAGCGTCACAAAGTGGTATACCGGGGTTTCGAACCCGCCGGTCATCACCCACGTCTATTACTCACCTCAATACGGCGCGACGACTATTCCGCAATGCCACTTGCCACGAGAATCAAGCTCCGCACGTGTAGAATATGATCCAATACGGTAGAAATACAACAAATTAGGCCAATGGGACTACACCCAATCAATACAACTCAATTTACATCAAAATTCCCAAAGTTGTCAAAACCTGACCTTTCGGTACGCTTATCGAAAAATCACGAAAGTCACATATTCGGAACCCTCGTCTCAATACGAGTCTAAGCATATCAATTTTACCAAATTCGGACTCCGTTTGCCCATTCAAAACCTTGATTTTCTAAAGTTCAAGCCTAGGGCTAAATCCTCCATAATTTACCCCAAATTCCTCCATTTTCATGATATAATTGCATAATATTATCAATACTAATCATAGTTTAAGTCCATAGTTGATTACTGATGATTTCCCTTGAATTTCTCTTCAAAATCGCCCAAATCGCCTCTAAAGCGGAGACCCAAATGTGTGAAATGTTCTGAAATTTTTCTAACTTCTGATACACTTAACTTACAGCGATTTTCGCTTCTGCGGATAAAATTCCGCTCCTACGAGTCCGTATCCGCGACCAAAGGGTCGATTCAGCGATTCCAGGCCTAGCCGGCCAATTCCGCTTCTGCGAGAATAGGACCGCTTACGCGTGTCCGCTTCCGCGATTTAATCCCCGCTTCTGCGAAAACTCCCGCTTCTGCGCTCCAGAGTCCGCTCCTGCGGACTCGCCCAGGCGGTCAAGAATCCGCTTCTGCGGACCTTCCCATTTTCTTCTCGTCCGCTTCTGCGATCACTGGCTCGCACCAGCGATGCCGCTTCAGCGGAAAGGAGTCCGCTTCTGCGGTGCCAAGCGCTCCTGCGCTCCTCAGTCCGCTCCTGCGGACTCGCCTCCGCGCCCACATTTCCGCAGGGGCGAAAATGACAGAACCAGAACTCTTCAACCTGCAATTTCCATGATTTTCTTCCGTTTAACCATCCGAAAACACCCCGAGGCCCCCGGGACCTCATCCAAACACACCAACATATCTTAACACCTTATTCGAACTTGCTCCAATCCTCAAAACATGTCTAATAACACCAAACCCATAATTCACATCAAATTCAAGCCTAAATTCCTTAAAACTTCCGAAACTAACATTCAATCAAAAACCCGACCAAATGACGTCCGAATGACCTGAAATTTTGCGAACATATCCAAAATCACATAACGAAGCTACAGGAATTGTCGGAATTCCATTCCGACCCCCAGATCAAAATCTCACCTACCGTTCGGATTTCGCCAAAATTCAACCTTAGCCAATTCAAGCCTATTTCTACACCGGGCCTCCAAATTCAATTCCGATCGCTCCCCTAAGTCACAAATCACCTCCCGGAACTAACCGAATCATCATAATCCGATTCCGAGCCCTCTAACCAAATAGTCAACTCCGGGTTGACTTTCCTTATTCAAGTTTCCTTCGCAAAGGCTATATGCCTCATTTTCAATCCAATTCACTCCTAACTCACCCGATAGACTTTAACACTGATATAAAAGCATAAAACATACAATTTCAACATAACGGGGTGGTAATTCCCGTGATGACGGGCCGGGTCGTCACATTCTATTTACCGTTGCATGTACTCTTGACCATCTATGATAGCAAATATCATAGAGGTATGATTTAACACGAGGGTCTATCTCTTCAATCTTCAATATTCTTTCGTTAAAATCACAGATTGTATGACCTTGCTGTAGCAAAGTACAATTCATGTAATTGTAGATGACCCTTCTTGAATTTTAACCTTATATTTGTCGAAATATGCCACATACAAAAGTAGTGTGGCATGCCCGGATAGATAATTGATGTTGCCTTTATTATACTCTCATTTCTATCTGAAACAACACACATTGAAGGTATTTGACCATATGCCTGCTTGAATCGCTCAAAGAACTACTTCCAAGATGCATCATTTTCAGAATCAACCACAGCATATGCCAAGGGCAATATTGTACCTACATTTAAAATTCATAAATTACAATTTACCGTCAAATATAAATAAGTTATCTACATTTTATTTGTAGTACCTACATAACAACTTTAAACTTACTACAATGTATCCACATTTTATAAACTGCCTATAAAATAATTACTAAAATTTAACACTTTTTACCTGCTGCATCCACGGTGCTTGCAGTTAGCATAATTCCCCGGTAGGTTGACTTTAAGAATGTCCCATTAACAACTACTACTGGCCTACAATGTTGCCCACCACTTATTGATGTAGAAAAAGCGACAAATGCGTACAAGAAGCACTCATCTGATGTCTTCTTCAATTTAACATGAGAACCAGGATAAGTCTCCTCAAGAATATAGAAATATTTGGGTAATTTGCTGTAGGAGTCAGCCGGATTCCCTCTCAAAAATTGTAAAGTATTTTCATTTGCTCTCCATGCTTGCATGTAGCTTTGGTTTACTCTGTGTTCTGCTAACATGTCAGTCTATATGTCCTTTTGTGTGTACACAATTTTTGGATGAAAATACTTTGGAATGATCATGCTACCAACTACAGATGCAATACGTTAGCACTGTCAAAATGTTTCGTCCATTAAGGAGCATGTGTATTGTTGGTTGAAACTCCTTATCTTGAACATTGCAGAATCATTGATTGATGTTGCCTTGAAGTGCCATTTACAGTTTTCACCAGCGCGTACAAGCCAATAGCTGTAAAAAAAACAAATTGTAATTGTAGTTGCAGTAGAATGGTTGTTTTAAGGGAAAATAACATACAATTAACTACAATTTATCTACAATATTAAAAACCATATTTTTTGAACAATTCACTGCTTAGAATTAGATTTTCTCCACACCTTCTATTACTAGATATTTTAACTTTGAAATGGAGCTTGTGCACCACAGAAAAGTGCTTCATTGCAGCAGCTACAATTTACTTGTCCTGATACACTTGTCCTTCTTCAATATCGATTTGCGTATATTCTTTTATTATTTCACTTTGATATTTCTCTATATCTGGAGATGATAGCATATCAAGTAACTTCAGCGATCCAGAAGAACCTGCATCAAAATAGAGATAATCAGTATCATTATATATTTGTAGAATCTTTGTAGATAAATTGTAGATAGCTAAAAAAAATTACAGTTTTCTATTTTTAAGTTATGACATTGTAGTTAGACTGTAGTTAAATTGTTTCACTTTGTAGATTGCTATCAAATCACTATTGCTTACTTCTTTCTTTTTGAGAAATTGTTGTCAAATTGTATATATATGTAGTAAATTTGTAGATAATATCATAAAACTAAAATTCTAAGCATTTTTCCAACTACACAAATCTGCACTTGTGTTATTATTTGTGATTGTCAATTCCATATTAAAATCTCGAACACTTACACATAGAGAATATGAACCTAAGTTTTTATTTTCCTTTTTGGTCTCCATATACGCATGAACCCACATATCATTCCTACTCTCCATTGCGGAACAATTGTCGTTCACAATGTATTTAGTTTCTACAATTTTTTCAACAGTATCAATTTACAGTTGTTCTGCAATTGTAGAGATCAAAGTACTGTAGCTTGAATTATCATCTACCACATTGGCACCCACTTCAAAATCCCTAAATATGCCATAGGCATCCCAATTGCCATTAAATTGTAGCATAACTATAATTTTGGACATGATTTATTGTCGATGTTGATTTTTTTTTATTTCTAGATTGAAAGAAGAAAAGATGAAGAAGAGATATATTTGATCTACAATTTGACATAAGCAACGACGAAGAACAGATTTTTTTCAACTTTGAGTTGTTGAAACTCGAAAATTTTGAATTCTATAATTTGAATTCAAATCTTAGAAGCTGTTAGTAGTTGAATATTTTCGTAGTTTTTGTAGCTGTTAGTAGTTGAATATCTGTTCGTTCCTTTTTTTTTTCTTCAGAATTTGAATTGTAGTTTTGGAGAATAAAACGCAGATATGAAATCTCCTTTCCTTTTTTTAAAGATTGAATTTAATGTAGAATCAATTATCACCAAGAATCTCTCCTTAATTGTAGCGTGTTTTTAAGGAAGATTTTGATCCATTAATGCTTGATTTTCTAATGGTACAATTTTTATTGGTACAATGTGGACTGGACGAGTAATATACAAAATATGTATATTTTTGATAATAAAATTTCATAGTATATGATATAGGAAGTAAAAATCCCATACATCAAATCAACTTTCTTGATTCTGGATTTGACATGGTCTTTTAACTGCAAATACCTAAATTCACAACAAATAATGTAAACTCAGGAAACTGATTACTGTAACAAGTAAAGAGTAACCAGAAAAGACTTGTATATATTAATACACATATGCATGCAAGAAACATCTGCAAAAAGTTTTGCTACCTCATCCCATACATGAAAGCTTCATAATTTAGGAGCCAATTGCATCTCTATCTGACTAATTAACTCGGTGACGAGCCATGCAAGTGTAAGCACCCAAGCAGTACATTTATAGGTTGTCCAACCCGAAAAATCTTGCAGGGCGGCCTTGAATTACACCCAAGCAGTACGTTTACAGGTTGTCCAACCCGAAAAATCTACCAGGCCGGCCTTGAATTAAGATAAAAGGGGAGAAAATTAAAAAGGTATTTTTACCTACCTATATTATAATAGAAACATATTTACTACTTTTATTTAGGCTCCTTATTAATTACTTTATATACCCATATTTACCAGTTTTATACCAAATATTAAAAAAAGAGGAAATGAAATATACCTTAAATAGTGGGTATCATTTACACAAAATATCCTACATTTAAGATATCCAAAATCAATACTAATCCAAAATCCCTTCACCGTAGGAAACTCATCCCAAAATCATCACATATGTTTGTAATCATCCAAAGTAACAATACCAATTGATACCCATAATCTTTCTAACCCAAAAATATCGCTTACTCCTCTTCCATTGTTATACCCCCAAAATTGCAGAAGAAATTCGAAGATTTACTCTACAATCAAGTTTTGGGTAAGCTTCACTCTACATTAAAGTTGGTTTTAGGTTGAATTTCATAAAAAAACTTGAGGAAGATGAAGTTTTGGAATTGTATTACGATTGTATGATAAACATATCATAATTGTATTTAAGTTGTATTTGATGCATCAATACCTAAGACAATTTTGCTACAACACTCATACTATTAAAATACAATATTATATTTTACTTTAAATTTAGAGTTGATTCTAGGTGGATGTTTTAAATTGAAACTTTAAAAAGATGAAGATCAAAATTGTATTATCAATTAGAATCTATCACAATTTGTACCTAAAATAATACATGATACAATACTAATACTAAAAATATTGGTTTATGTTTAGTCAACAATGACATGCTGAAAATGTTGATTTATGTTTAGTCAACAATGGCACTCCAATTGGAAGAGTTGGTGGAAAGAGTTGGCATGAATGCCAGGAGGAAGATTCCTCCTTTGATGTCACCCATTAAGAGAATGTAGTTTGATGTCACCAATGATATCTAGAGGAGGTCCTTACCTCTATAAATGAATGCACTCTTAAATAATACAATATATTGTAGTGAGCAGAGAGTTAAGAGAGAAATTCTCTTAAGTGTAATTGGGAAATCTCCCCTTCCTTTGAAAATAATAGAAAGGCAATTGTTCTCTAGTGGACGTAGGATTATTTTGATCTGAACCACGTTAAATCTTGTGTTCTTTCTTTTACGTTTCCGCTAACAATTGATATTAGAGCGACAAGATTCATAACGATCCAAGGAGAAAGAACAAGCAAAGATGAGCTCCATGAAGTTTGAAATTGATAGATTCAGTAGACGCAACAACTTCACTATCTGGAAGATCCAGATGATGGCGTTATTGTGGAGGGAAGGTTCAATCCATGCTATTGACAGAAAGTATCCTAAGGATATATTATCTCCCGACAAGGAGAAGATTGAAGGGGATGCATTGAGTGCAATCCAGCTAACCCTTGCACCTAATGTGCTTTGTGAGGTGAGTACATGAACCGAAGAGACAACCAAACAGTTATGGGAAACGCTAGAAGGGCTATACCAAGACCGATCAGTAACAACAAGGATGTTGTTACAATGGCGTCTTCACACATTTAAGATGGGGTCAGATACTTCGTTACAAGATCATTTAGATGTGTTCAATAAACTTGTCATTGACTTGCAGATTGCAGGAATTAAAAGAGAGAAGGAGACGCTTGCATGTGCTTTGCTATTTTCATTGACTTCAGGATATCGTGATATTGAGAATTCAATAATGTATAGCAAGGTGCATATCAAGCTTGAGAAAGTGCGGCAGACACTTAACTCTACTGATGTGCAGAGGCATATCGAAGGATACAGAGATGACCAGACAAGTGGGCTCTTTGTGAGAGGCCGGACTAGCCAACAGGGAAAGAGCAAATCAAATTACAGATCAAAGTCTCATGTGAACAAGAAGAATATAGAGTGTTGGGGTTGTGGCAAGAAGGGGCACTTTGAACGAGATTACCCAATGTCAAAGTCCAAGGAAAAGGCAAGTGCATCTACAGTGGAACAAGTACATGATTTTAATAATGATTATGTACTAACAATATTGTGTAATAATAGTAATTATGGAAACAAATGGGTGTTAGACTCTGCTTGTACTCTGCATATGACATTTCGAAAAGACTAGTTTAGCAGCTATGAGAAAAGTGGAGGAACCATGGTAATAGGCAATAATGTAACTTGTGCAATAGTTGGCATTGGCTCAGTTCGGGTTCGCTGCCATGATGGAGTCGTGAGGACTATTACACAAGTCCTTCATGTTCCTGATCTGAAGAAGAATTTGTTCTCCTTGGGTACTCTGGATGAACAAGGCTACAGGTACATGAGCGAAGCAAAAACTATGAAGGTGAATAAAGGTTCTTTAGTCATGCTGAAAGGCAAGCTGGAGAACGGCCTTTACACATTGGCCGGAAGCATCATTGTTGGCTCTACAAATGCATCTACATTGCAACTATCTAATGATGACAAGGCAAGACTATGGCACATGAGACTGGGTCATATGAGCGCACGTGGACTAGAGATGTTGAAAAATTGTAACCTTTTGGAAGGTGAGAAAATCAACACACTTGACTTTTGTGAGCACTGTGTTCTAGGGAAGTAGAAGAAGGTCATCTTAAGCACTAGCAAACAAGATAAGAGGAGTGCTAGATTACATCCATTCAGATTTATGGGGCCCCTCTAAACTTCCATTGAAGGGCGAAAAGAGGTATCTTCTCACGTTTATTGATGATTTCTCATGAAAGGTTTGGATGTATTTTTTGAAGGCAAAAAGTGATGCTTTTGAAGCATTTAAAGAGTGGAAGATTTTGGTTGAAAATCAAAATTGCAATGAAGAGTTTAATGAATTATGCAAGGTTCATGGGATCTCAAGACATAGGAATGTCATGCATACCCCACAACAGAATGGAGTTGCCGAGAGAATGAACAAAACTCTTCTTGAAAAGACTCGTTGTATGCTCATACAAGCCAAAATTTCCAAAGAATTTTGGGCTAAAGCAGTTCACACTGCTGGTCATATTGTCAATCGATCTCCAACATCGGCGATTGACTTTAAGACTTTGAATGTGGCATGGTCAGGTGAACCCTCTAACTATTCATACTTACAAGTATTTGGGTGTCCACGTTAATGAAGGAAAGTTTTAACCAAGGGCTAAGAAGGCCATATTCGTAGGGTATATGGATGGAGTAAAAGGGTACAAACTTTGGTGTTTGTCTTTACTCAAATTTATAGTTAGTAGAGATGTCACCTTCGATGAATCCTCTATACTTGATCCCCGTAAAGTTTATGTGGAGTTTTCAAGAAACAAGAATAACGACCAGGAGGAGCTTCGGGTGGAGCTTGCCAAGGAAAAGGATCAAGAGACTCAGGTTAAAGATGAGACGGAAGATGTAGACCTTGAAGAACTTGCTGTCAATGAACCATACACAATTGCGAAGGGGGGGGAGAAGAGGCAGACATGAGAACCGGAACGCCTTATAAATCAAGCAAACTTGATTGCATATGAGTTCATAGCTGTGAGCACATGATTTTTTGCACTAGGCAAACAAGTTCCAAAATTAAAATAAATAATATTTTTGGGTGCAATTACATGTTTGTTTGAAATTAGAAGCATTTGGGTGATTGGATAATTAGAAATTAAAATTAGAAAAGAAAAAAATAGGTTAATTACTTACATTGTTGAATTAATTAGTTAAAAAAAAATCATCAAAGATAGATTTAATTAGCGGAAAATATAGAAAAATAATAAAATATTGCAAAACAAATGTCAAAAAATTAGTGAAGATAGGAAATAAAGTATTTTTAAATAATACAAAAGAAAAGAAAACAAAAATACAAAAGAAGGTGTTTAAATAATTAAAATACCAGAAAATACAAAAAATACACATAGGTGTAATAAAACTAGGCCAAATGTTGTCCAAATAGTTGACCCAGCGTTTGAGCCCAAAAGATCCGGTCCATGGCCTTTGAATTAATAGAATCTCAGCCGTTCATTGCATCACATCCAACGGCTAAAATTTTAGCGGAATTTTTAAATTAGCTGAGATGTGAGATCGAATCATAGCCGTCCGTTTGAAATAATCTAAGGGTCGAAGACTTCTGTCTCATCTATAGCTAAACGATACCGTTTAAGTAACGTGATTGGTGACCGTTGATCTTCATCAAATAAACGGTCCGGATTACCCAACTCCCTCGCCTATAAAAGGCTTGTGTCGTTTAGAGACGACCATTTTTAGAAAGTTCAAACCCTAGCCGCCTCCAAAATCTCTCCCGTCTTCTTCTTCTTCATCGTCATCACCTTCAAACCCTAGCCGGCCATGAGGCCACCACCTCCCACGGTGGTCTCCGGCCACCCTCTAACCCCTCCTCTATTCTTTTCTTTCTTTCTTCTTCTTCCTCTCCATTAAAACTCCAAAAACAAACCCTGTTCTTGACTTGCCGGTCACCGGAACCTACCTCCGGTGACCACCAAATGATGAATCTCCCTTCCAAACCAATGCCAAACGGACAGTCTTGGTCCGATCTACCCAACCCTACCACTCACCTCCTTCGAACATACCCAGAACTCTTCGAATATCCCAAAAGAAGTCGCCGGAACCCTAACTCCGGCGACTCAAAACTTGAACCTTTCAAAGATCTGATCTTTTTACCCTCCCAAACACCCCGCTGCAACCAAAACTCAAAAAGACTTCGCCTTGAAGTCTAAAAGAAAAACAGAAAGAAAAAAATGAGAAAAAATGAAAAAAAATAAAGAAAGATAAACAAAAGGTCTGGAAAACAGATCGAAAAGAAATAAAGGAGGAAAATGGGAAAGCTCGGGGGACAGGCCCCGCTAAGCTAAGTTCCCCGCCTTTTTCTGCTTTATTAGCTTTCTTTGCTTGTCTATTCATGTTTTCCTTTGTTTTCTCTTGCTTTTGTTTTGATATCTTTTGCTAGTCTTTAGACTCTATATCTTGTGCTTCACATGTTAGTAAGGTTTTTAACTTGCTCATCTCTTATATCTCCCTCTGTGTTATCTGTTTCTTTGATTAGAAAGAGCTTGTTAGTATTAGGGTTTTGTTCATCGTTAGTTTTCTTGTTTTGACTTGTCTCCTCTGTTCTATCTATCATGATTCTTTCTTCTTCTAAGTTCAAAGATATGTCTTTTCTTTGTCGTCTTGACTTGTGGTTTCTGATTCATTTCAAAAGCATGACTGTTGATTTTTTTTTGTTTTATTTCTCATCTCTTATATGTTTATTCCTCTGTTTGTCTGTTTAAAGTCATGCTTTATTTCTGATAAGTCAAAAGTTACTTTGATTCTCTTCTTTTCTTCATTTTTGTTGAATCATATAGTTTTTGATCTGTTTTGACTCTTATAGCATAACTCTTCTTCTATTGTCATGCATGCTCTGTTCTCTTTTCATCTTCGTATTAAGTCACCTTTGTGTATTCTTCACCCTTGTCTATAAGTTTCCCTGTTTGTCTGGTCTTCAATATCTCATCTTTAAAAGCAAATATCTCTGTTGTTTCCTGTCACGACCCTAGTTCACCAATTGTGAACATGTCATGATGGCACCCAGTCCCCACGACTGGGTAAGCCTAACACGTTGCGGAATATACAAGTTATAAATACTTAAATAAGAAACGGCGGAAAATAGCATAAAAGATATGTAATCCGTGCCGCTTGACACATACATCCATCACACAATGAATAAAACACTACCAAGATCCGGAACCCCACGGTAACACAGACTAAAAGGGGAATACAACTGTGGCTCTATGTGTAAAGAGTATCTAACAACGAAATGAAGAAAAATGTCAACTAGTAATACTAGAATAGAAGGGAAGCCTCCGGATCCGCGGACGTAGCGGATCATACCTCGAAGTCTCCCAGAAAGCTGCAGAATCACCTAGTACGAGCCTGCTCTGATGTACCTGGATCTGCACAACAAAAGTGTGCAGAAGAGTAGCATGAGTACACCACGGCGATACTCAGTAAGTGCCAAGCCTAACCTCGATGGAGTAGTGATGAGGTAGGTCAGGGCCCTACTGAGAAAAACAATAATATAATGATGATAACAAAATAAACAGTTTAAATGATAATAATTTCCGAAACAACAACATTATGATGATTACTGCAACTGTCTACAATTAAGCTAACAACAAATAACCAACTCAGATAAACAAATCCAGGATCTGTGGGAATTGAACCCACATTCCCATTCTCAGTACCTCAGGGTCTCCGGGAATCGAACTCGCAGCCCATGTCTCAATAATATCCCAATAACTCAGGATCTCCGGGAATGGAACCCGTAGTCCCTACCAATAACTCAGGATCTCGAGAATCGAACCCTTAGTCCCTACCAATAACTCAGGATCTCGGGAATCGAACCCGTAGTCCCTACCAATAACTCGGGATCTCGGGAATCGAACCCGTAGTCCCTACCAATAACTCAGGATCTCGGGAATCGAACCCGTAGTCCCTACCAATAACTCGGGATCTCGGGAATCGAACCCGTAGTCCCTACCAATAACTCAGGATCTCGGGAATCGAACCCGTAGTCCCTACCAATATCACCGGGTCTCTGGGAATCGAACCCACAGCCCTGGGTCTCCGGGAATCGAACCCGTAGTCCACAAGCACAGCCAATTAAGGAATCCACAGAGAGAATAATTATGCTTAACTATAACTTCACCGAAAAATAGTGCCAATAATTAACAAGGAGTTCAAATAAGGCAATTAGGCAACTAAACAGTTAAGTGCTACCTAATCATGCTCTTCTAACCACTACCGGGTAAAATATCAAATTAACAGCCAAGGACAGAGATATCGCTCATCGAACATTTTTTGAATAAAGTACGTGTTCAACAACCAGCGCATGTACATGCCCGTCACCTCGCGTACAAGGCATTTAAACTACCACATAATATCTTAGGGGTGAAAATTCCCCCACGCGAGGTTAGACAAGCCACTTACCTCAATTCCGGTACAAAACCGCTAAGAAATAACCCTCTTGCCGCGAATGTCGGCCTCCACAAGTGTAGTATCCGATAAAAATCAATAGAATCACATCAAAATAGGCCAATTGGGCATTACCCAATCAAAATAACTCAAAATGCACCAAAACCCACAAGTTGCCAAAACCCGACTTTCGGTACGCTTATCGAAAAATCACAAAAATTATATATTCGGGTTCCTTATCTCAATACGAGTCCGTGCATATAAAATTTATCGAAATCGGACTCCGTTTGCCCATTCAAATCAAAGATTTTCTAACATTTAGGCCTAGGGCTCAAACCCACCTTTAATCTTCCAATTTCGGTGAAATAATCATGGATTTCATGATAAACCAACGAATTAAGGTCAAGAAACTTACCCCCGATGATTTCCCGGTGATATCCCAGCGTTTCCCCTTCAAAATCCTCTCTTGGAGCTCAACAATGGCGTTTTTGATTTATGGGTCGCGGCTGAAATGTTTCTGGACTTAAGTCACTGCGAGACATTTTTACTCTATGCGATCGCATAATCCTTGTTGCGATCGCATAGAACAAATTTTGACCCTCGCCAAACTACTCTATGCGATCGCATAGTCCACAATGCGATCGCCATGCTCACCAAAAATATACCTATGCGATCGCATACCCTGCTCCACGATCGCATAGGACAAAAGCTGGACCTGGGACCCCTCTTCTCTATACACTATGCGATCGCATAGGACTGTACGCGATCGCAGAGCACAACTTTCCAGAACTATGCGATCGTATATCCATGCCCGCGATCGCATAGTGTGAGCACGTGATTTTTGCCCTACATGAGAATCACTCCCAGAAAATTCAAAAAAATAAAATAGTTTTGTGTTGAGCATGATTTTTGTGATTTTTGTGTTATTTTTATCTTACATTTTGCATTTTTGTGTGTACGTGTTTATTTATTTAAATTAGTAAAATACAAAATATATACATCATGTTGTGCATTTTTTTTAGTGTTTAATATCAAAATTATACGGTTTACATTTAAGTGATATGTAATTATGTGGGATGATTGTAGTAAAAATTAATTGTGTTATGAGTTAGTATATATATATATATATATATATATATATATATATATATATATATACATATATATACACACATATGTATATGATACACCATGGAATGTAGTATGGAAATCGGAATTGGGCCATAGCAAAACCAGGCCCAATGTAATTCAATACACCACCCAATTCCCTACCCGGCCAGCCCAACACCTCAGCCCAACCCGACCCGGTCCGAAATAATCAAACCCCCCTCTTTTCAATACACCATCATTTTCATTACACAAAAAAGAAACCCTAAAATCCTAAAACACTCCCTAGCCGTCACACCTTACACCCCACCCCCTCTTCTTCATCTTCCTCACAACACCCACATCCATGGCTGCCAACTCCCACGCCGAACAGACCCTTAAGCAGCCATGACGACCACCTCCATCATGCTCGAGTAGTAACTCATCCCCCATAACCATGGCTTCATCATCTTCTTCATGAACTAGACAACAATGGAAGCCGCCACTTTCACCAACGATCGTCCAAGCGACCAGCAGCCTCACAACTGGCAGCTTCATGTCGACGCCGCTACAATAGCCTCACGATCGACACTGCCGCCAGCTTCTTCTTCTTCGACATCAGCAACACATTTTCTCGCGACCAGCAGCCACACATTTTCTCGCGACCAGCAGCAACACTTTCACCAGCGATCGTCCAAACGACCAGTTTACCATAAGCCATAGCCCGCCACTAGTCCACCAGTGTCGCTGGTTGCAAGCCGTGTTCGTCATCAATCATCTTCGCCAGTGTGTTCGTCGTTTTTGCCAATATGGTCGTCATCATCGTCCGTCGTCATCTTCAGTCTATCCACTGCTCGTTGTTGTTTAAAACGATCGCTAGACCACATTTTGTTTACGTCAAAGGTAAAGCCTTCGTCCGAGATTCTGGTTCGATGTTATCGATTTGTTTGGAGCTGTGTTGATTTTCGGTTGTAGTTGTTGCTTCAATCCATTTACCATTTCAGGTTCATCTTTGCTCCGTTGATTTATCTTTTTCAAATTGAATTAGTTTATGTGAATGTTTAATGTAGTTTTGGTTTCAACAAGTTTGAATGTGTTTGTGATTAGGAAGATATCACTGATAATTAGATGCTTGTGAATTGCTACAAGTGTCCGAGTTCTTTGTTTTTTCTTACTTGTGTTACTAGATATGGCTTTCATTCTTGCCTCCTATTAATTGGGAATTAATGTATTCGGATGTTTGGTTCTGTCTAACTCAGAAGGATCGTGTCTTACTGGTAGCTTCAAGAATGCTTCTAATAAAGATTCATGCTAAATGATTTCCATGCCCGTTCATGTTTTTTAGAGTCCATCATGATTGGTTCCCAATATGATTGGTTCGTTCTTGTTGTTTTGATGTTAAATGATCTAATACGAGTTATAGTAAGTTTGTTATGTGAATTTTGTTAGGCATTGGTTATAGCTGATAGTGATTCGGTGTTTAATTAGGAATTAATTTTGGTCAGTTGTTTAGCATTGTTACAAATGAAGGTTTGGGGGAAGACTAGTGATTTCAGTAGTTTTAGGGGTAATACGGAAATTGAAAAACTTAAAGAATTATTTATGTTAAAGTATTTTATCCACTAAGCACTAATAACATTAAAAAAGGGGGTATTGTTTACTACTTAGTGAGGAACAAGACATAGTGGCTTGGGAAGATGTTAAAAGAAGTAATTAAATATGTTGCCCATAACTTTTGAATTAATTAAGGAAAAGACAAGTGTTAGTGGGGAACCAAACAAGTAAGCATGGGGAACCATTTAACTTGAATCAAGAAGTCATTTAGGGGGAGGGGTCTGTCTTTAGCTATAAATATAGCATTAATCTGGAACAGTAAAGAAAAAACACAGTAGGGGATTCGAAAAACATAGATACACATATTCACAGCATACATGGACGGACACTCATAAAAAATAGACAAGTGCTCACTTGTTTGCTTCTGTTCTTCGGTTGCTTCAGTTACTGTTGGTTTGTTGCTGTTAAGGCTATTGTTGTCGCTATTGTTTATTGTCGAGGTTGTTGTTGTGGTTTGTCGAGGTTGTTGTTGTGGTGGTTGCTGTGTTGTCGTGGGGGTTCTGTTGCTGTTGGTCTGTTGTTAAAGCTGTTGCTGTTGGTCTGTTGTTAAAGCTGTTGCTGTTGGTCTGTTGTTGTTAGCCGCTGTTTGTGCTGCTCTATAATGCATCCTCACTTCTCTTTTCTTTAAATTCTAGGTACACATCTTTAGAATACCAGAAATTGTAGTTGGCAAGTTCAAAGTTTGGACATATATGAAGATCTGAAGTCTATGTTTAAATTCATCCTGTTTTGTATATTACACATCTGCAATCGCATCATATTTGTATACGTTAACTGATGAATTATGGACTGTATCTATTTTGTATGTAATCCATGTTGGTCAATGTTAAATTGAAATTAGAAAACCAAAACAGGGATTTAGTCTAGAACTAGAAATTAGTATGGTCTTATTTAAGATTTGAATATCAAAGGTCATTTTGATTAATTGCGACATGTGTTCGAATAGGGATTAAGACTCAAACCGTTAACATTCAAATGATTGAATTGTGTGAATCGGGTTTATATAATTATCCTAATTCTGAATTTACGAGGTCACTTGGGTAAATAACGTCATTTTAATTAGCAATTTGAATAATATTAATAACTAAGGTAGTGATGAACATTAGCATGAAGTTCAAAAAAATGACTTTTGTATTACACATAGTTAACTTCAATGTTTCGGTTTATCTAATACTGGTGGTTTAAATTAATTAGAGAATGGTTAGTTTATGTTGACATTTTTCAAATTCGTATGCTATTTATAATTTTAGTTTTAGTATTATTCGCTTGTAGAATAAGGCATAAAACAATTTCCCTTATGCAAGCTCGAGTGCAATTTCCGTTCACATTGGTTTAATAACTAATAAGAGGTCCGAGCTTATAAACATGCAATAAATTAGGACCTTTTTCTCTTTTATTTAGAGACGAACTTAATAGAAAAAATGTAGTCACTTTAGGATTGTCCTTTTAAAATAAACGAGACGAGCCTCGCCAAAAAATACACAATTGTGGGGCCCTCGAATAATTGTCATGAAAACTTAGACTTGGAAGGACCGTTTAGCGAATTTCACGGTCCTTTTCCCAAAGTTAAATAGACGATAGACTCTTTAGGCACGACTTGAAATAAAATTACTTTCCTGAATACGGGTGTGCATTTATGTGACCCAAATCTTACTCTCGGCGAAACTGAAATACATTAGAGTCGCAGGCGTACTGGTTATGGTGCGGCTCGAAATGTGTTTTCGTAACGTCGCAATTCTTCTAAAAAAAAAATAAGAGCGGAGCATTAAAAGCACATAGTTAAAATATATAAAAGAATCGGATAGAAACAAAAATTGCAATTGAGCGACCGTGCTAAAACCACGGAATCCGGGAGTGCCTAACACCTTCTCCCGGGTTAACAGAATTCCTTATCCAGGTTTCTAGTTTCGCGGACTGTATTACAGAGTCATAAATTTCCTCGGTTCGGGATTAAACAGGTGACTTGGGACACCATTATTTTCCCAAGTGGCGACTCTGAATAATTAAATAAATCGATCCCGTTCCGACTGTCCTTTAAGTGGAAAAACTCCTTCCCTGACTATTATTATTGTATCCCTTCTCGGGGTGTAGTATTAAACAGTGGCACATTTTACGGGGTCTAAGAATTCGAGCTCAGTTAAATTGTTGTTTTGTCTATATCTGATTTTACTACATGTTTAATTAACGTGCTACATGTCTACCGCTTTGATACTAGTTGCACTGTATATACAAACTGTTATATGTTTACCGCTTTGATATTACGTGAACTGTATATAAAACTGTGCCGCAAACCCTTCACTTCTCACCCCCAGGGATGTGCTCACTGGTTGAGACTCCTTATTCTGTTAGTGTCATAACCCGAAATAATAAAGAGGCTCGGAAAGTTTCTAAGCCGGCTGGCCTTTTGGTTCCCGGAAAGGAGCTCCTTCCTCAGCCCGAGTTGTCCGCTTGGGTACACAGTCTAGAACACATACCCAGGTTTTGAACTTAGAGTAACGTGACTTCGTGCCGGATCCCTAGTAGGAACGCTTATTTGCATCATGACTTAGGGGACTCAACACAGGGGTTGGGTCCGTCTAGGACAGGTGACCCGTTAATCAAAGACCGAGCATATTATATGTTGCATTTATTTATCATGTATTATTATGATGATTGGTTAAATTCCTGAAAACAAAAAAAATAGAATTTCGGAATAGAAAAAAATCAAAAATATTGACGAAATGCTGTCGAAAATTTGAAAATTTGAAAAGTAGGAAGAGCAATTTTGTTGAAATAATTGGTCATAAAATAATCTGACCGAACTACGCTGGTTTGATTCTCCCCATTAGGTGAGATACGTAGGCAACCCTCATCGGGTCCAACCACCCCTTCAAAAAATAAAAAAAAAATGTCGAAGTTTTAGTTTTCAATGAAATCAAAGTGATGCCGTTTTTGCAAATAGCCGAATGTTCTGAAAGGATGCCGGAAGGCTGTTTTTTGCAAAAATAGCCACTTTGAATCATTTTTAATTTGCGGGCACAGCCTTGAAATATTCCTTGTGGAAATGTTGCAAGGCCATAGCCGCAAAATCAAGTTCGGGTTCACACCCCGTTTGCAAAAAAATAAAAATATATATATATAAAAAAAAATCAAAAAAGAAAAAAATGTGTGTGTTTAATTTTGTCAATAAATCAAAATGACGCTGTTTTTGAAAATAGCCGAATGTTCCGAAAGGACGCCGGAAGGTTGTTTTTTTTGAAAAATAGCCACTTTGAATCATTTTTAATAATTTGCGGGCACATCCTTGAAATATTCCTTGTGGAAATATTGCAAGGCCATAACCGCAAAATCAAGTCCGGGTTCACACCCCTTTTGCAAAAAATAACCAAAAAAATGTCAAATTTTTTATTATGTTATAAATAAGTCGGGTGATGCTATTCTTGCTTAAAACAAGCTGAATGTCCCTCAAAAGGACGCCGGAAGGCCGTTTTTGCAAGAATAGCCACTTTGGGTCATTTTAAACAATTTTGGACACAGCCTTGAAATATTCCCTCGCGGAAATGTCGAAAGGCTGTATCCGCAAAAATCAAGTTTGAGTCATCGCTCAACTTTTTAAAAAATATCCACTCTATCAAATAAGCCATTACATGGCTGGAATTTTGCTGAAATAGCCACATTTTTGCATTTTAACTTCCTCAGTCTTGTGTTGGCCTGTGTCGGTGCTGAACGATGCCCCATAGGCCCCAGGATAACAATTTTTGATTTTGCGTCTTCTGAAATAAAATTTTGCAAAAATAGCCACTTTGTCTAAATAAGCCATTACGTGGCCATTTTATGAAAAATATAGTTTTGCGTTGGTTTATGGTGATGCCGAACAATGCCCCATGAGCCACGGGATAAAAAAAAAAAAAATTTTAAGTTTATCCTTTTAAATTAAATTTCGCAAAAAATAGTCATTTTGTCAATTAAGCCATTATATGGCCAATTTTGTAAAAATAGTCAATTGACATTAGAAACTTCTCAGTCTTGTGTTGGTTATGGCGATGCCGAACGATGCCCCATGAGCCACAGGATGGAAAAATTTTCAAGTTTATCTTTCTTAAATAAAATTTGCAAAAATAGTCATTTTGTCAAAAAAAGCCATTATGTGGCCAATTTTGTAGAAATAGTCATAAGTGACACCAAAAATATTCTTATTCTTGTAGAAATCTCCTACACAAGTTTGTAGTTGGAGTCGGCTTGTACAATTTTTATTCAAAAAAAAAAATAAATAAAATAATAATCAAATAAACATCTCTTTATTTCTTGCATTAATTTGCAAGAACTACGCTCGGTCCTGATTCATGCGGGGTCATGATACGTAGGCAATCCACATAGGATTCGACCATTTCCATAACCAAAAAAAAAAATGAAAAAAAAAACTACAAAAGAAAAAAAAAGAGGAAAAATGAAAAAAACCACAAAAAGGGAAAAAGAAAAGAAAGATAGAAAAAAAAAGAAGAATGATCAATAAGCGGGATACCTTAATGCTGACATGCTGGCTTCGTTTTGTTGTGTCCATTTTCAGAAAGGTGGTTGGTTGTGGTTCCAAAATAACTCTTCCCTATAATACAAGGTCAGAGGACAATGGCAGAGAATCTCAAGACTGAGTGGGTTGGTACAGGTACCCGACAACAGCTGGTTGAACGGAACCACGGGTTAGTAGAAGAAGTCAAGATATTGAGACAACATGTGGCTGATATGTATCGGGCGTGGATGGATGGGAAAGCACCACCCCCGCCACCACCTAGCTTCCTGGACTCTGTCCTTACCCGTACACTGAACCCGATGCCAGATGATCCCTCACACTCTCCATATATACCCGCCTATCACAATTTTTCCAGCCATTCGAGTAACTCAATTACTCGTCCCCCAACTATGTTTTCACAACGCTACTCCCGTCCCCAACACCACTACTCTCCCCGGGACAACCAAAATCGTACTTCACCTTCCGGGTACCCAGCTCCACAAAAGGCTTACCAACCCCCACGAACATACCGGAAACCCCCCGGGTCAGGTTTCAGGCCAAATAAGGCGTTTAGGGAGGAGAGGTTGTTGAAGCGAGAAAAGGCGCTCACCCCTATCGGAGAATCCTATGCAAGTCTGTTTGAAAAGTTAAAACATGTCGGCCTCATTACACCGCTCCCCGGATATACTCCCGATCCACGTGCAAGAAGCTTCAATCCTACTGCACGATGTGCATACCATTCCAATGTCAGGAGGGCACGATATTGAGAGTTGCCGTACCTTGAAAAAGGAAATAGAAAGAATGATTCAAAAAGGGTGGTTGATTGTGGTCAATGATGATGACATGGGGCACACAAATCCTCTGGGGGGTGTATTGACTGGAGCTAAAAATGTTGAAGCAGATGGCAGCCTTGGCAATATTGATGCAGAAGTTAGTGGCTAAAATGTTGTGCTTGGTAATTGGGAAGATACTCCATCTTTTGGTCAGCTAGATGGAGCTTTGGTGGTTCGTTTTGTCGTCATTTTTGTTGTCCGAGTTATTTTCAAGGTTTTCTTGTGGTCAAACCCTTTTGTCTTAGCAGTTGGCTTTGGTCTTGCCCAGTTTTGTTTCAGGGCTGTACTCTAGTTTGTTTTGCTTGATTTGTCGTTGAACCATTTCGTCATTAATTTAATGAAGCTTTCGGCCTTTTGTTACTTCCGGTCATTTTTATTTGTTTAGTTCTTTTACCCTTTAGATTTGTCTTGTGCTCAAACGCTGAATCTAGTGACACGACATGCGCACACATAATTATGGCTTAATTCTAAAAGTTAATCATTAAGCAATTGGAAGATGATCGGGTCATCTAAAGGAAACAAAAACAACTTGAGACTATTTGGATCCCGAGTCGTCTGAAACCGGGGCAACTAAAAAGGAAACAGTTAAAGGAAAGCTGGCCAAATCGACGTGGGGTCATTCACAATAATGAAAATGAGAGTGTTGTCCAACTGTGCTTTAAAGATACGACGAATGTTAATTGTGTTGTTTACACTTGGCATGTTTTGAAGATTGGAATGACGAAGGCATTTTGTTCTGCTACCCAAACACTTTATCCTTCGTTAACCATTCGAGCCTTATTTTGATTTCTTTCATACCCCTCCTTCGGAATCGGTACCAAAATTAGAAACACAAATGGGGAAGATAAAGAAAGAAAAAGAGAAAAACAAAAACAACCAAAAAGGAACGAAAAAGAAAAGAAAAAAACTTGAAAAAAGAGGAATTGGGAACTACGTTTGACCTGATTCCTTAAAGAGGATACGTAGGCGCTTCACAGCTCGGTCATAGTGTAAATAAAGAAATAAAAATCCCCAAGTAAAAACTGGGGCAAAGAAAAATTGTGTTTATTGTAAATAAATTTAGGTCCGAAGGTTGTAAATGTTGAACCCAAAATTGATTTTGTTTTGAGCCTTCAATACCCTTTCTTTCTAGCCCTATCCAAATCCCACATTACGGTCCAAAGAAAGACCTTCCGATCAGTCTTCAAAAGATGCCGCGTCAGGCGAGGGATAGAATCCTATCATAATATAACACGGTGATTCTCAGCAGAAAGGACTCTGATTCCCAGCAGAAAGGACACGCGAGAGAGTCTTGGCAGTGACACCCCAATCCCCAGCTAAAAGTAATACAAATGAGAGAGTCTTACCGGTGAAAACCTTCAGAGGCACCATAAGGCGACGAAAGCTGAGAGAAAATCAAAATGCGAGAAGCTTGAAAGTGAAAACCCTTCGGGCACTACAAGCCGAATAAAGGTGATAATCAGATGGAAATCACGAGACAGAAATCGTGAAAGGCAATTAATGACGAAGGATAGGCCATATGTGCATGTCATGACCAGTAGAGTTGGTATCCGCGTTTGATAAGTTTTTATAGATATTTCTTGCTAGAGAGTCATTTTCTTTTTCCTTTGTCTTCTATTTTGTTTCTTTTTATCTTTCTCATTTTTATCAAGAATTCCCCATCAAAGTCTGTCTAGTCAGAACAAGTGAGAAATGACTTCAAAACTTGCCACTAACTTTCCAATTATTATGCAAAACAAGGAAATGCCATTGACGGCAGAAAAGTAGGGTGCGAAGAAGATTATTAAACTGGGGCAGAAAATTTTCTTTTTGAAAACTTTCTGGAAGTCAATATCCACTTGGGGAAGAAGGAAAGTCTTAAGGGAAATGGTCTTCGAACCAGTGTCATCCTCAACAACCTTCAAGAAGAGCGCAACACCAATTTCGAGGAAATGAAAATCTACCGGCAGTGTTATCTTCAGCAAGTTCCGAGGTGGTCGGACAACACAGAGTGGTAAAGGAAGAAAGGAAATCTCATCTTCGACAAAATAACCCCCAGCAAGTTGAGAAACACAGAACGGGGAAAGGATAAATGGAAAAACCCATCCCCAGCAGGAACATCATCTCCAGCAAATGAAATCATTCCCCTACAAGTTTTGAGAACCCCGAGCGAGGCAAAGGAGAAAAGGAAAAACCACCCCACATGAGCGGCACAACCGCTCACAATGTTTTGAACTAATAAATTTTCTTCGATTTGAAACAGGGAAAGAAAGTGCTATTGATAGCAGAAATTCATGCCACAAGGAAGAACACCAATACTGGGGCGGAAAATTTTCTGCCGTTGTTGAAAATTTTCTCGGAGAAACGAGGAAGGCAATTCAAGATGACGTGTCAGGTTTGTCCACCTTCAAATAGGATGCTTCAGGTTTGTCCACTTTCGAACAGGACGTCTCAGGTTTGTTCACTTTCATACATTGATACAATGGGAGTATTCGCCCTCGAATAGGATACGATGGGAGTATTCGCCCTCGAATAGGATACAATGGGAGTATTCGCCCTCGAATAGGATACAATGGGAGTATTCGCCCTCGAATAGGATACAATGGGAGTATTCGCCCTCGAATAGGATACAATGGGAGTATTCGCCCTCGAATAGGATACAATGGGAGTATTCGCCCTCGAATAGGATACAATGGGAGTATTCGCCCTCGAATAGGATACAATGGGAGTATTCGCCCTCGAATAGGATACAATGGGAGTATTCGCCCTCGAATAGGATACGATGGGAGTATTCACCCTCGAATAGGATACGATGTTGTTGAAGTCAGGAGCCCGCCTGAAGAGAGGAATGGCGATTTATTTTCTAAGTTGATGTTGAAGTCAGGAGCCCGCCTGAAGAGAGGAATGGCGACTTATTTTCAAAAGATGTTGAAGTCAGGAGCCCGCCTGAAGAGAGGAATGGCGATTTATTTTCAAAAGATGTTGTTGAAGTTAGGAGCCCGCCTGAAGAGAGGAATGGCGATTTATTTTCAAAAGATGTTGTTGAAGTCAGGAGCCCGCCTGAAGAGAGGAATGGCGATTTATTTTCAAAAGATGTTGTTGAAGTCAGGAGCCCGGCTGAAGAGAGGAATGGCGTTTAATTTTCCGAGTTGATGATTGAAGTCGGGAGCCCGCTTGAAGAGAGGAATGGCGATTTATTTTCAAAAGATGTTGTTGAAGTCGGGAGCCCGCCTGAAGAGAGGAATGGCGTTTAATTTTCAAAAGATGTTGTTGAAGTCAGGAGCCCGTTTGAAGAGAGGAATGGCGTTTAATTTTCAGAGTTGATGATTGAAGTCAGGAGCGCCTGAAGAGAGGAATGGCGATTTATTTTCAAAAGATGTCGTTGAAGTTAGGAGCCCGCCTGAAGAGAGGAATGGCGTTTAATTTTCCGAGTTGATGATTGAAGTCAGGAGCCCGCCTGAAGAGAGGAATGGCGTTTTATTTTCCGAGTTGATGATTGAAGTCAGGAGCCCGCCTGAAGAATGGAGTGGCAATTTCATTTTGATGTTATATTTGAAGTCAGGGAGCCTGCCTGAAGAATGGAGTGACGATTTTAGTTTTGAAGTTATAGTTAAAGTCAGGGAGCCCACCTGAAGAATGGAGTGGCGATTTATTTTTGATGTTGGTTGAGGAAAGTTACAGAGTGCAACAGAAATCCCCGGCATGAATCCAAGTTCAAAATCGGAAGGAAGGCAACAAGGATCAGAAAGATAGATTCAGACTTCGAAGAAGAATAGTTCGGGGATCACAAAGGAGGAACCAATGGTCGGAGTTCGGCAATCAAGATATGCCGAAATAACAATTGTGAGAAGAGAAGGAGCATCAGAAGGAACATCAAGACCGACAGAATAGCAAGGAACATGGGAGAGTCAAGATGAAGAGATAGATAAGATTTCGCACTGCTGTAACTTAGTCTAGCTTCTTGTTTTATTTTAGCACGATGTAATAAGGAGGTCAGTTAAGCAGTGGCAACAGCAGCAATAGCAGTAACAGCAAAATCACAGCAGTCATGGTAGTCCCAGCTACCAAAACTTCCCGAACTACATTGACCTGATTCCCTTTTAGCCAGGGATATGTAGGAGACCTTTGAAGCGAAGGTTCGGTCAAACTTTTCCAAAAAATGCTTCACACGGGGTGCTCGAACAGGCAAAAATCGCTCGTATCCGCTCACTTATCTTTGCACGAAAACTCTTCATGTTTACGCGCAAAGAGGGGCAGCTGTGAGCACGTGATTTTTGCCCTACATGAGAATCACTCCCAGAAAATTCAAAAAAATAAAATAGTTTTGTGTTGAGCATGATTTTTGTGATTTTTGTGTTATTTTTATCTTACATTTTGCATTTTTGTGTGTACGTGTTTATTTATTTAAATTAGTAAAATACAAAATATATACATCATGTTGTGCATTTTTTTTAGTGTTTAATATCAAAATTATACGGTTTACATTTAAGTGATATGTAATTATGTGGGATGATTGTAGTAAAAATTAATTGTGTTATGAGTTAGTATATATATATATATATATATATATATATATATATATATATATATATATATATATATATATATATATATATATGTATATATATATATACATATATATACACACATATGTATATGATACACCATGGAATGTAGTATGGAAATCGGAATTGGGCCGTGGCAAAACCAGGCCCAATGTAATTCAATACACCACCCAATTCCCTACCCGGCCAGCCCAACACCTCAGCCCAACCCGACCCGGTCCGAAATAATCAAACCCCCCTCTTTTCAATACACCATCATTTTCATTACACAAAAACAAACCCTAATCCTAACACTCCCTAGCCGTCACACCTTACACCCCACCCCCTCTTCTTCATCTTCCTCACAACACCCACATCCATGGCTGCCAACTCCCACGCCGAACAGACCCTTAAGCAGCCATGACGACCACCTCCATCATGCTCGAGTAGTAACTCATCCCCCATAACCATGGCTTCATCATCTTCTTCATGAACTAGACAACAATGGAAGCCGCCACTTTCACCAGCGATCGTCCAAGCGACCAGCAGCCTCACAACTGGCAGCTTCATGTCGACGCCGCTACAATAGCCTCACGATCGACACTGCCGCCAGCTTCTTCTTCTTCGACATCAGCAACACATTTTCTCGCGACCAGCAGCCACATATTTTCTCGCGACCAGCAGCAACACTTTCACCAGCGATCGTCCAAACGACCAGTTTACCATAAGCCATAGCCCGCCACCAGTCCACCAGTGTCGCTGGTTGCAAGCCATGTTCGTCATCAATCATCTTCGCCAGTGTGTTCGTCGTTTTTGCCAATATGGTCGTCATCATCGTCCGTCGTCATCTTCAGTCTATCCACTGCTCGTTGTTGTTTAAAACGATCGCTAGACCACATTTTGTTTACGTCAAAGGTAAAGCCTTCGTCCGAGATTCTGGTTTGATGTTATCGATTTGTTTGGAGCTGTGTTGATTTTCGGTTGTAGTTGTTGCTTCAATCCATTTACCATTTCAGGTTCATCTTTGCTCCGTTGATTTATCTTTTTCAAATTGAATTAGTTTATGTGAATGTTTAATGTAGTTTTGGTTTCAACAAGTTTGAATGTGTTTGTGATTAGGAAGATATCACTGATAATTAGATGCCTGTGAATTGCTACAAGTGTCCGATTTCTTTGTTTTTTCTTATTGTGTTACTAGATATGGCTTTCATTCTTGCCTCCTATTAATTGGGAATTAATGTATTCGGATGTTTGGTTCTGTCTAACTCAGAAGGATCGTGTCTTACTGGTAGCTTCAAGAATGCTTCTAATAAAGATTCATGCTAAATGATTTCCATGCCCGTTCATGTTTTTTAGAGTCCATCATGATTGGTTCCCAATATGATTGGTTCGTTCTTGTTGTTTTGATGTTAAATGATCTAATACGAGTTATAGTAAGTTTGTTATGTGAATTTTGTTAGGCATTGGTTATAGCTGATAGTGATTCGGTGTTTAATTAGGAATTAATTTTGGTCAGTTGTTTAGCATTGTTACAAATGAAGGTTTGGGGGAAGACTAGTAATTTCAGTAGTTTTAGGGGTAATACGGAAATTGAAAAACTTAAAGAATTATTTATGTTAAAGTATTTTATCCACTAAGCACTAATAACATTAAAAAAGGGGGTATTGTTTACTACTTAGTGAGGAACAAGACATAGTGGCTTGGGAAGATGTTAAAAGAAGTAATTAAATATGTTGCCCATAACTTTTGAATTAATTAAGGAAAAGACAAGTGTTAGTGGGGAACCAAACAAGTAAGCATGGGGAACCATTTAACTTGAATCAAGAAGTCATTTAGGGGGAGGGGTCTGTCTTTAGCTATAAATATAGCATTAATCTGGAACAGTAAAGAAAAAACACAGTAGGGGATTCGAAAAACATAGATACACATATTCACAGCATACATGGACGGACACTCATAAAAAATAGACAAGTGCTCACTTGTTTGCTTCTGTTCTTCGGTTGCTTCAGTTACTGTTGGGTTTGTTGCTGTTAAGGCTATTGTTGTCGCTATTGTTTATTGTCGAGGTTGTTGTTGTGGTTTGTCGAGGTTGTTGTTGTGGTGGTTGCTGTGTTGTCGTGGGGGTTCTGTTGCTGTTGGTCTGTTGTTAAAGCTGTTGCTGTTGGTCTGTTGTTGTTAGCCGCTGTTTGTGCTGCTCTATAATGCATCCTCACTTCTCTTTTCTTTAAATTCTAGGTACACATCTTTAGAATACCAGAAATTGTAGTTGGCAAGTTCAAAGTTTGGACATATATGAAGATCTGAAGTCTATGTTTAAATTCATCCTGTTTTGTATATTACACATCTGCAATCGCATCATATTTGTATAAGTTAACTGATGAATTATGGACTGTATCTATTTTGTATGTAATCCATGTTGGTCAATGTTAAATTGAAATTAGAAAACCAAAACAGGGATTTAGTCTAGAACTAGAAATTAGTATGGTCTTATTTAAGATTTGAATATCAAAGGTCATTTTGATTAATTGCGACATGTGTTCGAATAGGGATTAAGACTCAAACCGTTAACATTCAAATGATTGAATTGTGTGAATCGGGTTTATATAATTATCCTAATTCTGAATTTACGAGGTCACTTGGGTAAATAACGTCATTTTAATTAGCAATTTGAATAATATTAATAACTAAGGTAGTGATGAACATTAGCATGAAGTTCAAAAAAATGACTTTTGTATTACACATAGTTAACTTCAATGTTTCGGTTTATCTAATACTGGTGGTTTAAATTAATTAGAGAATGGTTAGTTTATGTTGACATTTTTCAAATTCGTATGCTATTTATAATTTTAGTTTTAGTATTATTCGCTTGTAGAATAAGGCATAAAACAATTTCCCTTATGCAAGCTCGAGTGCAATTTCCGTTCACATTGGTTTAATAACTAATAAGAGGTCCGAGCTTATAAACATGCAATAAATTAGGACCTTTTTCTCTTTTATTTAGAGACGAACTTAATAGAAAAAATGTAGTCACTTTAGGATTGTCCTTTTAAAATAAACGAGACGAGCCTCGCCAAAAAATACACAATTGTGGGGCCCTCGAATAATTGTCATGAAAACTTAGACTTGGAAGGACCGTTTAGCGAATTTCACGGTCCTTTTCCCAAAGTTAAATAGACGATAGACTCTTTATGCACGACTTGAAATAAAATTACTTTCCTGAATACGGGTGTGCATTTATGTGACCCAAATCTTACTCTCGGCGAAACTGAAATACATTAGAGTCGCAGGCGTACTGGTTATGGTGCGGCTCGAAATGTGTTTTCGTAACGTTGCAATTCTTCTAAAAAAAAAAAATAAGAGCGGAGCATTAAAAGCACATAGTTAAAATATATAAAAGAATCAGATAGAAACAAAAATTGCAATTGAGCGACCGTGCTAAAACCACGGAATCCGGGAGTGCCTAACACCTTCTCCCGGGTTAACAGAACTCCTTATCCAGATTTCTAGTTTCGCAGACTGTATTACAGAGTCATAAATTTCCTCGGTTCGGGATTAAACCGGTGACTTGGAACACCATTATTTTCCCAAGTGGCGACTCTGAATTTAATAAATTGATCCCGTCTCGATTGTCCTTTAATTGGGAAAACTCCCTCGTGCCCTCGCCGGTGCGCCAAAAGGAGGTGTGACACATAGAACAAATACTTGGCCTCTCCAAAACCTTCTATGCGATCGCATTAGCCCATTGCGATCGCATAGAGCATTCGTCTGCAGCACACACCAGCAGTTAACAGCATTTCCAAAATGCATGAAATAGCCCGATTGGACCCCCGGATTCATCCCGAGACCCCGGGATCCCAACGAAAACCACCAACCTATTCCAAAACATGATACGAACTTATTCTAATCATCAAAACATGTCTAACAACATCAAAACCCATAATTCACATCGAATTCAAGCCTAAATTTCCTAAAACTTTCCGAATTGCATATTCGATCAAAAACCCGACCAAACGACGTCCGAGTGACCCGAAACTTTGCGGACATATCCAAATTCACATAACGAAGCTACAGAAATTGTCGGAATTCCATTCCGACCCCCGGATCAAAATCTCACCTATCGTTCGGATTTGCCAAAATTTCATCATTCGGCATTTCAAGCCTCATTGAGCTACGGACCTCCAAAATACATTCCGAACGTGCTCCTAAACCCCGAAATCACCCAACGGAGCTAATGGAACCATCGGATTTCCGTTCTGAGATCGTCTTAACACTGTTCCGGCTACGGACCGTTTTCTAGCTTTAAAGCTCTCATTTAGGGACTAAGTGTCCCAAAATGCTCCAAATTTCAGAACCGACTCTCCCGGCAAACCACAATAGCAGAAATGAACTTAGGGGAACAGTTAAATTAGGGATTGGGGCGTAATTTTCTAAAACGACCGGTCGGGTCGTTACATCTTCCCATACTTAAAGATTTGTTCGTCCTCGAACGAGCATAGAAAACATACCTGGAGTGGTGAAAAGATGAGGGTACTGGCTGCGCATATCCTGCTCGGTCTCCCAAGTCGCCTCCTCGACCGGCTGGCCCCGCCGCTGAACCTTTACCGAAGCGATGTTCTTTGACCTTAGCTTTCTGACTTGCCTGTCTAGAATGGCTACTGGCTCCTCAACATAAGACAGATCCTTGTCTAGCTGAACAGATGTGAAATCCAACACGTGCGACGGGTCGCCATGGTATCTCCGGAGCATGGAGACATGAAATACGGGGTGAACTCCGGCTAGGCTGGGAGGTAAGGCCAACTCATAAGCAACCTCCTCAACACGCCTCAAAATCTCAAAAGGACCAATGAATCTAGGACTCAGCTTCCCTTTCTTCCCAAACCTCATAACGCCCTTCATGGGCGAGACTCGAAGTAGAACCCGCTCGCCGACCATAAAAGCCACATCGCGAACCTTCGTGTCCGCGTAACTCTTCTGTCTAGACTGGGCCGCACGAAGTCTATCGTGAATCACCTTGACCTTGTCCATAGCATCCTGAACCATATCGGTACCTAGCAACATGGCCTCGCCCGGCTCGAACCCAACCCACGGGAGACCTGCACCTCCTACCGTATAAGGCCTCATACGGTGCCATCTGAATACTAGGCTGGTAGCTGTTGTTATAAGCAAACTCCGCCAGCGGCAAGAAGTGATCCCATGAACCTCCAAACTCAATCACGCACGCACAGAGCATATCCTCCAAAATCTGAATAGTGCGCTCGGACTGACCATCAGTCTGGGGATGAAACGCTGTGCTCAGCTCCACCCGAGTACCTAACTCCTGCTGTACGGCTCTTCAGAACCGTGAAGTGAACTGAGTGCCTCTATCTGAAATGATGGACACTGGGATACCATGCAGCCGAACTATCTCCCTGATATAGATCTTCGCCAGTCGCTCCGATGAATATGTAGTGCTCACCGGTATAAAATGGGCGGACTTGGTCAGCCGATCCACAATGACCCAAATAGAATCAAACTTCCTAACCGTCAGTGGAAGTCCAGATACAAAGTCCATGGTAATGCGCTCCCATTTCCACTCGGGAATCTCAATCTGCTGCATCAATCCACCCGGACGCTGATGCTCATACTTCACCTGCTGGCAGTTGAGGCATCCGGAAACATAATCAACTATATCCCTCTTCATCCGCCTCCACCAGTAATGCTGTTTCAAGTCCTGATACATCTTCGCGGCTCCCGGATGGATGGAATACCGCGAGCTATGGGCCTCTGCTAGAATCGGCTCTCGAAGATCATCTACATTGGGCACACAGGATGCGCCCCTGCATCCTCGTAACTCCATCATCTCCGATGGTAACATCTCGAGCATCGCCACGCCGAACTCATCACGAAGGACAAGCAAATGAGGGTCGTCGGACTGACACTCCCTAATGCGGTCAAATAGAGAAGGCAGAAACCACGTATGCCGAGAATCCGTGTCGGGCTCAGAAAGATCCGGTCTAACAAGGCTGTACGGCTAAAGCACGAACATCCGTCGCCATAGGCCTCTACGAAGGCTGGTAGATATGCTAAACTCCCCAGACTCTCTCCGACGACTCGAGGCATCGACAACCACGTTAGCCTTGCCGGATGATAGAGAATAGTAATATCATAGTCCTTCGGTAGTTCCAACCATCTCCTCTGACGCATATTCAGGTCCTTCTGCTCAAGCAAGTGCTGCAAGCTCCGGTGATCCGGTGTAGATCTCACAAGGAACCCCGTATAAATAATGACGCCAAATTTTCAAGGCGTGAACAATGGCGACTAGCTCCGAATCATGAACGGGGTAGTTCTTCTCATGCACCTTCGGTGTCTCGACGCGTAGGCAATCACCCTGCCGTCATGCATCAACACCGCACGAGTCCAGCTCGTGAGGCATCACGATATATGGTATAGGACCCGAACACTGTAGGCGACATCAATATAGGGGCCGAAGTCAAAGGCATGTCTTGAGCACGAAGCTCGGCCTCACACTCGTCTGTCCACTCGAAAGGGGCACCCTTTTGGGTCAATCTAGTCATAGGTCTTGCAATCGAAGAGAACCCCTGCGAACCGACGGTAATAGCCCGCCAAACCAAGAAGACTTGCGAATCTCGGTGGCGGAGGAGGGTGCGGGACAACTGCGCACGGCCTCCACCTTGCTCGGATCTACTCGAATACCATCGCTCGACACCACGTGGCCCAAAAATGCTACGGAACTCAACCGGAATTCACATTTAGAGAACTTGGCATAAAGCTACTGAACTCGACCAGAATTCACATTTAGAGAACTTGGCATAAAGGTGCTTCTCCCTCAGGTCTGAAGCACTATCCTGAAATGCTGCTCGTGCTCTTCCCGAGGCTCCGAGAATATACTAGAATATCATCAATGAAGAAAATCACGAACGAGTCCGGATAAGGCCTGAAACACGCTGTGCATCAAATGCATAAAGGCTGCTTGGGGCATTAGTCGACCCAAAAGACATCGCGAGGAACTCGTAGTGACCATATCGGGTCTTGAAGGCGGTCTTCGAGATATCTGGCTCCCGATCTTCAGCTGGTGATACCCGGAGCGCAAATCAATCTTAGAAAACACATGTGCGCCCTGTAGCTGGTCAAATAAATCATCGATACGGGGCAAAGGATACTGGGTTCTTCACTGTAACCTTGTTCAGCTGACGATAGTCAATACACGTACGCGTAGAACCGTCCTTTTTCTTCGCAAACAATACGGGGAGCACCCCGAGGCGAAACACCTTGGGTCGAATAAAACCCTTGCCCGATAACTCCTGTGCGCGAGTCCTTCGACTCCTTCAACTGGGGAGGAGCCATACGGTACGGTGGAATAGAAATGGGTGAGTGCCGGCAACAAGTCAATAGCAAAGTCAATATCTCTGTCGGGCGGCATGCCGGGGAGATCAGCTGGAAATACATCAGCAAAGTCACGTACCACGTGAACAGAATCAATAGAGGAGTGTCAACACTGACGTCCCGCGCATAGGCTAGATAAGCAGCACACCCCTTCTCAACCATACGCTGAGCTCCGAGAAAAGAAATAACACGGCTAGGGGTGTGATCTAGAGTACCACTCCACTCAATACGTGGAATGCCTGGCATAGCCAGCGTCACGGTCTTGGCGTGACAATCAAGAATAGCATAATGGGGCGACAACCAGTCCATGCCCAGAATAATATCAAAATCGACCATCCCGAGCAACAATAGATCCGCTCTGGTCTCAAAATCACAAATGGTAACCAAACACGACTGATATACACGGTCCACAACCAAAGAATCACCCGCCGGAGTGGAAACATAAATGGGGGCACTCAAAGAATCCCGAGGCACACCCAGATGAGAAGCAAAGTAAGAAGACACATATGAAAAAGTGGAACCGGGGTCGAATAGAACCGATGCCTCCCTGTGACTAACCATAATAATACATGTGATAACAGAATCAGGTGCAACAGCCGCAGCGCGGTCGGGAATAGCATAGAATCTGGTATGTCCCCCCTCTCGAGGGCGGCCTCTGGCACCCTGACCCCCGCCCCTGGCTTGCTGGGCAGGTGGTGTGGATGCTGGAGCTGGAATGATAGCCTGCTAGCCTTGAGAACCACGTTGATGCTATGATGACTGATGAGGGGCTGCTCTCCTGCCCCTAGGGCACTCCCTAACCTGATGGCGAGTATCCCCGCACTCAAAACAAGCTCTGGGAGGACGCGGTGGCTGAGACTGACCGGCCTCACCCCCACTAGTCTGACCCCTGGAAGTACCCCGCGCAGGAGGTACATGGGAGCGGGGAGCATAATAAGGCTCGCGAGGTCTGGGAGGAGCTGGAGTACTGCGCATTGCGGGCAATGCGGAGTGGGCTGGTCGGCCGGAATAACCACTGCCAAAATGACCGGCTGATGAAGTGCGGGCACGAGAGAAATGGCCCGACTCGCGAGACCTCTCGGCCTCTCTCTCCCTCGGCTCTGCTAGGGAGCATACTCTCGATCCCCCTGGCAATGCTAGCGCACTGGCGATAAGATATATCTGTCTCGAACTCTCTGGCCATGCCGGATCGGATAGGCGGAACAAGGCCCTCAATAAATCTCCGCACTCGCTCCCGAACCGTGGCTGCCAAAGCCGGTGCATGCCGGCTAGGCGGGTGGCGCGATGGCATACTCCGATGCGACGTGGAGCCACTGCCGCAGCTGCTCGAACTCCGGCGCCAAGAATCCCTAAGGCTCTGTGGAACAAACTCCCTCAAAAACAGATCCGAAAACTGCGTCCAAGTCAATGAAACAGACTCCTCTGGACTATCCAACTCATACGTGCGCCACCAATCATAAGCGGCCCCGCGAAACTGAAAAGCAGTGAAGGAAACCCCGCTGGTCTCCACAATTCCCATAGTACAAAGAATACGATGACACTCCTCTAGAAAACCCAATGCATCATCTGAAGCCAGACCACTAAACACTGGAGGGTCATATTTCTTGAACCTCTCCAATCTACGCTGCTCGTCCTCAGAGGCAGCTGGTCCACCTCTTGGTTGTGCTGGGGTAGTAGCAGTTGTAGTCGGTGTACCAGGTGCCTGCGCTCCAACCTGGTCTACCTGTGGCACCTCAGCGGCAGCGCGCAGGTGCTGTGGCTGCACCTCGGACGCGTCCTCATCCTCTACCTCGGCCCCGGCCTCTGACGGCGGCAACAGGAGGCGCAGGTACCTGATCATCGCGAGTAGCTCGTGTCCTCACCATCTGTGAGAGAATAGAAAGTAATGGTTTAGATTTTGATGCCAAGAAATGTCGCACGACAAGGAATCCAAAAGAAATGAAGAGTTTCCTAAATAGTTACATAGCCCCTCGTAGATAAATACAGACATCTCCGTATCGATCAGCGAGACTCTAAGTAACCGGTTTGTGTCCCGTGACTCCTATGAACCTAGAGCTCTGATACCAACTTGTCACGACCCTAGTTCACCAATTGTGAACATGTCATGATGGCACCCAGTCCCCACGACTGGGTAAGCCTAACACGTTGCGGAATATACAAGTTATAAATACTTAAATAAGAAACGGCGGAAAATAGCATAAAAGATATGTAATCCGTGCCGCTTGACACATACATCCATCACACAATGAATAAAACACTACCAAGATCCGGAACCCCACGGTAACACAGACTAAAAGGGGAATACAACTGTGGCTCTATGTGTAAAGAGTATCTAACAACGAAATGAAGAAAAATGTCAACTAGTACTACTAGAATAGAAGGGAAGCCTCCGGATCCGCGGACGTAGCGGATCATACCTCGAAGTCTCCCAGAAAGCTGCGGAATCACCTAGTACGAGCCTGCTCTGATGTACCTGGATCTGCACAACAAAAGTGTGCAGAAGAGTAGCATGAGTACACCACGGCGGTACTCGGTAAGTGCCAAGCCTAACCTCGATGGAGTAGTGACGAGGTAGGTCAGGGCCCTACTGAGAAACAATAATATAATGATGAAAACAAAATAAACAGTTTAAATGATAATAATTTCCGAAATAACAACATTATGATAATTACTGCAACTGTCTACGATTAAGCTAACAACAAATAACCAACTCAAATAAACAAATCCAGGATCTGTGGGAATTGAACCCACAGTCCCATTCTCAGTACCTCTGGGTCTCCGGGAATCGAACCCGCAGCCCATGTCTCAATAATATCTCAATAACTCAGGATCTCCGGGAATCGAACCCGTAGTCCCTACCAATAACTCGGGATCTCGGGAATCGAACCCGTAGTCCTACCGATAACTCGGGATCTCGGGAATCGAACCCGTAGTCCTACCAATAACTCAGGATCTCGGGAATCGAACCGTAGTCCCTACCAATAACTCAGGATCTCGGGAATCGAACCCGTAGTCCCTACCAATAACTCAGGATCTCGGGAATCGAACCCGTAGTCCCTACTAATAACTCGGGATCTCGGGAATCGAACCCGTAGTCCCTACCAATAACTCAGGATCTTGGGAATCGAACCCGTAGTCCCTACCAATAACTTAGGATCTCGGGAATCGAACCCATAGTCCCTACCAATAACTCAAGATCTCGGGAATCGAACCCGCAGTCCACAAGCACAGCCAATAAAGGAATCCACAGAGAGAATAATTATGCATAACTATAACTTCACCGAAAAATAGTGCCAATAATTAACAAGGAGTTCAAATAAGGCAATTAGGCAACTAAACAGTTAAGTGCTACCTAATCATGCTCTTCTAACCACTACCGGGTAAAATATCAAATTAACAGCCAAGGACAGAGATATCGCTCATCGAACATTTTTTGAATAAAGTACGTGTTCAACAACCAGCGCATGTACACGCCCGTCACCTCACGTACAAGGCATTTAAACTACCACATAATATCTTAGGGGTGAAAATTCCCCCACACGAGGTTAGACAAGCCACTTACCTCAATTCCGGTACAAAATCGCTAAGAAATAACCCTCTTGCCGCGAATGTCGGCCTCCACAAGTGTAGTATCTGATAAAAATCAATAGAATCACATCAAAATAGGCTAATTGGGCATTACCCAATCAAAATAACTCAAAATGCACCAAAACCCACAAGTTGCCAAAACCCGACCTTTCGGTACGCTTATCGAAAAATCACGAAAATTATATATTCGGGTTCCTTATCTCAATACGAGTCCGTGCATATAAAATTTATCAAAATCGGACTCCGTTTGCCCATTCAAATCAAAGATTTTCTAACATTTAGGCCTAGGGCTCAAACCCACCTTTAATCTTCCAATTTCAGTGAAATAATCATGGATTTCATGATAAACCAACGCATTAAGGTCAAGAAACTTACCCCTGATGATTTCTCGATGATGTCCCAGCGTTTCCCCTTCAAAATCCTCTCTTGGAGCTCAACAATGGCGTTTTTGATTTATGGGTCGCGGCTGAAATGTTTCTGGACTTAAGTCACTGCCAGACATTTTTACTCTATGCGATCGCATGATCACTGTTGCGATCGCATAGAACAAATTTTGACCCTCGCCAAACTACTCTATGCGATCGCATAGTCCTCAATGCGATCGCAATGCTCACCAAAAATATACCTATGCGATCGCATACCCCTCCGCGATCGCATAGGACAAAAGCTGGACCTGGGACCCCTCTTCTCTATACACTATGCGATCGCATAGGACTGTACGCGATCGCAGAGCACAACTTTACAGAACTATGCGATCGCATATCCATGCCCGCGATCGCATAGAACAAATACTTGGCCTCTCCAAAGCCTTCTATGCGATCGCATTAGCCCATTGCGATCGCATAGAGCATCCATCTGCAACAAAAACCAGCAGTTAACAGCATTTCCAAAATGCATGAAATAGCCCGATTGGACCCCCGGATTCATCCCGAGACCCCCGGGATCCTAACGAAAACCACCAACCTATTCCAAAACATGATACGAACTTATTCTAATCATTAAAACACGTCTAACAACATCAAAACCCATAATTCACATCGAATTCAAGCCTAAATTTCCTAAAACTTTCCGAATTGCATATTCGATCAAAAACCCGACCAAACGATGTCCGAATGACCCAAAAATTTGCGGACATATCCAAATTCACATAACGAAGCTACAGAAATTGTCGGAATTCCATTCCGACCCCCGGATCAAAATCTCACCTATCGTTCGGATTCGCCAAAATTTCATCCTTCGGCATTTCAAGCCTAATTGAGCTACGGACCTCCAAAATACATTCCGAACGCGCTCCTAACCCCAAAATCACCCAACGGAGCTAATGGAACCATCAGATTTCCATTCCGAGATCGTCTTAACACTGTTCCAGCTACGGACCGTTTTCTAGCTTTAAAGCTCTTAATTAGGGACTAAGTGTCCCAAAATGCTCCAAATTTCAGAACCGACTCTCCCGGCAAACCACAATAGCAGAAATGAACTTAGGGGAATAGTTAAATTAGGGATTGGGGCGTAATTTTCTAAAACGACCGGTCGGGTCGTTACATTTCCATTCATGCTTTAGTTGTTCTATGTTTTCATTGTTTTCCTTTTTAGCATGATTCTAGGATTAGCCATTTGACTCTCATGTCTACTTAAGGACTACTACTCTAATAACACCCTCAGAGGTCTTTCACATGCATTTTAATGTCCATGATCTTTCTCATGTCTTATGGCATGAAATCAAGACTCTTTCTTCATTACCTTCTCCATATCCTTTTGTTCCATATTCTTTATCTGGTTTGTCATGACTTGCATTGAAAATGGAAAGTGGCTTGGTCTGACTGATATCATAGATCCATAGATTCTTGTGAGCCATGCTTAAATCCTTGTTGTTGACTGTTTGTGATAGTCTATACTTCTGTGTGTGCCTGTGCCATGAACCATTAAGGTTTTGAAGCTTTTCAATTGTCATCTGACCTGAGCTAGTGGTAACTAAGTCTAGATTGACATGGGTTCATACCTTGTCACATGAAACTGGATAATGTGAATTGATTAACTAAGATTCAACCATATCAAATTGCCCTTTCTGAGTTTTGGTTGATTAATGCATCTTGTTTGATCTTATGTGCCTCTATACGCAATACATGTTGAAAATGACTGAGTTTTTAGTAGTTCTTGTTAGTATGAGTATTTGATTAATACTGATTAACTTTAGGGGGATTGGTTATAGCTGCTAGTGCTAGGTTCCATGAAAATGGCTAGTCTTTAAATAGGCTTAAGACTGAAAATGAACAAACATAGGTTATTAGGTAATAAGTGACCAAAAGAGTGGTCAATTTTACAAATTGACCAACTCTACAAGGTCCAAACACACTGGTCCATCTCAAAAGAGGCTAGTTGTGTAAAACTAGTTAAGTGTGCAAATGCAGGCTCACCGAGGCTCATCTGAGCCCTGAATCTCAGGTGGCTAGGTCTGCAAAGACCTTAGCCCAGCCTGTGATCAGTCAAAAGGCTAGATTATGCAAAGATTGGCTAAGTCTGCAATACCAGACTTGCCCAGGTTCATTTTGAGCCCTAAACCACAAGTGGCCAAGCCTGCAAAGGCTTTGGGCCCAATTGTGTTCAGCAAATGGGTTCAATTACCCAAGCCAAGTCTCAACTTGAGACTGGCTAAGTTTTAAATAGGGTAAATACAATAATAAAGCAGGCTTGTCCTGCAATTAGCTTTAAAATTAAAATAAAGGGTTAGTTAACTGAAAATGAAACAAAAGAGGCTAAATTTTAAATAATAGAACTGGTCAGTCCTTAAATGCTAATGCAAGGACTGGCCATAGGTTAAATGAGTCCTAAAAGCTGAATACCAGACCTAGGTAGGTCGGGTAAAACAGCCAATTCATTAAGGGCATAAAAAGAAACCAAAAAGGTAAAATGGTGAATTCTATAGAACATATAGGGTTAAGAGAGTCATTTGTACCCCTGATTTCTACAATTTTGCAGAAGTTTAAGGGTATAATGGTCTCCCTAAAAAGGAAAATCTGTAAAAATCTTTAACCCTTAGGGATACCTTAGTAAAAAGCCTCAAAAGGAATCTTTTAGAACCTTCCAGCACATGCTGGAAGGGATTTGATAACCAAAATATGGGTCTAAGTGTAAGTATAACAATTTTAAAAGGGGGAGAAGTGGGATTTAATCCCATACTTTCTCCCCAAGTCATCAGCCCCTTCCCACACCTATAAATACTCCTAAAAAGAGTGAATTAGGGGTTGGCTTTTGAAGAAAAAGTTCAGAGAAAAAATAGTATTAATATAGCAATAGGCTTTTTCCTACATCATTTCGAGTGGGAACTTTGGGATATTCATTTGATCTTTGTGGGTTTTTGCTCGAGTGTTTGCCTGAATTTCTACTTGCTCTTGCTGTGGTTTTCTATTCGTGGATATTCAATCTCACTGTTGCATTGGCTGTTCGACTTATTGTTGTTGCTTATTTGCCTGGATCCCCTTAGACTCATTGGCTTTTCTTGTTGATCCAGGTACTCTTCTGTCCAAAACAAAGCTGTAAAAACTTGATTGAATGAAATAGAGCTCTAGATTTAGAACTCATTCGATACTTTGTGTTTTTGTAATTATTCTTTCATTAACTGTTTAATTTTAGATCTGTACACAAAAATATTGTAATAGTGTAATAGTGGGTAGTGTAGTGTAGCTAGTATATCCCGGCTAGTTTAATTAGGTAAACCTTAAAATATAAGTAAACCAATTATGATTTCAAATCGCTAATTACTCGTTCACAGTAGTTTCGTAAACCACCATTAAGTAGCTATCTAGACTTTGTGAATTTACACTTAAACATAAGTAAGATCTGAAGAGGAGAATGGTAGATCAAGCCGTAACTCTTTCATAACTGAGGTTCAATGACTTTGCACTGGGCTAATAACTATGTAATGACCCAAGTCATAGTAAAATCAGTAGTTTAATTATACTTGAGTCGTGGAACCACTCGAATCTAAGTACTGGGGTTGTTTAATTGAATAATTAGTTTATGTAATCACTGCTCGTGTAGTTAGTTAAAATTTAAGGATCAGAAGTTCAGATTTGATCAAGTTTTAAAAGGGAAACAACTAGATAATATAACGGTTTACTTATGATAGATTTGTGATGATAAGAGGTTAGTTCATAATGAAACCAGTGATATAGTTGTGCATCTGTGAATAACTCCTTTAGCTTTTTCTAGATACTGTAAGCAGTTAGTTGAATCATTTTTATTTGATCAAAGCTCATAGATAATTAAGTTGTGCTCTTAGATCTTTCAACTAGTAAGCAATTAGACGTTAGTGTAAACTCTTGGTTATGAATTGGTAGTAAAGGCAGTCTGTTAAGTTCTCATGTACCATAGATAATTGATTTAGAGTTACTGATTTGTGTATTGATTTTCCTTAATGATAAATAAAAATGCAATTTGATTCCTTATTGATTTCAGATATGTACTTTCATTTATTTACTCATATTGTTGTTGTTCTTATTTGGTTTGGGCCCAATACACGGCGTGGGCCTGAACTGTGGTATAAATCCAACTGGACCTTTGAACAAGAGCTAAAGAACGGCCTGGGTCTTTGAGACCCGGGCAGATCCGACGCCCAATTAAGGGAGAAAACAAGAGCCCAAGCCCAATGAAGAAAACGAAAGTGGCCTGGGCTTGATATCGAAACACTAAATAGATTAAGGAAAAAACATGTATAGAAAATGTAGCTAAGCAATAGGATTGGACTTTAAAAAATAATTGGGACGAGCCTCGCACAACATTAAATAGCGGGGCTCCCTTTAGTAATGATATAACACATAAGTAGACCCGGGAAGGCTATTAGCAAACTCCATAGGCTCACCCAAAACAATTAAAAGCCGATAGACCTTTTAGGGCATGATTTAATATACTTTCCTATGAAGGAGTGTGCACTTGGTGCAACTCAAATCTTAAATTCCGACAAAGCCGAAATGTATCAAAGGTCACAGGCGCACTGGTTGCGGTGTGAGTCGAGGTGTGTTTTCGCGATGTCGCAATTCTATAAAATATTAAAGCAAAAGCACGTATGTATTGTTAAAATCTGTAATGAGTCAAACAAGAGTCAAGAACGATGATTGAGCGACCGTGCTAAAACCACGGAATCCGGGAGTGCCTAACACCTTCTCCCGGGTTAACAAAGTTCCTTATCCAGATCTTTGTTTTGCGGACATTAATAAAAGAGTCAACTTACTCGGATTCGGGATTAATCGGTGACTTGGGACACCATTATTTTCCCAAGTAGCGACTCTGATAATTAAACAAAAATCCTGAACCGATTGTCCTTTAAGTGGAAAAACTCCTTCCTCTATGCCATTATATCCGTCTAGGGTATTTGAACATCGAGGTATACCTTACATATATACTATTATGTTTGGGGTAGTAAAAAGGGAGGTGAGACAATAGCTGCACAAGAAGAGATTAAGGATCTCGAGCCCTCCTCGTATATTGAAGCAACTTCTTGCAAGGATGCAGCACAATGGTAGTTAGCCATGAAGGAAGAGATGGAGTCTCTTCACAAGAATCAGATATGGGTCTTAGTGAAAAGACAAAAGGGGAAGAAGATAGTTGGATGCTAGTGGATCTACGAAAAGAAAGAAGGAATTCCTGAAGTGGAAGATGCTATATTTAAGGCAATATTAGTTGCAAAAGGTTTCAGTCAGAAGGAGGGAATTGACTACAATAAAATTTTCTCTCCAGTCGTGAAGCATAGCTCAATTCGCGTGCTACTAGCATTGGTTGCACAATTTGACTTGGAGCTTCAATAGCTTGATGTCAAAACTGCTTTCTTACACGGTGATTTAGAAGTGACAATCTATATGGATCAGCCTGAAGGTTTCCTAGCTGAGGGAAAAGAAGATCACGTATGCCAACTAAAGACGTCTTTGTATGGTTTGAAGCAATCCCCTAGACAGTGGTACAAGAGGTTTGATGCATTCATGACTACACATGAATTCTCAAGGAGTGCATTTGATATCTGTGTGCATCACAAGATGTCAAGTAACTCAATGATTTATTTACTGTTGTATGTTGATGATATGCTTATTGCTGCTAACAACATTACAGAGATAAATGCTTTGAAGAAGCTGTTGAGTAAGGAATTTGACATGAAGGATTTAGGAGCTGCAAAGAAAATCCTTGGTATGGAGATTTCAACAGAAGACGGTGTTGTACATCTTTCTCAGAAGAGGTATATTGAAAGGATTCTCGAGAGATTCAATATGCATACGTGCAAGCCTGTAAGTACACCATTAGCTCCTCATTTTAAACTTTCGGAGTTACAAATGACCGGAGCATATGTCAAAGATTCCTTATGCCAGTGCACTTGGTAGCATTATATGCCATGGTATGCACACGTCTAGATATTTCTCAATCTGTAAGTGTGGTAAGTAGATACATGTACAGCCCAGGAAAGAGACATTGGGAAGCTGTCAAGTGGATATTGAGATATCTCAAAGGAACTTCTGGTGTTGGTCTGACCTTTCCAAAAAGTGGTGGAGGTATTTCAATTCTCGGTGATGTGGATTCTAACTATGCAGGAGATCTGGACAGAAGAAGGTCCACAACTGGATACATCTTTACCCTTGTTGGTAGTACCGTTAGTTGGAAGTCGACTCTGCAGTCGATTATCGCTTTGTCTATGATAGAATCAGAATACATGGCAACACTGGAGGCGGTGAATGAAGCTATCTGGTTAAAAGGTTTAGTAGAGGAATTGAGTTTGGTTCAGCTGGAATCAACTATTAGATGTGATAGTCAGAGTGTTATTCATCTAATAAAAAATCAAAGATTTCATGAGCGCACTAAACACATTGATGTCAGATTTCATTTCCTTCGAGATGTTGTTGACGAGGGAACTATCTAGATCGTGAAGGTTATCACAGACGATAATGCTAAAGATATGTTGGCCAAGATACTCCCGCTCGCGAAGTTTGCACATTGCAAAGACTTGGCAGGGGTGCGCATCAACTGATGGAACTCCGAAGAGAACAGTTGTTAGGTGGAGGTGGTATGTTCAACCATAGTTTGATTCTTCTTGTTTCTTACAATGGGATTGCCCAGTAAGCTTAGAAGTTTTGGCTAGAGTTTTTCACACGCAAGCTCGAAACACAAACCAAGGTGGAGATTGAAAATATTGGTTTATGTTTAGTCAACAATGGCATGCTGAAAATATTGGTTTATGTTTAGTCAACAATGGCATGCCAATTGGAAGAGTTTGTGGAAAGAGTTGGCATGAATGCTAGGAGGAACCTTTCTCCTTTGATGTCACCCATGACATCAAGAGAAGGTAGTTTTATGTCACCAATGACATCAAAAGGAGGTCCTTACCTCTATAAATAGATGCACTCTTTCATTTGTAAAAATAATCCCAAAAATAATACAATATATTGTAGCGAGTAGAGATTTAAGAGAGAAATTCTCTTAAGTGTAATTGGGAAATCTCCCCTTCCTTTGGAAATAATAGAAAGGAAATTGTTCTCTGGTGGACGTAGAATTATTTTGATCCGAACCACGTTAAATCTTGTGTTCTTTCTTTTATGTTTCCGCTAACAAATACAAGTATAATACTATATTGTATCAGTTTAAGTTTAGAGTAAGTTTTAAGTTGTATCATAATTATTTCGGAATTGTGTAAAAATTCTTTCATGATTGTATCAAATTTGTATTTGAATTATGAGCAGTTGTGAGATCGTGACGAATTTCACAGTTTGTATCACAAATATATGATAATTATATATTAATTTATTAGTATTGTATCAGGTTTTATTTTGGATATTAATGTACCATCTACAAGTTATATACAATTATGATACAAGTATGATACAATTATTTTTTGCGTATTGATGTATTTGATACAATTCAAATACAATTATGATACATTTATCATACAATTGCTGAATATTTCTTTATTTTCAGTGTTGTCCGGTAATGACGGGAAGAGAGAAGATGGAGACCTAGGCATACATTAAGGAAATTTCTGTAAAAAAGGAGAGAGAAGGGGAGAGGAAAAAAAGGGGGAAAATGATATGATTGAATCCCTTAATTGAATGCACTAATAATGGGATGAGAGTAATTTTAGGAGCAATCTACACAATTTGTAAGAAAAACCTAGATATTTATTAAAAATTACAAAACATAGAGAATATTGGTAAATAAATTTCTAATATAGTATAACTAGGTAAAAATCCCATTTAAAAATAGCCAGATTTATAACTGGTCATTCAAAAATAGTCACAGTTTCCAAAGTAATTGAAATTTAGCCATAGTTCATGTAAAGATAAATTTGAGTGAAAATATTGTTCAAAACCCAGAAAATACGACCGCATATTATACGGGAGTTCCAGCATAAGGATGATTGAACTCTCGCAAATTATACGGGGGTGTCAGGATAACTATGCTGGAACTCTCGTATAATATGCGGGAGTTCAAGTATAATTATGCTGGAAATCCCGCATAATATACTGGAGTTTCATGAAGTATAAATGTCTAGTATAATATAGACAAAATTACATAATAATGCACTTCATAAGTTAGCCTTGTATTATTTTAGCTCAGTTACAAGTTTGCAAATGTGTAGCCAAATATCAATAAGATCTTTTATTTATTCACTCTAATTATAACACCATTTATTTCTACCTACCCCTATTTTAGCTCTCTCCTCATTTTTCACCCATAAATATTTAATTTAATTAATGAAAAAGAATCATATGCAAACAAAACTGAAAAGCAAAATTAGTTCCACATTCAGTCAACACTAATTCGTGCCTTCTTTCATAACCAATACTTCTTTATTTTTTTGTTGTTGTAAATTTTGTATATCTTCAGGTTTATACATACCTATCACAACTGCAAAACACAAAAACAGACGCGAGAAACCTAAAATCTCATCTCCTTTAATGCGAATCTTGTTAAATTTCGATTATGATTTTGTGAGAAATTTGGAGTGTGTATTGTTTGAACTTATTATAAATAGTCTAAGTAGGTTGTATACAAAGTTTGAAGTTATTTGTTGGAGATTTGGACTAGTTTTATACAAGACTTGCAAGTGAAAATCGTACAAAATTTCGTCAGCAGTGCTTATACACTTTTATACAATGTTATGCACTTTTATACAAAGAGGTACAATATATATATATATATAGTTGTAGTGTATAAAGATGTATAATCACAGAGTGAAAATATTCTTGACACACTATGTATATAGGTGTATAAGAAGAACGAGGAGAAGAAGAAGACGAGAATACGCGAAATTCACCAAATACCTGTAAATAGTGTATCAGCCTTGGATATAATAGTGTATAGGTTGTATTTATACACTACTATGTACTATTTATACAATATTATACATTATTATACAAATGAATCCTATCAATGGAGCTTCACGTGTTTTTCTTCTTCTTCTTCTTCCTTGGACATCCTCTAAAATTTAACTCAAATATATCCTAAATCTACTCCAAATCACTTGAAATTCAGTTTTGAACTCATCTTGATGATTCCAATCAATTGAGACAACACCCATTCCAAACAACTAACATATCTAAAAACTCAGTTTCTGCAATTTAACTCAAATATACCCTAAATCTACTCCAAATCACTTGAAATTTAAGTTTTGAACTCATCTTGATGATTCCAATCAATTGATACAACACCCATTCCAAACAACTAACAAATCAGGAAACTGAATTTCTAAAATCAAATCTTCGAATCACCTGTAATGCACTTTTATTTTTCAAATCCTTAATTAACCATTGGAATCCGAAAAAGAATTGAAGGAGAATAACAATAGTAGATAAATTTTATGGTGTAAAGGCTGACTTTGGAGGGAGAAGAAGAAGGTTGGCTAACTGGAACGAAGAAAAAAGGTGAGTGACAAGCGATGTAACTGAAAAGAAGAAAAAAATGGGAATGAAGAAAAAAGGGGCTAACTAGTGAAAAATAATTTTCAAGTTATGTACAACATGGGCTATACTAGGTAACGACTTCAAACATTGGCCGTTTTCTGATGAGTTGTTGGGCCAAGTGACAAGGGGTGTAATTCTCCCTATAATATACTGGAGTTTGGAGCATCGGTGCTCCAGTCTCCCTATATTATACAAGAGTCAGCAAAGTGTACCGATCCAGCATAATATGCTGGAGTTCGTACACAGATGCACTCGAACTATTGTATATTATACAGGATCGGTCTCTGTTGCAACAAATAGTGACTATTTTTTATTGACTTCGTAAACAGTGGCTATTTTTCATTGACCGGTCCGAAAACTGGCTATATGTCACGATCCAAACCCAGTCGTGATAGCGCCCAACCTTAAAGCTAGGCAAGCCAGACCAACAACTGTTTCCAAATAGAAAACCAGTCCCAAAAGGGCAAACTCAAGAAGAATATAAGAGTCAATAAATATACTCCAATAATAATAGTAGAATCAAATACTGAGAAGTGCGAACATCGAAAATGACACTCCCAAAGATCTAGGGTCACAAGTCTAGAGCCTCTAAGTAAAAACTGAATAGTAATAGGAATACTGAACAAATCAAGTCTGAAACATATAGTAATAACTGAATGAAGAGAGAAGCTAGGTTCTGCGAACACCGGCAACTACCTTAGAACCTCGAATAAACTCTGATATAGGCTGGAGTGCTCGTCTAACCCTCATGTGTACCTGAATCTGCACACCAAGGTGCAGAGAGTAGGGGTGAGTACTAAGTACTCAATGAGTAAAAAGTATATAATAATAGCTAAAAGCAGAAATTCCACAGAATACCATAGAGCAAAGCTAAACTACAGTTTGATACCTCCTACGAACTAACAACAATAGCAAATCACAATTAGCACGGATAATTTACAGATAAAAATGCAATGCAATGCACATGACCGCTACGGCGCGTAGCCCGATCCGTTTAAAGTTGACGGCGCTCACCTCATGCACTTGTGACACCAAGTTTCTAGGACAGTTTCAGTTAATCTTTGTACTATTTATTATTATTTAAGTTTTAATTCAAGGAATGATCTTTATTTATGTGAAACAGAAGAGAAAAACCTTAGATTTTCAAAAGTATTAAAGAGGAATTGGTAATTTAATTTGGCTAGCCCCACAGCAGTGTCTGGTACCATCATGACCCGTAGTTGATTTGGATCGTGACAACATGGTATCAGAGCACTAGGTTCCCATCGGTCTCACGAGTCATGAGCAAGTCTAGTAGAGTCTTACGGATCGGTGTGGAGACATTTGTACTTATCCTCGGGAGGCTGCAGGACTATTAGGAGTACTTCCCGTCTTGATTTCTGTGACGACCCAGCCCGTCGTCACGGGAATTACCACCCCGTTATGTTGTAAATGCATGTTTTATGATTTTATATAAGTGTTAGAGTCTATCGGGTGAGTTAGGAGTGAATTGGATGGAAAATGAGGCATATAGCCTTTTTGAAGGAGACTTGAATAAGGAAAGTCAACCGGAGTTGACTATTTGGTTAGAGAGCTCGGAATCGGATTCTGATGATTTGGTTAGTTCCGGAAGGTGATTTGTGACTTAGGGGAGCGATCGGAATTGAATTTGGAGGCCCGGTGTAGAAATAGGCTTGAATTGGCTAAGGTTGAATTTTGGCGAAATCCGAACGGTAGGTGAGATTTTGATCCGGGGGTCGGAATGGAATTCCAACAGTTGCAGTAGCTTCGTTAGGTGATTTTGGATGTGCCTGCAAAATTTCAGGTCATTCGGACGTCGTTTGGTAGGGTTTTTGATCGAATGTGTAATTCGGAAAGTTTTAAGAAATTTAGGCTTGAATCCGTGTGTAATTGGTGATTTTGATGTTTAGGATGGTGTTTTTATGATTGGAACAAGTTTGTATCGTGTTTTGGGGTATGTTGGTGGTTTTCGTTGGGGTCCCGGGGGCCTCGGGGTGAATCCGGACCATCATCCGGCATTTGGAAGCAAGAAAAGACCTGCTGTAATCTGCAGATCACTGGGCGGTGATTTGGCCTTCGCGTTCGCGAGGGCACGGCCCGCGTTCGCGTAGGCCAAGTTCAGCAGCAGGCATCGCGTTCGCGAGTGGGGTATCGCGTTCGCGTATTGGAAAGGATGGAAAGCTTCGTGGACGCATGAGTGAAGGTCGCGTTCGCGTATGAGGGAGTTAGGGATCATCGCGTTCGCGTGGGTTTAGACCGCGATCGCGAAGAAGGAATTGGCGAGGCCACGGGTTCGCGTGGGAGACTACGCGTTCGCGTAGAGTAATAATCCGAAGGCTGGGAAGTTGACCTTCGCGAACGCGTGAAGGAGTGACGCGTTCGCGATGAAGAAGAGGAAAAAGGCATCGCGTTCGCGTGAGAGGTGTCGCGAACGCGATGAAGAAAATAGGCTGGCAGTGAAGTTAAGTTCAGAACAGAACCAGTCGCGGGTTTAATACCCAAAACCCCCATTTTTGAGTTCCAAGAGAAGCAATTGACGGGAGATTGCTGGGAAATCATCGGGGTTTCGTTGGAGGTAAGTTTTGTGGCTTAATTACATCATTTTAACATGAAATCATTGGTTAAATTTATGTAAATGGAAGATTTAAGGTGGGTTTGAGCCCTAGGCCTAAATTGAAGAAAAACACTGATTTGAGTGGGCAAATGGAGTCCGATTTTGGTAAATTTTATATGCCTAGACTCGTATCGAGATGAGGGTTCCGAATATGTGACTTTTGTAATTGTTCGACAAGAGTACCGAAAGTCAGGTTTTGACAACTTTGGGAATTTTGATGTAAATTGAGTTGTTTTGATTGGGTGTCGTCCCATTGTCCTAATTTGTTGTATTTCTACTGTATTTGATCAGATTCTACGCGTGCGGAGCTTGATTCTCGTGGCAAGGGCATTGCGGAGTAGTCGTCGCGCCGTATTGAGGTGAGTAATAGATGTGGGTGATGACCGGCGGGTTCGAAACCCCGGTATACCACTTTGTGACGCTGTATAGCGGCGAGACACACACACTCTTGAGAGTAATTTGCATCAAGTGAACACGAAATTAAACAAAGATTCAATAACGAGGTACTCCAGGCATTTATATAAGACGGCAACTAAATACAGGTTTATCAACAACTTCTATGCTCGTTGGAGGTAATTCGAACGAGTGACCAACATCTTTTTGTTTCCTATCGGATTTTCAGTAAAAATTACACGGAACGTTGTATTTAGTTACCCATTTAATTTGTATCCACTTTTAATTTTTTTTTTTAAACTTATACCTACTATTTAAGCAACTCGGGTAACAATAATTTTATATGGTGTTTGTGAATATATATATTGGATCGGACTGCACGCTGCAGTAATATATACATGTGCTTGGACTGTAGGAGCCCCTCCGGAGTCTGAACCCCCACAGTGAGCACGGGTACCCAAAATTGGAGTCGGGCTACGCGCCGTAGCGGTCATATCATGCATTGCATTGCATTTAGCTACATCTGCTAGCTGTTATGCTATTTATTGGTATTTGTTGGTACAGGTACAGTGAATATTGATTCTATGACAGGGTAGGTGATTATAGTTTTACATAGTGCTTTATTGCGGATTTCTTATCTGCGCTGTCTTACCCTTGTTTATTACCACTGAGTCTGGCAGTACTCGTTTTACTCCCTGCACCTTGTGTGCGGATCCAGGTACCTCTCAGCAGTGATCCATTAGCTGTGCGAGGCGACATTTGTGGATATTCGAGGTAGCTGCAGAGTCCGCAGGACCCGATATTCCTTCCTACTGTCTTTTGATTTTGTATTGACATTTCTTTCCGCACTTGGAATTTTTGTAAACCTTTACACACTTACGTTCAGTAGAGGCTCATGACTCTTGACCCTTCGGTCTATGGGAGTTGGTATATTTTGGGACTTGGTTCCCCGTTGTTGGTATATGTATTACCGTTGTTTCATATTTTGATGTGCTTAAATGGGATAGAACAAGCGTCTAGCTCCGTTCTTGTTATGGATTGGTCAGGCTGGCTTAGCAATGTGTTGGGCGCCATCACGACCGGATTTGGGGTCGTGACAAGTTGGTATCAGAGCCTAGGTTTACTAGGCCTCGTGAGTCTTGAGCCGGTTAGTAGAGTCTTGTGGATCGGTATGGGGACGCCTGTACTTATCCTCGGGAGGTTGCGAACCTTTAGGAAAACTTCACTTTTCTTGAACTCTATCGTGCGATCTTGTTGTTATGAGAACTGAACTTCTATATTCTATTCTCTCGTAGATGGCGAGAACGCGAGCATCGGGACGAGGTGGACGACCTCCGTTGCCACTGTTAGAGGCCGTGGGGGCGGTCGTGCTAGAGGTAGAGGTAGGGCGGGCGAGCGGTGCCGAGTGACCCGCCGTTGTACCGGTTCGGAGAGCGACCCCGGTGGTTGATGCCCAGCGGCCTCGGTTCGGGGCCGGACTATATCTATTGCTATCACTGGTCTTCGGGAGACTCTTGCTCGGATATTATCGGTGTGTTCGGTTTGGCTCGGGTAGTTTCGGCTACCGCTGCGCGCGACATCTCGGTCGGGGGTGGTCGGCGGACCCTGCAGCTTGCACGCCGACCGGTTGTTCGGGGACTTCGGACGCCAGAGGCGGTCCCCGCTCGGGTAGTTGCACGCGGTTATTCCTCCGGTGCGCCGGCTCCTGCTCCGAGCATATGGTTCGAGGTTATGCCCGATGACGAGCGGCGTCGTCTTGAGAGATTTGGTAGACTTCGGCCACCCCGTTTCGGTGGCGTTGAGGGCGGAGGATGCCCGGGGTTTCTTGGATAAGTGTCGAAAGATGCTTGCGGACGGGTGGTATTCTTGAGTCCGGCGGAGTTTCATTTACTACATTTCGGTTCACTGGTCCCGCATTTGATTGGTGGGAGGAGTTTGAGAGCGTAGGCCTGCAGGAGCAGCACCTCTCACATGGCAGCGATTCTCTACTCTCTTTCTAGAGAAATATGTACCTCAGCAGTCTCGTCGCGAGGAGCTACGTCGCCGGTTCGAGTGGTTGATTCAGGGCGACATGTCGTGACCCAGTATGAGCTTAGATTCACTCGGTTGGCTAGGCATGCCACATGGATGATCCCCACTGATAGGGAGAGGATCAGGGAGGTTCATTGATGGCCTCGACTACTCTATCTGTATTCTTATGACCGGCGAGCGAGTTCTGTCATCATCGTTTGAGCGGAGTTCGTCGATATGGCACGCTCCGGTGGGGCGGATCGTCGCGCGAGAGAGAGAGGAGCGGGGAGGCCAAGAGGCCTCGTGGTTCTGGTAGTTTCGGTGGTGCTCGAGTCCGAGAGCATTCCCGGCGGAGCGAGAGGTCGCTCGTCTGAGACCTTCTCGTTCGAGGCCGCCACGAACGGAGCGAGAGGTTCTTATGGTCGTGGTCGATAGGGATTTCGGCGGGGTCGGTCGTCACTAGTGCCCTCCCAGCCCCGAGTGCAACACCTACTTCTCCAGTACCCAGGTGCATGTTATGAGTGTGGTGAGTTTGGCCACGTGAGGAGACGGTGCCCTCGACTACGTAGGGGCGAGGACTCGGCGGAGGGATCGGCCCTCGTCTTCGGCACCGTCTCGGTCTAGTAGAGGTAGAGGTCGGTCTTCTCGTGGTCGCCCCGAGGGCGAGGAGAGATACGGTGGAGGGCGAGGCACGGTTCTATGCACTTCGTGACAGGCATGATGCGGTTGCCTCCGATGCGGTGATTACGGGTATCATTTCTATCCTGTCACGGAGATGCCTCTGTTCTATTTGATCCGGGGTCCACATATTCTTACGTGTCCTCTTATTTTGCACATCATTTGGGTGCGACTCGTGGTAGTCTTGATTTGCATGTTCATGTATCCACCCCCGTGGGTGATACGATTGTTGTGGATCATGTCTATAGATCCTGTGTTATATCTATTATTATTGGGGATGGTGGATTTTGATATGATATTGGGTATGGACTGGTTGGATATTGGGTATGGACTGGTTGTCTCCGTACCATGCTATATTGGTTTGTCATGCCAAGACAGTTACGTTGGCCATTCCTGGTATTTCTCAGATCGAGTGGCGGGGTTCGACTGATTTTGTCCCTAGCCATATCATTTCATTCTTAAAGGCTCAAAAAATGGTTGAAAAAGGGTGTTTGTAGTACTTAGCCTTTGTGAGAGATGTGGGAGCTGAGTCTCCTAGTATTGATTTTGTACCTGTTGTGAGGGACTTCCCGGATGTATTCCCCTCAGACCTGCCGGGCATGCCGCCGGACAGGGGATATTGATTTTGGCATTGACTTGGTGCCGGGCACTCAGCCCATATCCATTCCTCCTTATCGAATGGCACCAACCGAGTTGAAAGAACTAAAAGAGCAACTTCAAGAACTTCTGGATAAGGGTTTCATCCGTCCTAGTGTGTCCCTGTGGGGTGCGCCGGTATTATTTGTTAAAAATAAAGATGGTTCCATGCGAATGTGTATTGATTATAGGCATTTAAACAAAGTGACAGTGAAGAACAAGTACCCTCTACCGCGCATAGATGATTTGTTTGATCAGTTACAGGGTGCGAGGGTGTTTTCTAAGATCGATCTTCGTTCGGGCTATCATCAGCTGAAGATCGGGGACTCGGATATTATGAAGACTGCATTCAGGACCCGATATGGTCACTATGAGTTTCTTGTGATGTCGTTTGGGCTGACCAACGCCCCAGCAGCATTTATGCATCTGATGAACAGTGTGTTCAGGCCTTATTTGAATTCATTTGTGATTGTGTTCATTGATGACATTCTAGTCTACTCCCGTAGTCAGGAGGAGCATGCTCAGCATTTGAGTACTGTGTTGCAGAGATTGAGGGAGGAGAAGCTATATGCTAAATTCTCCAAGTGTGAGTTTTGGCTCGAGTCCGTGGCATTTCTGGGACATGTGGTGTCTCGTGATGGTATTCAGGTTGATCAGAAAAAGATAGAGGCGGTGCAGAGTTGGCCTAGACCGTCCTCAGCTACAGAGATCGGGAGTTTTCTTGGCTTGGCGGGGTATTATCGCCGGTTTGTTCAGGGATTTTCATCCATTGCTTCTTCATTGACTAAATTGACCAGAAGGGTGCACCATTCGTGTGGTCGGATGAGTGCGAGGGAGCTTTCAGAAGCTCAAGACAGCTTTGACCACAGCTCCAGTGTTAGTATTGCCATCAGCTTCAGGTTCATATACCGTTTATTGTGATGCCTCGAGAGTGGGGATAGGTTGTGTGTTGATGCGGGAAGGAAAGGTAATTGCTTATGCTTCTCGGCAGTTGAAGCCGCATGAGAAGAACTATCCTGTTCATGACTTGGAGCTAGCCGCCATTGTTCATGCATTGAAGATTTGGAGGCACTATTTGTACGGCGTGTCTTGTGAGGTGTATACCGACCATCGTAGTCTCCGGCACTTGTTCAAACAGAAAGACCTTAATTTGAGACAGCGGAGATGGCTAGAGTTGCTGAAGGATTATGACATTACTATATTATATCATTCGGGGAAGGCCAATGTGGTGGCCGATGCTTTGAGCCGGAAGGCGGTCGGTATGGGGAGCTTGGCATATATTCCAGCTGACGAGAGGCCATTTGCTTATGATGTTCAGGTGCTAGCTAATCGGCTAGTGAGGTTAGATATTTCGGAGCCTAGCGGGGTATTGGCTTGTGTTGTATCTCGGTCATCTCTATATGATCGTATTCGTGAGCGCCAGTATGATGATCCACATTTGACTATCCTGAGGGATAGAGTTCATCATGATGATGCTAGAGATGTCACCATTGATAGTGACGGCGTATTGAGGATGCGGGGCCGGATATGTGTGCCCAATGTTGATGGCCTTCGTGAGTTGATTCTGGAAGAGGCCCATAGCTCGCGGTATTCTATCCATCCAGGAGCCGCTAAGATGTATCAAGATTTGAAACGGCACTATTGGTGGAGAAAGATGAAAATGGACATTGTCGGACATGTAGCACGGTGCCTCAGTTGTCGGCGGGTTAAGTACGAGCATCGGAGGCCGGTGGTGTATTTCGGCGCATTGTTATTCCGAGTGGAAATGGGAGAGGATCACTTATGGACTTTGTTCTTGGACTCCCTCGGACGGCGAGGAAGTTTGATTCGCATGGGTGATTATGGATAGAGCTGACCAAGTCGGCTCACTTCATTCCGGTTAGTACTACTACTCGTCGGAGTGGTTGGCGGCGATCTTTATTCGAGAGATTGTTCGGTTGCATGGAGTTCCGGTGTCTATCATATCCGACAGGGGTACTCAGTTCACTTCTCAGTTTTGGAGAGCATTTCAGCGAGAGATGGGTACACGGGTTGAGTTGAGTACAGCATTTCACCCCCAGACAGACGGACAGTCTGAGCGCACTATTCGGATCTTGGAGGATATGTTGCGAGCTTGTGTGATTGACTTTGGTGGTTCGTGGGATGAGTTCCTACCACTTGCTGAGTTTGCCTACAACAACGGTTATCAGTCGAGTATTCAGATGGCCTCGTATGAGGCATTGTATGGCAGGCGGTGTAGATCCCCCGTGGGATGGTTTGAGCCTGGTGAGGTTAGACTGATAGGGGCTGAGTTAGTCCGGGATGCTCTGGATAGAGCAAAGTTGATCCAGGAGAGGCTTCGTACAGCACAGTCTCGTCAAGAAGAGTTATGCGGACCGTAGAGTTCGAGAGTTGTCTTTCATGGTTGGTGACGGAGTATTGTTGAAGGTTTCACCTATGAAGGGTGTCATGAGGTTTGGGAAGAAAGGAAAGTTGAGTCCCAGGTACATTGGTCCTTTTGAGATACTTAGGAGAGTTGGAGAGGTGGCATATGAGTTGGCCTTGCCGCCCGGCTTATCCAGCGTTCATCCAGTATTCCATGTGTCTATGCTCGGAAGTACATTGGAGATCCGTCTCATGTATTAGATTTCAGCACCATTCAGCTTGATGGTGATCTATCCTATGATGTGGAGCCTATTGCCATTTTGGGACGGCGGGTGAGAAAATTGAGGTCTAAGGAGATTGCATCAGTTAAGGTTCAGTGGAGAGGTCGACCCGTGGAGGAGGCCACTTGGGAGATCGAGCGGGAGATGCGGAGCAGATATCCTCACTTGTTTGAGACTTCAGGTATGTTTCTTGACCCGCTCGAGGACGAGCGTTTGCTTAAGAGGGGAGAATGTGACGACCCGGCCCGTCGTCACGGGAATTACCACCCCGTTATGTTGTAAAAACATGTTTTACGATTTTATATCAGTGTTAGAGTCTATCGGGTGAGTTAGGAGTGAATTGGATTGAAAATGAGGCATATAGCCTTTTTGAAGGAGACTTGAATAAGGAAAGTCAACCCGGAGTTGACTATTTGGTTAGAGGGCTCGGAATCAGGTTCTGATGATTCGGTTAGTTCCGGGAGGTGATTTGTGACTTAGGGGAACGATCGGAATTGAATTTGGAATCCCGGTGTAGAAATAGGCTTGAATTGGCTAAGGTTGAATTTTGGTGAAATCCGAACGGTAGGTGAGATTTTGATCCGGGGGTCGGAATGGAATTCCGACAGTTGCAGTAGTTTCGTTAGGTGATTTTGGATGTTCCTGCAAAATTTCAGGTCATTCGGACGTCGTTTGGTCGGGTTTTTGATCGAATGTGTAATTCGGAAAGTTTTAAGAAATTTAGGCTTGAATCCGTGTGTAATTGGTGATTTTGATGTTTAGGATGGTGTTTTTATGATTGGAACAAGTTCGTATCGTGTTTTGGGGTATATTGGTGGTTTTCGTTGGGGTCCCGGGGGCCTCGGGGTGAATCCGGACCATCATCCGGCATTTGGAAACAAGAAGAGACCTGCTGTAATCTGCAGATCACTGGGCAGTGATTTGGCCTTCGCGTTCGCGAGGGCACGGCCCGCGTTCGCGTAGGCCAAGTTCAGCAGGGCATCGCGTTCGCGAGTGGGGTATCGCGTTCGCGTATTGGAAAGGCTGGGAAGCTTCGCGGACGCGTGAGTGAAGGTCGCGTTCGCGTATGAGGGAGTTAGGACTCATCGCGTTCGCGTGGGTTTAGACCGCGATCGTGAAGAAGGAATTGGCGAGGCCACGCGTTCGCGTGGGAGACTACGCATTCGCGTAGAGTAATAATCCGGAGGCTGGGAAGTTGACCTTCGCGAACGCGTGAAGAAGTGACGCGTTCGCGATGAAGAAGAGGAAAAAGGCATCGCGTTCGCGTGAGAGGTGTCGCGAACGCGATGAAGAAAATAGGCTGGCAGTGAAGTTAAGTTCAGAACAGAACCAGTCGCGGGTTTAATACCCAAAACCCCCATTTTTGAGTTCCAAGAGAAGAAATTGACGGGAGATTGCTGGGAAATCATCGGGGTTTCGTTGGAGGTAAGTTTTGTGGCTTAATTACATCATTTTAACATGAAATCATTGGTTAAATTTCTGTAAATGGAAGATTAAAGGTGGGTTTGAGCCCTAGGCCTAAATTGAAGAAAAACACCGATTTGAGTGGGCAAATGGAGTCCGATTTTGGTAAATTTTATATGCCTAGACTCGTATCGAGATGAGGGTTCCGAATATGTGACTTTTGTAATTTTTCGACAAGCGTACCAAAAGTCGGGTTTTGACAACTTAAGGAATTTTGATGTAAATTGAGTTGTTTTGATTGGGTGTCATCCCATTGGCCTAATTTGTTGTATTTCTACTGTATTTGATCAGATTCTACGCGTGCGGAGCTTGATTCTCGTGGCAAGGGCATTGCGGAGTAGTCGTCGCGCCGTATTGAGGTGAGTAATAGATGTGGGTGATGACCAGCGGGTTCGAAACCCCGGTATACCACTTTGTGACGTTGTATAGCGGCGAGACACGCATACTCTTGAGAGTGCGGGGTCGATCATGAACTGGAGACTATATATTAGTCCGACCTGTTGATATTGTATTATTGGCTATTCTCGAGCCGTTGAACCCCCTTCTTGGGCGGTTGAGTATACTTGTGGGCCGTGAGCCAGTTATTGGATCCCGCAAGGATCGTAATCATCGTCTTGTGATATTGACATGCTAGTTTACTACTAGTCCGTGGCTATTTCTGTTATCATGCTATTTCCAACCTCTGGAACTTGATATTACTGTTTTCAACTGAAAAATGATAAAAGAGTTTTCAAAACTACTTTTGAGCCTGCGAGGCTGTATTTGTATATTAGCTGACTGGTAGTATATCGGGCTGCGCGCCGCATCGGTATATATGTTGGATCAGACTGCACGCCGCACTAATATTGTGCTTGGGCTGTAGGAGCCCTTCCGGAGTCTGAACCCCCACAGTGAGCATGGGTACCCAAATTGGATCGGGCTACGCGCCGTAGCGGTCATATCATGCATTGCATTGCATTTAGCTACATCTGATAACTGTTATACTGTTTTGCTGGTACTTGTTGGTACAGGTACAGTTGATATTGATTCTATGACAGGGTAGCTGATTATAGTTTTACATAATGCTTTATTGCGGATTTCTTATCTGCAGTTGTCTTACTCTTGTTTATTACCACTGAGTACGGTAGTACTCATTTTACTCCTTGCACCTTGTGTGCGGATCCGGGTACCTCTCGGCGGTGATCCGGTTGGCTGTGCGAGGCGACGTTTGTGGATATTCGAGGTAGGTGCAGAGTCCGAGGACCCGATATTCCTTCCTACTATCTTTTGATTTTGTATTGACATTTCTTTCCGCACTTGGTATTTTTGTAAACCTTTACACACTTACGTTCAATAGAGGCTCATGACTCTTGACCCTTCGGTCTATGGGAGTTGGTATATTTTGGGACTTGGTTCCCCGTTGTTGGTATATGTATTACCGTTGTTTCATATTTTGATGTGCTTAAATGGGATAGAACAAGCGTCTAGCTCCGTTCTTGTTATGGATTGGTCAGGCTGGCTTAGCAATGTGCTGGGCGCCATCACGACCGGATTTGGGGTTGTGACAATTTCCTTATTGTGCAGTTCGATTCCTTTGAGGCTTATGTGTCATGACCCGAATTTCTCACCATCGGGAGTCGTGATTGCGCCTACTAACGGAGCTAGACCAGTCAAACTTTTAACATTTTCAGATAAATCTCAACAATATAATAAATGAAAATCAATAAAACGACTGCGGAAGATTTTAAACTTAAATAAAATGAAACAAAAAATTTGCGGAAGTTTGAAACATGTCTCTACCCAGAACCTAGTGTCTCTACTCACGAACTTGTAAGATTACAAAATACAACCGTCTGAAAGAAATTATAACAATCTGTTTCAAAATAAAAGCTAGCAAACTGAATAGAGATAGAAGATACTCCGGCCGCGGACGTCTGTGAGGCTACCTCAAGAGTCCCTGAACTGAAGGCCTTATCCTGGTCTAGTACAACTGCGGTCCGAAAGCTGCATCCCGATCTGTGCAAAAGAAATGCATAGTGTAGCATCAGCACAACCGACCCCATGTGCTGGTAAGTGCCTGGCAACCCCAGTGGGTAATGACGAGGCTAGACAGGACCTACCACAAATAACCTGTACAGATATATGTGCAATAACAAAATATATACCAATTTTAGCAGTAAAAAGGGGGGAACATGCTGTGGGGTACTACAATCTAAATACAGAAAACATCAGTAACGAAGTGAAACTGAACAATAACAACTGATAAGGAAAAGCACAGGAAGTCTCTACCTATGAACACAATACACCCAGTCTATACTCTGTTGCGGTGTGCAACCCGATCCCCATTTCTCAACATATTACATGGTAGGTGTACCACTCGATCCCATTTCATAATGTCACGTGGTCGGCGTACCACTCGATCCCATTTCATAATATACATAAGTGGTCGGCGTGCCACACGATCCCATTTCATAATATATATATGGTTAGCGTGCCACACGATCCCATTTCCTTCAATATAATACACAATAAACCCCGGTAAGGGAACGAGATAATATAATAAGCTATCCCGACAAGGGAGATCCAGCTATAACAAAACTTATTCAATTTCTACTTAACATATCCAGGCTCGGTCTAAACAATTACCAGCTCAGCGTTTAAAGATGTCCAACCAAGTCCTCATAAACAATAATTTAGAATTCAAAAATTTAGCAATCCAGGACTCACGGTCATGCTCGACACCAATGTATAGATAACCGTCACCATGCCTATACACCGTACTCCACATTTAGCAAATAGCAAATAACATCCTAATCCTAATCCCTTAAGCCAAGGTAAGAACAAACACTTACCTCGGTCCGAAAATAGCAATCAAGGCTCTAAAACCGCTTTTCCTTTAGAATCCAACTCCGAAACAATGATATCTAGATATAATTCGATTCAATAGTATCAATAAGAGCTCAAAAACATAATCCCATAGTCTAGAAATGAAATTACCATCATTCTTCTAATAATAGCAAAATCGACACCGGGCCCACATGGTCCAAACTCGAGGCTTGGACCAAATTCCAATCACCCATAACCCTACGAGTACAAAAATGTAATTTGTTTCAAGATTCGACCCCAAATTGAGGTTGAATCACCCAAAATTCCCAAAAACCTAAATCTACCCAAAAACCCTAATTTCTACTTTCATTTCATGTTGTTTAGGCTAGGATTTTAGTAATTAGATGAAGAAATAATTAGGCATTGATGTTAAGATTACTTACCCAAAGAGTTATGGAGGAAGGAGAGCTTGAATTTCGTCTATGGAGGGTTTGAGGGAGGAGCTCGTGTGAAATTTTATGAAAAATCCCATAATGACACTGTTTTGGGTATTTAGAAGCACTGGGCAAAAATGCTCTATGCGATCGCGGGGCAAGGAGTGTGATCACATAGAGTAGTGGGGACAATGCTCTGCGATCGCGAAGGGACAACTGTGATCGCATAGGGGAAATTTTTTGGGCTTCTGAGGTAAACACTATGGGAATGCGGAAGGGGTATGCATTCACATAGAAAAAAACTAGACCTTCGAAGATTACACTATGCGATCAAGGGGAATGCTATGCGATCGCATAGAAGAAAGATCTTGGCAACATCAGACATCATTTTCTGCAATAATCCTAAGTCCAAAACCAACCCGAACCACTTCCGAATCACTCTCGAGCCCTCGGGCTCCCAACCAAACACACACACTAACTCAATAATATCCCACAAACTTACTCGAGCGATTAAATCACTAAAATAACATCAAAATCAACGAACCAACCCCAAAACTCATAATTGTTCATTTCAAATTTCATAAACTTCAAATTTCCCAATTTTAGTCCAAAACACGTCAAACGACGTCCGTTTTCAACCAAACTTTACGTATAGTGCTTAACACATATTTAAGACCTGTACCGGGCGTCAAAACCAAAATACGAGCCCGATACCTATACTTTCTAACTCATTTTTATTTACATTTTTCCTTAATAAATTCAGAAAATAATTTAACAGAAAAATTCTTTTACCGGGGTTGTGGACCTCGGATTTCAACTCCGAGCTCATGCCCGAGTCCTATATTTTTCTACGGACCTCCCGGTACCGTCACAGCACGGGTCCGGGTCCGTTTACAAAAATATTGACCAAAGTCAACTATATTAATATTAATATCATAATTCTTCAAATGTTTCATAGAATTCACATATTTTAACATAAAAACTTTCCGGTATTGCACTCGGACTCCACACGCAAATTGAGGCAACCAAAAGCAAGGTTTCCGAGGCCTCGAAAGCATGGAAAAAGGAGAAATATGATGATAACCCCTTTGGGTTGTCATATTCTCCACCTTTAAAATAACCGTTCCTCCTCGAACAAACAAAAGAAAGAAGTACCTGAGTCAGGAAATAGGTGAGGGTATCAGATCCGCATATTAGACTCGGACTCCCAGGTCAATGCCTCAGGAGGCTGACCTCTCCACTGGACATGCACTGAAGGAAAAATCTTTGACCTCAACTGTTGAACTTGCTGGTCTAGAATAGCTACCGGCTCCTCCTCGTAAGACATATCCTTGTCCAACTCGACAGTGCTGAAATCTAACACGTGGGAAGGATCATCGTGATACCTTCGAAGCATAGACACATGAAATACTGGATGCACGGCTAAAAAGCTAGGTGGCAAGGCAAGTCTATTAGCCACCTCTCCCAATCGATCAAGTATCTCAAATGGGCTAATGTACCTAGGGCTAAGCTTGCCATTCTTCCTAAATCTCATCATGCCCTTCTTAGGCGATACACAGAGACACTCGCTCACCAACCGTGAAAGCCACGTCTTGAACCTTGCGATCCGCATAACTCTTTTACCGCGACTGAGCTGAACGAAGCCTATCCTGAATGATCTTGACCTTATCCAAGGCCTCCTGGACTAAATCTGTACCCAACAACCGAGCCTCTCCCAGCTCAAACTATCTTACTGGAGACTGATATCGCCTACCATACAATGCCTCTAAGGAGCCATCTGAATGCTGGACTGGTGGCTGTTGTTGTAGGAAAACTCTGCTAAAAGTGGAAACTGCTCCCAAGAGCCTCTAAAATCAATAACACAAGCTCGGAGAATATCTTCCAATATCTGAATAGTCCTCTCGGACTGACCGTCCGTCTGAGCATGGAATGTTATACTCAACTGAACCTGGGTGCCTAACTCCTGCTGAACTGCTCTCCAAAAGTGCGAGGTAAACTGCGTATCCCTATCTGAAATGGTTGATGTCGGCACCCCATGAAGGCGAACAATCTCTCGAATATAGATCTCAGCTAATCTCTCCGATGAATAAATGGTGGAAACAGAAATAAAATGTGCTGACTTAGTCAACCTATCAACAATGACCCAAATAGCATCAAACTTCTTCCGAGTCATCCGAAGTCCAGTCACAAAGTCCATGGTAATCCGCTCCCACTTCCACTCGAGAAGTTCAATCCTCTGAAACACACCACCAGGCCTCTGATGCTCATACTTGACATGCTGACACGAGAAGCAACACGAGATCTAGATCATGGACTGGGTAATTCTTCTCATGGATATTAAACTGCCTCGAACCATATGCAATGACCCTGCCATCCTGCATCAATACTGCGCCAAGCCCAACACGAGAAGCATCACAATATATAGTATAAGGCCCTGAACCTGTGGGCAAAACCAATATCAGTGCCGTAGTCAAAGCTGTCTTGAGCTTCTGAAAGCTCTCCTCGCACTCGTCTGGCCACTTGAACTCGGCACCATTCTGGGTTAACCTGGTCATCGGGGCTGCTATAGATGAAAATCCCTCCACAAATTGGCGATAATAGTCGGATAACCCCAAGAAACTCTGAATCTCAGTAGCTGAAGCTGGTCGAGGCCAATTCTTGACTGCCTCAATCTTCTTCGGGTCTACCTGAATGCCCTCTGCTGACACTACATGACCCAGAAATGCAATTGAACTCAACCAGAACTCACACTTTGAGTACTTGGCATACAACTGGCTATCCTTCAGAGTTTGAAGAACCACTCTAAAGTGTTGCTCGTGCTCCTCCTGACTGCGGGAGTACACAAGTATATCATCAATATAGACTATCATGAACAAGTCTAAATAAGGCCTGAACACTCGGTTCATCAACTCCATAAATGTTGCTGGGGCATTGGTCAACCTAAATGACATGACCAAAAACTCATAATGCCCGTACCGAGTGCGAAATGCTGTCTTGAGGACATTAGATGCTCTAATCCTTAGCTGATGATAGCCCGATCTGAAATCTATCTTTGAGAATAACTTCACACCCTGCAACTAATCAAACAAATGATCAATCCTCGACAGTGGATACTTGTTATTTATCGTCACCATGTTCAACCGTCGGTAATCAATGCACATCCTCATCGATCCATCCTTTTTGTCACAAATAGAACTGGCGCACCCTAAGGAGAAACACTAGGCCTGATGAATCCCTTATTGAGCAAGTCTTACAACTGATCCTTTAACTCTTTTAGCTCTGGCGGGGCCATACGATACGACGGGATAAAAATGGGTTGCGTACCTGGGGCCAGATCAATACAAAAATCAATATTCTTGTCGTGCAATTCTATTTCTCAAGTACTGATTGTCCTTCTTCTATGTTCTTTCACAGATGGTGAGAACACGTGCTTCTTCTTCTATCACACAGCAGCCCGAGCCCCCAATAGTAGTTCCTGTGAGGGGTAGAGGTCGACGTCGTGCTAGAGGCTGAGGTAGGGGCAGAGCTCAACCCCAACCAGTAGTTCTAGAGGTGGAGCCTCATATTGACTATGATGAGAAGGTTCCAGCCCCAGAAGCTCCAGTGGTCCCAACTCAGGTTCCAGGAGGGGTCATGTTTACCCTGGATCTTCAGGATGCTCTAGTCCGATTGGCATACTTTATGGACAATGTCACTAGAGCAGGTTTGCTTCCAGTAGCACCAGCCACTTCTCAGGCTGGAGGAGGGGTTCAGACTTCTACTACATGTACTCCGGAGCAGGTAGGTCCCCGGACTTAGGTTCAACCCGTAGTGGCAGTTTAGATGGGTATTACAACTCAGGTCAGCAATGGAGCGGCCATGCCTTCGGATGCTTTGTGGAGACTTGATCGGTTCTTCAAGCTTTTTACCACCACTTTCAGCGGTCTTCATCAAAGGATCCCCAGGATTTTCTATTCAGTTGTCATGAGTGTGAGCACGTGATTTTTGCCCTATATGAGAATTACTCCCAAAAATTTAAAATAAAAGAGTTTTGTGTTGTTTGCAATTGTTGTGAATTTAGTGTCATTTTTAAAAATAATGACAATATATATATATATATATATATATATATATATATATATATATATATATATATATATATATATATATATATATATATATATATATATATATATATATATATATATATATATATATCGCATTTGCATTTAGGATTTAATTCTACAATTAGGAGTAATTAATTTTATCTTACAAAAATGAAAATCACAAAAAATAGGCATCTTTTGCATTTTAGCCTTTAATGTCCAAATTGTGTGATTGTATTTTAATTACCATTTAAAATTAGGTGACAATTATTATTATGAGATTAGTATTTCAAGATAATTTTAGTTTTTATAAATTAATCTTAGTATTTTGGGCTTTATTAATTAGGAAGTTGAATAATGGAGAAGAACAAATTGGAAAAAATTTGGATTGGCCCATCTTGCAAATTATGTTACAAGCCCAATCCTAAGAACCCTTACCCAACCCAAAACTCCTTGGCCCAAGAAGAAAATTTCAGATTTTTTTAGCAAAAAATAATCATAATTACATGACATAAAGTAGTGGGGGGCAAGGAAATCAAGGAAGAAAACAAGGAGAGGAAAACATGGATTAGTGGGTTTTCTTTAAATTAAAAAAAATATTTTCTTTTTAATAAAAAATCTGAAAATTTTCGAAATTATTGCCTATAAATAGAAGAGAAGATTTATGAAAAAAAGGGTGGAAAAAAGAGAGGAAAAATAGGAAGAGAAGTAAAAATAAAAAAAATTCCCTGCTGTAGTATACACTCGATATACATTCTGGACACAGAAGTATACATGGCAAAAATTTCAATTTTTGAGAGTTTCTTTTGAGAGTTTCTTTTGAGAATTGAAAAGAGTTCAAAGATAGAAATACAAAACAAAGAGAAAATCTGGAATATATTTTTCTTTTCTATTTTTTTTACTGGTTTTTGTTTTTCTCCGTATTGCTGGGATACTCGGTATTTTTGAGGTTGATGTTGCTGTGATATTGCTGTGTTGTTATTTGCTGTGTTGATCACCGGTATTTCTTTTATTTCCAATATCAGGTACATACCTAATCATGTTTAAATAATAAGATGAATACATGGGAAAGATGAGAATTTTGTTAAAATTTTAAATAGTTTCTATTTCTATTTTCTTTTACAGATTATGTTTCAATAAATTCCATATTAATATTCTGTAAGTTTTGTGATAACTTTAAATAATTAAGCTTTGTTGTAGCAATAATATTTCACTTCTAAAAATGGTTATTAAATAGTATAGTTATAAATACGTTTATTAATATTCAAATTGTTTAGGAAGAATGAATTACTCTTTTGTTAATCAAATTAATTAGAACTTCTTTAATATCGTCTTTAATAAACTAAGTTGTTGATATGTAGTTAAGTTTAACAAAAATGCGAATTTTAATTATTTTGCGTAAATTAGGCATTTAGGTACGATTTGAGTTTTCAATAATACAAGAATGGTTTCTTCAAGTTCATCAAATCTCCCAATATTGGTGTAAATAATTAAGGTTGATTTTGGTTTCGGAAAATAGTTGTAAATAGGTAATATCAAGGGTTAAATTCAAAAATAGTAAAAAATTAAAAAATATGAGTCTAAATTAGTTATAAGAGTGGTTTAGCTTGTACATATATTAGTTGTTGGTTTTGCACTTTTATTTTTCAGTTTTAATTTAAGTAATGTCTATTTTTTAAAAAAATATTTGTCCAAATGTAGCAAATAAAATATTTTTTTTTCTTTAAGTATGTAATCAATTAGTATTTTTGTTGTTTTAAAAAAACGAATTTAAATAAAAATTACAATTGATTTGTGATTTCTGTTTTTTTATAAACTTAGTTTTAAATAATTGGGGATAAATGATTTTATTATCATGCAAGCTTTAATGTTATTATAGTTTTTGATAATTTTGAATAATTGATTTTATTGGTTTTTTTTTATATTACCATTCAAGCTTTAATATTTTTTAGTTAGTTTCTTTTATTAAGTTTAGAAATTTAGTATTTGTAAAATAATAATAATAATAATAAAATAATAAATAAAACAATTTCGAAAAAAAAAAATTTGTTTAAACATAGATTAAAATCTGTTTCATTAAGTTTTTTTTGTCATAAATAAGATAAGTATTGCATTTTTAATTTCTAAATTATTTATGAGATTTCTTTATTTATAAAAAATAAAAAATAGGAAATGTAGTCATTTTAGAATTATATTGTTAATAAAATGAGATGAGCCTCGCCGCACTAAATACACAATTGCGGGGCCCTCAAATTAATTGTAAAGACTTAGACTCGGGAAGACCGTTTAATGAATTTCACGGTCTTTCCCAAAGTTAATAAAGACGATAGAACCCTTAGGCACGATTTGTAAATAAATTACTTTCCTAAATACGGGTGCGCATTTATGTGACCCAAATCTTACTCTCGGCGAAACTGAAATGCATTAAAGTCACGGGCGTACCGGTTGCGGTGTGACTCGAAATGTGTTTTCGTGACGTCGCAATTCTTCTAAAATTAAAAGGCGGAACATTAAAAGCATCTAGTTAAAATATAAAAAGAAATCAGATAAAAGCAAAAAGAGCAGTTGAGCGACCGTGCTAAAACCACGGAATTCGGGAGTGCCTAACACCTTCTCCCGGGTTAACAGAATTCCTTATTCAGGTTTCTAGTTTCGCAGACTGTATTACAAAGTCATAAATTTCCTCGGTTCGGGATTAAACCGGTGACTTGGGACACCATTATTTTTCCAAGTGGCGACTCTGAAAAATTAAATAAATTGATCCCGTTCCGACTGTCCTTTAAGTGGAAAAACTCCTTCACTGATTATTATTATATTCCTTCTCGGGGTGTAGTATTAAACAGTGGCACATTTACATTTATACGTTATGTGTGGTAAAAAAGGGAGGTGTGACAGCTCTGGCGACTCTGCTGGGGACCCCAACCCCGAACCTCGGTTTCAGGGTTTAAGAACTCGAGCTCCTTAGAATTGCCGTTCGCATTATTGTTTGACTTCATTATATGATTTGAACAATATGCTATGTGCTTTATCGCTTTGATATTGTGTGAATTGTATATAAAATTGTGCCGAACACCTTTCTCTCTTCGCCCTCGGGGATGTGCTTACTGGTTGAGACTCCCCTTTCTGTTAAAGTCACCTTAAATTAAGAAAATAGAGGCCGGATAAGTTACAAAGCCGATTGACTCCGCGGGTCACCGGTACGTAGCCCCTCCTCGATTCGAGTTGTCCGCTCGGGTACACGGTCTAGCACTCTATGAAACCGTAAGATTTTGAACATAGGTCTAGGATGATTATTTGCATCATATTTGACTTAGGGGACTCAACACAGGGGTTGGGTCCGTCTAGGACAGGTGACCCGGTATTGGAAAGACCGAGCATATTATGTGTTGCATTTTTATTGTCCTTGATCGTTATGCGGACCGGCGGAAATCCCGAGGATAGAAAAATTGTTGAAAAAGAAAAAAAAAGAGAAAGGAAAATAAGATTTATAGGAAATAGGTATCCGAAAATTTGAAAATCTGAAAAAAAGGTGGAACAATTTTGTCGAAATAATTGGTCAATTAATCTGACCGAACTACGCAGGTTTGATTCTCGCCATTAGGTGGGATACGTAGGCAACCCTCATCGGGTCCAACCACCCCTTTTAAAAAATCAAAAAAAATGTGTGTTTAATTTTGTCAATAAAATCAAAGTGATGCCGTTTTTGTAAATAGCCGAATGTTCCGAAAGGACGCCGGAAGGCTGTTTTTGCAAAAATAGCCACTTTGAATCTTTTTAAATAATTTACGGGCATAGCCTTGAAATACTCCCTCGCGGAAATGTTGAAAGGCTGTATCCGCAAAATTAAGTTTGAGTCATTGCTCAACTTTTCAAAAATATTCACTTTATCAAATAAGCCATTACATGGCCCGTGTTTGCATAAATAGCCACATTTGGCATTTTAACTCCCTCAGTCTTGTGTTGGCTTGTGTCGGTGCTGAACGATGCCCCATAAGCCACCGGATGAGAAAATTTTTGAGTTTATTCTCTTAAACAAAATTTTGCAAAAATAGCCGCTTTGTCTAAATAAGCCATTATATGGCCAATTTATGAAAAATAGTCTTGTGTTGGTTTATGGTGATGCCCTGAACGATGCCCCATAAGCCACCGGATGAGAAAATTTTTGAGTTTATTCTCTTAAACAAAATTTTGAAAAAATAGCCGCTTTGTCTAAATAAGCCATTATATGGCCAATTTATGAAAAATAGTCTTGTGTTGGTTTATGGTGATGCCGAACGATGCCCCATGAGCCACAGGATAAAAAAAAAATTTCAATTTTATGTTTCTTAAATAAATTTCGCAAAAAAATAGTCATTTTGTCAAATAAGCCATTATGTGGCCAATTTTGTAGAAATAGTCATAATTGACACAAAAAATATATTCTTGTAGAAATCTCCGGTACAAAATGTGAAAGTTTTTCAAGTTTGTAGTTGGAGTCGGCTTATATAATTTTCCTTCAAAGAAAAAAAAATCAAAAAAAAAAATCGAATAAACATCTCTTTATTTCTTGCATTAATTTGCCAGAACTACGCTCGGTCTGATTCATGCGGGGTCATGATACGTAGGCAATCCACATAGGATTCGACCATGTCCATAACCAAAAAGAAAAAAAAAAGTGAAAAAAAAAAAAAACCACAAAAGGAAAAAAAAAAGAGAATAATCAATAAATGGAATGCCTTAACGCTAACCCGGTGGTTTCGTTTTGTTAATCCAGAAAGTCAAGGTGGTTGGTTGTGGTAAATTGGAAAGCAAGATCCAAGGAAAATGATAACCGGCGTCGAAGCTGTTACGGGTGCCCAAGAGACTCAGGGTCAGAAAATTCAACAAGGGTCTACTATGGATGAAGAAAACAGAGCATTGAACCAACAAATGACCCAAATGTGTCAAGCATGGGCCAATGGCCAAGGACAGCCTTCTCACGAGTCACAATCTGCTAGACAGCAAGAACAGTACCACTCTCCCGAGTACCACTCATACTCGTTTGACCTTCCTGCAAACGTTGAGAAGCTTACCCGAAAGAATGTACAGGAAGAAATGGCCCAAAGATTGAAGAGATTAGAACAACGGATGAAAAACATGCAAGAAATGGCAGAGAATCTCAAGACCGAGTGGGTTGGTACCGGTTCACGACAACAGCTGGTTGAACGGAACCACATGTTAGTAGAAGAAGTCAAAATATTAAGACAACATGTGGTTGAAATGTATCGGGCATGGAGAGATGGAAAAGCACCACCCCCGCCACCACCTAGTTTCATGGACCCGGTCCTTACACTGAACCCGATGCCAAATATACTTGCCTATCGCAGCCTTTCTAGCCACTCGAGTAGCTCAATTACTCGTCCCCCAGCTATGCTTTCCCAACAATACTTCCATCCCCAACCCTACTACTCTCCCGGAGGCACCCAAAATCGTACTTCACCTTCCATGTACCCAATTCCACAAAAAGCCTACCGACCCCCGCAAACATACCGGAAACCCCCTGGGTCAGGTTTCAGGCCAAACAAGGCGTTTAGGGAGGAGAGGTTGCTGAAGCGGAAAAAGGCTTTCACCCCTATCGGAGAATCATATACCAGCCTTTATCATAGGTTGAAAGAGTTGGGGATGTTAAGACCAGTCGCACCAAAAGTTCCAAATCCACCCCCGAAAAATCTTGATTCTTCTGTCAGATGTGAATACTGTTCGGGAACATTGGGTCACGATAATGAAAAGTGTTGGCGATTGAAGAATGCCATTCAAGATCTTATCGATGAGAGGAGAATTGAAGTACAGACTCCCGAAACCCCAAACATTACACAGAATCCTCTACCTGCATATGACATTGCGCATTTTGTGGGGATGAGGCCCGATGACGAGGGTGAAGAGATTTTTCTTTGGAAGCCGAGAATATTGAAATAGAAAGCGATCTTAATACAGTGGCTAAGATGCCATGCTTGTCAATTGGGAAGGTGCTCAACTCTTGGAGTTTTGGTAACTTTATTTTGATGTCGTTTCTGTTACCCGGGTTATTTCAGGGTTGTAATCCGGACGTTGTCTTGAGAGTCAAAACCCTTCTATCTTTGCTTTGTTTAGTATAAAAATTTTTCAGTGCCGTCTAGGTTTGTAATTCTAATCTAGTATGTTCGTTTTATTGTTGTTTCAACCCATCAGTTTAGTACAACTCTTTGTTTCCCATCGTTCCTAGTCAGTCCATTTCTGATCACTTTGCATACTGACTTTAGCAACACGACATGCACGTAATTCTAAGCCTGGTTTTTAAAAGTTAATGAAACAATGTTGAAGATGTAATGATACTCGGAAGAAATAAAAACGTATTGGAATACTGTGAAGCCGGAATCAAGTGAACATTGGGGAAAGCGTAACATAAAGAAATGACTTGGAAATACATCATCAAGTTAAAGCCAAAGGCAAAAATACCCCAAAGCTAAGGAACCATTCGTGGTATCGAGATTGTTGCCCAATGGCACTGAGAATCGTCAAATATCGAAGGCAAATGTGTGAATCGGTCGAAAGGTGTTTAAATGTGTAGTTTGTACTTGGTAGGTCTTGAAGATTGGAATGACGAAGGCATTTTATTCGGCTATCCAAACACTTCGTCCCTTGCTACCCCTTTTGAGCCTTATTATATTTTCTTTCATATCCCTCTTTCGGAATCAACAACAAAAATTGAGGATTAAGCGAGAAACAAAAAATACAGAAAAGAAAAAAAAGAGAAAAAGAGGAGAAAAGAAAAGAAAAAGGAAAAGAAAAGAAAAAAACCGGGAAAAGTCAAAAGAAATTCATTAATTAATAACGTAGTCTGAACTACGTCTGACTTGATCCCGAAAGGGTACGTAGGCAGCCTCACTGAGGTTCAGTCACAATAAAAGAAAAATCCAAAAAAAATCCCCCAAGAAAGAAACTGGGGCAGAAGTTATGGTTGTTGAATAAATAAGATTCCGAAAGTTGTAATTTTAACCCACGATGAAATATTTTGAGCCTTTATATCCTTTTTTCTAAACCCCATCCAAAAGCCTGCATTACGGTCCAAATGGAGACCTTCCGATCAATCTTCAAGAAATGCCGAGTCAAGCGAACAAAGGTCAATCGCATCAGGGGCAACACTCCAGTCCGAACAAAGAAGAATGAAGGACTCAAACCACCACGAGACTCCATGATGAGAGAAATCAAAATGAGAGAGTCTTATCGGTGAAAACCCTCATGGGCACCGTAAGGCGACGGTGAGTCGAGAGAAAGAAAGAGCAAATGAGAGAGGCTTGATGGTGAAAACCCGATGGGCACTACAAGTCGACTAAGGATCAGATCAAGAAATGAAGTGTTGAAGACCGGTTTCACGGCAGAACTTTGCAACAAGAGTTGAACATCAACTTTGCTATACGGAGAAGGACAAAAGTGCATGTCAAGGTCGCTAGAGTCGGTATTCAAAATCCGTTAGGTCATTCGTCTGTAGGTTTCTTGTTAGGAATTGTATTTTCCTTTCTCTTTATTCTTCACACTTTGTTTTACCCTCCCTCTTATCGAGTCAGTCAGGTCATAACAGGTATAGAAATGATTCCAAAATTTGCCACCAAGCTTTCCAATTGCACAAGATGGGATGTAGCCAACACGACAATTGTCGTAGGTCAGGGAATGACAAGGCCAGTGATTTAAGCCCACAAGAGCAACATGTGCAATGAAGATCATGCGAGACACAAGGGTCGGCAAGGTGCCAACTCAGGGAAAATATAGCAAATGGAAGTACGAGGTTCGAACAGAGAGGGGGTATATCTTCTGACAAGAGAAAGACCAAAGGTTGTCAAGTGGAGTCATCAAAGGAATCGAGATCGAAGCTTGTGGTATCCGTCAAGGAAGAGACAATATACATACCTGAAGAGAGTTGGATTTTGAACAAAGAAGAAGTGAAAATGGACAGTCGGTAAACAGGCAAGGCGCTCGGGTGGAAAGCAGCCGCCTTCAAGGTTCAAGGCCACAACCAACCACCGCATTTAAACTAACAGATTTTTCTTTGCTTTGAAACAGGGGCATAGATGTTATTGGACTGATAGAGCCAACAGTTTCCAATGGGCATAAGCTCATTTTGGTTGTGATGGGTTACTTTACCACATTGGGCAGAGGCAAAAGGCAAGTTTGCGCCGAATTGGCAGGGACCGTTCGTGGTATCACGGGTGTTGTCCAATGGAGCATTATATTTAACAGATGTTGAGGGAAAGTGCGTAGAGACTGCTATCAATTCAGATGCGGTCAAAAGATACTATGTATGATTCCTTTTCAATTATGTGTTTTGTATTTTGTTGTGATTTTGGAATTGAAATGACGAAGGCATTTTATTCTCTATCCAAACACTTTATCCATTGATAGCCCCTTTTGAGCCTTAATGAATAAATTCTTTCATATCCCTCTCTCGGAATCGCTCTGGTGCAACAAGATCGAAATTGCCAGAATAAAAAATGAAATGATGGAAAATGAAAAAAATGATGAAAAAAAAAATGAAATGAAAAAAAATGATGATGAAAAAAAAATGAATGAAAAAAAAAGAAAAAAGACAAAAATCGGGAAAAAGTCAAAAAGAAATCCATCTAACTTATGAAGTTGGATGAACTACGTCTGACTTGATCCCGAAAGGGTACGTAGGCAGCCTCTCTGAGGTTCAGTCACAATAAAGAAAAAAATCCAAAAATTCCCCACATATTGAAACTGGGGCAGAAGTTATGTTTAATAATTCCGAGAGTGGTAAATATTTTTAACCCTCGTTGAAATTTTGAGCCTTTATATCTTTCTTTCTTAACCCACCCAAAAGCCAAGTTACAGTCCAAAGAAAGACCTTCTGATCAATTTTGAAATGATAACAAATACAACGAAGGAGGAGCGAAGCGTCGGATAATACCGTGGTACAGAAAACAAAATACAAAAGGAAAAAATGAAAAAAGAAAATATAAAAAATGAGAGAGTCTCATCGGTGAAAACCTTAGCCGGCACTGTGAGACGATTGTGAGGTTGAGAGAAATAAAATGAGAGAGTCTCATCAGTGAAAACCTTAATCGGCATTGTGAGATGATTGTGAGGTTGAGAGAATAAATTGGTGAAAACCTTTCGAGGCACCGTAAGGCGATCGTGAGGACTATCAGAAAAGAGAAAAAGGCAACAAAAAAGAGTATCGGTTTGGGTCAAAGGCAATTCGGAGTCTGAATAACGATTGGAACGAACTGGGTCAGAGTTTAAATACATGGCATGGTCAGCGGAATCAGCCGGCAAATACCCAGATAAGTTCTGTCATCTCTCCAAAACACCCTTACCTTTCTTTCATTTTTTCTGCATTTCATTGTTTACCCTTTTGAGAGCTAACTACCAGCTCCTGATAACGGAAGTTGAAATAACACTGGATCAGAAAGGATAGAAGATTGGGGAGGAGAATAAAGAAGCTTGGCAAACATGGCCAAAGAAAAAGAAAAAAGAAAAAAAAAACAAAAATGGAAAAATGAGAAAATACAAAAGAGTCTGCAAGGGACAAGAAGTTGAAGATCATGAGAAAGCAAAAACAAAGGAAGCAATAAGAAGTGGGGACGGCAGATGCCAGTTGCCAGCAGTTTATATCTAATAAATTTTGTTTCATGCAGGAACAAATTGTCACTAGTCACTTTAAAGTGAATGTGACCAATGTGAAAAATTTAAAAATACCAAAAAGAGAAAGTCTGCCGAATAAGTGGAGAAATTCACAGGCAAGAGATAAGTTGGTAAAAAGAAAATACCAAAAAGAGGAAGGTAACATCTTTTAAAATCCACTCCCCAGTCCTCAGGCTGAGGGAATACTTTTCTGCATTCGCATTGCACGTTTAAATTCTGTTAGGCGCCCACCTTCTAATACGGGAATACTTTTCTGCATCGCATTGCACGTTTAAATTTCTGTTAGGTGCCCACCTTCTAATACGGGAATATTTTCTGCATTCGCATTGCACGTTTAAATTCTGTTAGGTGCCCACCTTCTAATACGGGAATATTTTCTGCATCGCATTGCACGTTTCAATTATGTTAGGCGCCCACCTTCAAATACGGGAATACTTTTCTGCATCGCATTGCACGTTTCAATTCTGTTAGGCGCCCACCTTCAAATACGGGAATATTTTCTGCATTCGCATTGCACGTTTAAATTCTGTTAGGCGCCCACCTTCTAATACGGGAATATTTTCTGCATCGCATTGCACGTTTAAATTCAGTTAGGCGCCCACCTTCAAATACGGGAATATTTTCTGCATCGCATTGCACGTTTCATTTCTGTTAGGCGCCCACCTTCTAATACGGGAATATTTTCTGCATTTCGCATTGCACGTTTAAATTCTGTTAGGCGCCCACCTTCAAATACGGGAATATTTTCTGCATCGCATTGCACGTTTAATTTCTGTTAGGCGCCCACCTTCTAATACGGGAATATTTTCTGCATCGCATTGCACGTTTAAATTCAGTTAGGCGCCCACCTTCAAATACGGGAATATTTTCTGCATCGCATTGCACGTTTCATTTCTGTTAGGCGCCCACCTTCTAATACGGGAATATTTTCTGCATTTCGCATTGCACGTTTAAATTCGGTTAGGCGCCCACCTTCAAATACGGGAATATTTTCTGCATCGCATTGCACGTTTAAATTCGGTTAGGCGCCCACGCTTCAAATACGGGAATATTTTACGCATCGCATTGCACGTTTAATTTACGTTAGGCGCCCACCTTCTAATACGGGAATATTTTACGCATCGCATTGCACGTTTCAATTACGTTAGGCGCCCACCTTCTAATACGGGAATATTTTACGCATCACATTGCACGTTTAAATTCGGTTAGGCGCCCACCTCAAATACGGGAATATTTTCTGCATCGCATTGCACGTTTAAATTTTCTGTTAGGCGCCCGCCTTCTAATACGGGAATATTTTCTGCATTTCGCATTGCACGTTTAAATTTCTGTTAGGCGCCCACCTTCTAATACGGGAATATTTTTCGCATTCGCATTGCACGTTTAATTTCTGTTAGGCGCCCACCTTCTAATACGGGAATATTTTCTGCATTTCGCATTGCACGTTTAAATTCGGTTAGGCGCCCACCTTCAAATACGGGAATATTTTCTGCACATCGCATTGCACGTTTAAATTATGTTAGGTGCCCACCTTCGAATACGGGAATATTTTCGCATCGCATTGCACGTTTAATTTACGTTAGGCGCCCACCTTCAAATACGGGAATATTTTCCGCATCGCATTGCACGTCTAAATTCTGTTAGGTGCCCACGCTTCGAATACGGGAATATTTTTCGCATCGCATTGCACGTTTAAATTCTATTAGGTGCCCGCCTCGAATACGGGAATACTTTTCGCATCGCATTGCACGTTTAATTTACGTTGGGTGCCTACCTTCAAATACGAGAATATATTTACGCACATCATGGTTTATATAGCTAAAAGCCCATAAGAGCGAGAAAAAGAAAAAAAGTAGTTTGTTGTTTTTGTTTTGATCAGGTTCGGCTCGAGGGCAAGAAGTACCATTGAAAATCAAAAAAAGAAAAAGAGGAAAACAAGAAAGAAAATCAACAAAAAAGGGAGAGTGAAAAAAAAAAAAAAAAAAAAAAAAAAAAAAAAATCAAAGAAGAAGAGACAAGGAGAAGCAAACAAAAGCTAGGATAGGAATAATTGTAATTGTAGAATCATAGCTTAGAATAACTTCTTCATTTTACATTCCCCCCGGTGTAATAAGGAGGTCAACAAGCAGTAACCGCAACAGCAGCAACAGTAACAACAAAAAATCGCAGTTTCCTTGGTAGTCCCAGCTACCAAAATTTTCCGAACTACATTGACCTGATTCCCTTTTAGCCAGGGATATGTAGGAAACCTCTTGAAGCAAAGGTTCGGTCAAAATTTTGAAAATAAAATGCCAAAATTTTGAAAAAAAAAAAATGCTTCTCACGGAGTGCTCAAACGGGCAAAAATCGCTCGTATCCGCTCACTTGTCTTTGCACAGAAACTCTTCGTGTTTACGCGCAAAGAGGGGCAGCTGTGAGCACGTGATTTTTGCCCTATATGAGAATTACTCCCAAAAATTTAAAATAAAAGAGTTTTGTGTTGTTTGCAATTGTTGTGAATTTAGTGTCATTTTTAAAAATAATGACAATATATATATATATATATATATATATATATATATATATATATATATATATATATATATATATATATATATATATATATATATATATATATATATATATATATATATATATATATATATATATATATATATATATATATATATATATATATATATATATATAGGATTTAATTCTACAATTAGGAGTAATTAATTTTATCTTACAAAAATGATAATCACAAAAAATAGGCATCTTTTGCATTTTAGCCTTTAATGTCCAAATTGTGTGATTGTATTTTAATTACCATTTAAAATTAGGTGACAATTATTATTATGAGATTAGTATTTCAAGATAATTTTAGTTTTTATAAATTAATCTTAGTATTTTGAGCTTTATTAATTAGGAAGTTGAATAATGGAGAAGAACAAATTGGAAAAAATTTGGATTGGGCCATCTTGCAAATTATGTTACAAGCCCAATCCTAAGAACCCTTACGCAACCCAAAACTCCTTGGCCCAAGAAGAAAATTTCAGATTTTTTTAGCAAAAAATAATCATAATTACATGACATAAAGTAGTGGGGAGCAAGGAAATCAAGGAAGAAAACAAGGAGAGGAAAACATGGATTAGTGGGTTTTCTTTAAATTAAAAAAAATATTTTCTTTTTAATAAAAAATCTGAAAATTTTCGAAATTCTTGCCTATAAATAGAAGAGAAGATTTATGAAAAAAAGGGTGGAAAAAAGAGAGGAAAAATAGGAAGAGAAGTAAAAATAAAAAAAATTCCCTGCTGTAGTATACACTCGATATACATTCTGGACACAGAAGTATACATGGCAAAAATTTCAATTTTTGAGAGTTTCTTTTGAGAGTTTCTTTTGAGAATTGAAAAGAGTTCAAAGATAGAAATACAAAACAAAGAGAAAATCTGGAATATATTTTTCTTTTCTATTTTTTTACTGGTTTTTGTTTTTCTCCGTATTGCTGGGATTTTCGGGATTGAGGTGTTGAAGCTACTGCTGGTTGTTGCTGTGATATTGTTGTGTTGATCACCGGTATTTCTTTTATTTCCAATATCAGGTACATACCTAATCATGTTTAAATAATAAGATGAATACATGGGAAAGATGAGAATTTTGTTAAAATTTTAAATAGTTTCTATTTCTATTTTCTTTTACAGATTATGTTTCAATAAATTCCATATTAATATTCTGTAAGTTTTGTGATAACTTTAAATAATTAAGCTTTGTTGTAGCAATAATATTTCACTTCTAAAAATGGTTATTAAATAGTATAGTTATAAATACGTTTATTAATATTCAAATTGTTTAGGAAGAATGAATTACTCTTTTGTTAATCAAATTAATTAGAACTTCTTTAATATCGTCTTTAATAAACTAAGTTGTTGATATGTAGTTAAGTTTAACAAAAATGCGAATTTTAATTATTTTGCGTAAATTAGGCATTTAGGTACGATTTGAGTTTTCAATAATACAAGAATGGTTTCTTCAAGTTCATCAAATCTCCCAATATTGGTGTAAATAATTAAGGTTGATTTTGGTTTCGGAAAATAGTTGTAAATAGGTAATATCAAGGGTTAAATTCAAAAATAGTAAAAAATTAAAAAATATGAGTCTAAATTAGTTATAAGAGTGGTTTAGCTTGTACATATATTAGTTGTTGGTTTTGCACTTTTATTTTTCAGTTTTAATTTAAGTAATGTCTATTTTTTTTAAAAATATTTGTCCAAATGTAGCAAATAAAATATTTTTTTTTCTTTAAGTATGTAATCAATTAGTATTTTTGTTGTTTTAAAAAAAACGAATTTAAATAAAAATTACAATTGATTTGTGATTTCTGTTTTTTTATAAACTTAGTTTTAAATAATTGGGGATAAATGATTTTATTATCATGCAAGCTTTAATGTTATTATAGTTTTTGATAATTTTGAATAATTGATTTTATTGGTTTTTTTTTTATATTACCATTCAAGCTTTAATATTTTTTAGTTAGTTTCTTTTATTAAGTTTAGAAATTTAGTATTTGTAAAATAATAATAATAATAATAATAAAATAATAAATAAAACAATTTCGAAAAAAAAAAATTTGTTTAAACATAGATTAAAATCTGTTTCATTAAGTTTTTTTTGTCATAAATAAGATAAGTATTGCATTTTTAATTTCTAAATTATTTATGAGATTTCTTTATTTATAAAAAATAAAAAATAGGAAATGTAGTCATTTTAGAATTATATTGTTAATAAAATGAGATGAGCCTCGCCGCACTAAATACACAATTGCGGGGCCCTCAAATTAATTGTAAAGACTTAGACTCGGGAAGACCGTTTAATGAATTTCACGGTCTTTCCCAAAGTTAATAAAGACGATAGAACCCTTTAGGCACGATTTGTAAGTAAATTACTTTCCTAAATACGGGTGCGCATTTATGTGACCCAAATCTTACTCTCGGCGAAAGTGAAATACATTAAAGTCACAGGCGTACTGGTTGCGGTGTGACTCGAAATGTGTTTTCGTGACGTCGCAATTCTTCAAAATTAAAAGGCGGAACATTAAAAGCATCTAGTTAAAATATAAAAAGAAATCAGATAAAAGCAAAAAGAGCAGTTGAGCGACCGTGCTAAAACCACGGAATTCGGGAGTGCCTAACACCTTCTCCCGGGTTAACAGAAATTCCTTATCCAGGTTTCTAGTTTCGCAGACTATATTACAGAGTCATAAATTTCCTCGGTTCGGGATTAAACGGTGACTTGGGACACCATTATTTTTCCAAGTGGCGACTCTGAATTAAATAAATTGATCCCGTTTCGACTGTCCTTTAAGTGGAAAAACTCCTTCATTGATTATTATTATATTCCTTCTCGGGGTGTAGTATTAAACAGTGGCACATTTACATTTATACGTTATGTGTGGTAAAAAAGGGAGGTGTGACAATGAGATCCCCAGGACCATGGGTATAGTAGAGACCAACGGGGTCTATTTTTGCACCTTCCGGCTTGCAGGGTCCGCCAGGACTTAGTGGAGAGATTTTTGCATATCTAGACCCGCAGGGTCTCCAACTTTGACATGTGATCAATTTGCAGAGTTGTTCTTGGAGAATTTTCTCCCTGTCACTCAGCGGGAGGCACTGCGTAGGCAGTTTGAGTGCCTCTAGCAGGGCTCCATGACAGTTACACACTATGAGACTAGATTTATTGACTTGGCATGCCATGAAGTTGTGATACTCTGTACAGAAAGGGAGAGGGTCCGAGATTTATTGATGGATTGATTCAACCGATCTGTCTTCAGAAGGCCATGGGAGTTGGTAGTGATATTTCCTTTCATAAGGCGGCCAATGCGGCCCACAGAGTTGAGATGGACCTCACACAGGGAGGTGGTTAGATGTCGGACAAGAGGCCTCCTCATTCTGTTAGATTCAGTGGTACCTCATTTGGAGGTAGGGATTCATATGGTAGGGATCAGGTACTGAGACCCTTTCAGTCAGCTCTTCAGGTTTCTCATGGTACTTTCGGTGGCCGTGGCTCTTAGTTGCAGTATTCGAATCGGCAGTCTTTTAGTTCACCATTAGCACCTATTAGCACACCGCCACTCCGTTATTCTCAATAGCCGAGGGCTTGTTTCACGTGTGGCAACCTGAGGCACATTTCTAGGTATTGCCCTTGAGCTTCTGATAGCTCTCAGCAGTAAGGTCCTCACCCCATGATTTAGGCAGCAAGTGATCCACAGCCCATCCAGCCAGCTAGAGGTGGGGGTAGGGGTCATAGAGGTGGAGGTAGAGACCATAGAGGTGGAGCTCGCACCAGTAGAGGCAGATGTCAACCGATAGTTGATCGTCCTAGAGATGTGGCTTAGGGAGGTGGGGCCCAGCCTCATTGTTATGCTTTGCCAGTCAGTCCAGAGGCCAAGTCATTAGATGCTATAATTACAGGTACTATTCTGGTTTGTGACAAGGATGCTTCTGTGCTATTTGACCCTGGTCTACGTATTCATATGTGTCGTCCTATTTTTCTGCCTACTTGGTTATGCCTAGTGTGGACTTGGGTATTCATATATATGTGTATACACCAGTGGGTGATTCTATAGTGGTCAATCGAGTCCATAATTCATGTGTAGTAGTATTTGAGGGTCTTGAGACCCGTATTGATCTATTGCTTCTAGATATGGTTGATTTTGATGTTATATTAGGGATGGATTGGTTTTCCCCGTATCATGCGATCATGGATTGTCACGCCAAGACCGTGACATTGTCTTTACCAGACTTTCCCTGATTAGAGTGGAGAGGGACCCTAGGACTTGCCACCCGCGGTGTTATTTCTTATATTAAGGCTCAACGCATGGTCGAGAAGGGATGTTTAGCTTATTTGGCATATGTTCTTGATTCTAACAAAGAGGTTCCATCTATCGACTCAGTTCTTATTGTTCGGGATATTCTTGTGTACACTCGCAGTCAAGAGGAGCATGAGCAACACCTCATAGTGGTTTTTTAGACTCTGAAGGATAGCTAGTTGTATGCCAAGTTCTCGAAGTGCGAGTGTTTGTTGAGTTCAGTTGCATTTCTGGGTCATGTAGTATCAGCAGAGGGCATTCAGGTAAACCTAAAGAAGATTGAGGCAGTCAAGAATTTGCCTCGACCAGCTTCATCTACTGAGATATGGAGTTTCTTGGGGTTATCTAGTTATTATTGCCGATTTGTGGAGGGATTTTCATCTATTAAAGCCCTGATAACCAGGTTAACCCAGAAGGGTGCCTAGTTCAGGTGGTCAGACGAGTGCGAGGAGAGCTTTCATAAGCTCAAGACAGCTCTAACTACGACACCGATATTGGTTTTGCCCACAGGTTCAGGGCCTTATATAGTATATTGTGATTCTTCTCGTGTTGGGCTTAGCAAAGTATTGATGTTGGATGGCAGGGTCATTGCTTATACTTCGAGTCAGTTGAAGATCCACGAGAAGAATTACCCAGTCCATGATCTAGAGTTGCCAGCCATTGTTCATGCTTTGAAGATTTGGAGGCATTACTTGTATGGTGTGACGTGTGAGGTATACACTGATCACAAGAGTCTGCAATACTTGTTCAAGCAGAAAGAGTTGAACTTAAGGCAGCGGAGATGGTTGGAGCCACTGAAGTATTATGACGTTACTATTTTATACCACATGGGAAGAGCCAATGTGGTGGCAGATGCATTGAGCAGGAAGTCAGCCAGCATGGGTAGTTCTGTTTATATCTCGGTCAGCTAGAGACCGCTTGCTTTAGATATTTAGGCATTGGCCAACCAGTTTGTAAGGTTGGACATTTCTGAGCATAGCCGAGTTTTAGCTTGCACTGTCGCCCGTTCTTCATTATTGGAGCGTATCCGTGATCGGTAGTTTGATGACCCTCATTTATGTGTCCTGAGAGACACTGTACAACATGGAGGTGCCACAAAGGTGACTTTAGATGCGTATGGTGTTTTGAGGTTGCATGGGCGAGTATGTGTGCCCAATGTCGATGGTATTTAAGAGTTGAACTTAGCGGAGGACTATAGTTCTCAGTATTCTATTCACCTGAGCACCGCAAATATGTATCAGGACTTGTAGCAGCATTACTGGTGGCATAAGATGAAGAAGGACATTATTGCATATGTGGCTCGATGTTTGAATTGTTAGCATGTCAGGTATGATCATTAGAGGCCTGGTGGTGTATTTCAGAGGATTGAGCTTCCCGAGTGGAAGTGGGAGCGGATTACCATGGACTACAGACGTATTATGTTGCCTTTTTTTTCATAGTGGGCCAGTAATAACTGGCTCAGATAATGCAACGGACGAGGGAGCGATTACCTGTATGAACGCCACAATGGCCTTCGTGCACCTCTTCTAATACTTGTCTCATTTGGTGCGGCCCAAGGCATTTAGCAAGGGGTCCGCCAAATGTCCTTTTGTAGAGAGCATGCTCTATTAGGCTGTATTGGGCGGCTTGCATGCTGAGTTTGTTGGCTTCTTTCTTGTCACGTGGGAGTGTCCCGTCCTGCAGATAGGATACAAACTGGTTGTGCCAGTCCCAAGTAAGGTTTAAAGAAAGTACCTCAACGTGATCATTGGCCGAATGGAGTAGCATGACAACGATTTCATTCCCGATATTCTTGGTAGCCATGGCTAATTTTGCTAGGCCATATGCCTCCACATTTTTTGCCCTGGGTATCTGTTCGAAGTGACATTCATCGAATTCGGTTATCAGCTTGTGGATTTTCAATTGGTATTTTTGTAGTCTTTGTTCTTTGATTTGGTAAGTCCCGGTGACTTGGTTTACTACAAGTTTAGGAGTCGCAGTGGAGAATGAGTCATCGAGCTCCATATTTGATGGCTAATTTCATACCTACAATCACAACCTCATACTCGACCTCATTATTAGTCATCTCAGGGCATCGTATGAACTGGCAAATTATTTCATTTGAGGGGACTTCAAGGATGAGTCCCATTCTCAATCCCAAAGTGTTGGTGGCTACATCGATGTAGAAGCCCAGAGGTTGGTTTGGGGGAAGTGCGAATGACCTCCAGTTCGGCCTCTTGCAGTATCTTTGCTCTGAAGTTGGCAACTAAGTCAGCAAGTATCTGTGACTTGATAGCGGTTCTTGGATGGTAGTATATGTCGTGTTCGCTGAGCTCTATGGCCTACCTAGCGATCCTACCTAAAAGTTCGGGATTGTGTAGGATTCTTCTCAAGGGGAAGGTCGTTATCACCTTTATGGCGTGGCACTGGAAATAGGGTCTAAGCTTTCACGAAGCTACGACCAGCACGAGAGCCAACTTCTCGAGGTTTGGATAGCGTGTTTGGGCATCCCCTAAGGTTTTGTTGATATAGTAAATAGGGGATTGCGTACCTTTATTTTTGCAGACCAAGACTGCGCTGACATATTCAGACACAGCCAGATATACTAGCAGGCGCTCGTCCGGGTTTGCTTTGACCAATAATGGTGGCGACGACTACTAAGCTTTCAATTTTCTCAGGTCCTCGATGCATTTTTCATTCCATTATAACCTATGATCCTTTCTCAGTACGTTGAAGAACATATGGCATCTGTCGGAGGAGCGTGAGATAATACTTGATAGAGCGGCTATTCGCCCCATTAATTTATGTACCTGCTTCTTGTTGTTCAAAGTTTTGGGAATTGCATCTATAGCCTTGATCTGGTCCGTGTTGACTTCGATATTGTCATACGAGGAAGCCCATGAATTTCCATGAGGCCACGCCGAAGGCGCACTTTTCAGGGTTTAGCTTCATCCCGTACTGTCTTAGTATCTCAAAGGCTTCTTTCAAGTGATCAATATGATCCTCTTTCTTTTTTGACTTTACTTGCATGTCGTCGATGTAAAATTCCATGGTCTTGCCCAGCTGTTCCTTGAACATTTTGGTGACCAATCTCTGATATGTTGCTCCTGCCTTTTTGATTCTGAATGGCATCACCTTATAGTAGTGTGTCCTTTGGTGAGTGATGAAAGTTCTCTTTTCTTGATCTTCTCCGGCTATCATGATTTGGTTGTAGCCGGAGTAGGCATCTAAGAAACTTAGTAGTTCGTGCCCGTCGGTGGCGTCTATCAGCTGGTCGATATGGGGTAATGGGAATGAGTCCTTTGGGCATTCTTTGTTCAAGTCAGTTAAATCTACGTACATTCTCTATTTTCCATTTTTCTTTTTGACCATGACGATGTTAACGACCCATTGTGGGTACTTCGATACTCTGATGGAACATTTGGAAAAGAATTTATCCACTTCTTCACTGACTGCCTCGTTGATTATAGCATTAAACTTCCTCCTCATCTGCTGTACAGGCGGGTATAGTGGGTTGACATTCAACTTGTGAGTGGCGATGTCTTTTAGGATTCCCGGCATATTTGAATAGGAGAAAGCAAAAAACTTTGCATGGTTAGTTAAGAATTGGTGGTACTTACTTAGGCCGCAAAGATTGTGCCCGATATAGTATTTCTTTGAGCTGTCGGCGCCGTCCAATTGGATCGGATCGAGGTCTTCAACTATTGCGTTGCATGCTTCTACGATTTACAGGTCTTTGATGGCTTCCGCTGTCGGGTTGGCTTTATCTCCCGACACTGCTGATTGCTATGCCTCTGAATTTGCTCCACGGTTGTTTGGGGTGTGTGCAGTCTTGGGCTATCTGGTAGCATTACTTAGTGATACGTGGCTCACCTTGGATGCTGAATACTCCCCATGAGGTAGGGAATTAGATCACCTGGTAGAAGCTCGACGGGACTGCCCGTATAGCGTGTATCCAGGGGTGCCATATGCTGGCGTTGTAAGTTGTTTCCTGGTTCATCACATGGAATGTGGTTTTCAGTGTAACTCCCCCTACTAAGACTGATAATGATATCTCTCCGGAGTTCCACTCCACTGCATTATTAAAGCTTGTTAGTGTTATGCAATGCGGTATTATCTTATCTTTGAGTCTCATTTGCATGTGGACTCTTGGATGGATAATACAAGTGCCACTTCCGTTGTCTACCATAATTCTCTTAACTAAAGCATCATAATGAGGAAAAGAAAAACTGTCGGTATCACACTTATCGAAGGTGATACTATCTTCGAAGTCGACATACCGTTCATAGGCGATCGTGCGTTTCAGTTTGTGTGTGGTGGTGAACTTTACGTGGTTGATTGTGGAGTCATCACCGCTAGCGACGATCATATTTATGATGCATGCTAGAGAAGGAAATTTTGGTGGACCTTGGGATTGATCTCGTCCTCTGGCGAAGTCGGTCTTTTCCTTATCTCTAAGCAACTCTTTCAAGTATCCTTGGTTTAGCATCCTGACCACTTCTTGTCGCAGACCGATACAATCTTCATTCTTGTGTCCCCTTTCTTGATGGAACTCGCACAGGACGTCGACCTCCTTGTGCTAGGATCTGGTTTGTTTTTTTACGGCGACTACACCTTTGTGCCCATCTTCTCCAGCGCGTACACTAGTTCTGAAGGGGACACACAAAAGTTATGGGAAGATAATAAAGGAGGCATACCTCTCTCATTCCGGAGTGGGACGACATGTCGCTGTGCAACATCTGGGTGCCTTGGAGGTGGTGGATTGGGGGTCCTGATGTAAGGCTGATGCCTTTCTTTGTTGAAGCGTGGGGGTTGTTCCAGTCGCCCGCCATTTTGTTGATCTCATCTTGCTTCTGACTGTATTGTCATTAATCATTGGGTTGGCCCATTGAGATCGTCTTCATCCGCTCTTACTTCAGCACAATAGGCATGTGAATCTCTTCTCATGGTGGGGGGATATTTCATGAGTCGGCTCAACAACTTCTTGTTCGCTCTTAAACCATATCTATATAATCCATTTTGGAAAGTTGCGACCGCCATGCCTTCCAATACGTTTGGCAAACTCATTCTTACTCTGTTAAACCTGGCCAAGAAGTTCCTGAGTCTCTTACCTGCTGTTTGCCTGATGGAAAAGATATCGGTGACCCTAGCTTCGACTTTCTTTTCTCCTGCGTGTCGGTGGCAAATTTGTTCGCCATTTCTTCGAACGTCGATATTGTCCTAGCTAGTAGTTGAGAATACCATGTCAAGGCCCCTTCTGTCACTGTTTCTCCGAACTTTTTCAGTAGTACGGATGGTACTTGTCCCTTAGACAAATTGTTGCCCTTCACAACGGTCACGTAATGAATGAGATGATCCTCGGGATCCGTAGTCCCGTCATATATTCTTAAGTATGGTGGCATCTTGAAGGTTTTTTGGATTGGGTGAGGGGCAGCCTCCTCACTGTACGGTTGTTCAATGAACCGTCTTACATCGCGCTTTGGCAGTAGCTTATGGGCGCCAGGAATTTTGTCTACTCTTTCCTGGTAATCCTTTATTTGATCACGGAGTACTTTGTTTTCATTCTCTATCTCCTCCATTTTATTGAGGATGGTTGCAAGTGCACCATCGCTGGCGTGGTATCAGCATTGAGTGTTGTTTGGTCGTACAACGCTGAGTTTACCGGTGGCAGTAGTGACGTTTGCTGTTGGTGCATCCCTGGTGTTCCCTTGAGGCGATTTTTCGAGTAAACTACTTAAAGTGTTTGTCAACCACTCTTCCAGTAGCTTCTTGACTACCGGGGATGTTTCTTTGGCGGAAAATGTGGAAGTCCCTTTCTCGTGTAGAATCGTTAAGTCTTCAAGTGAAGAGGGTGAGATCTCCTCATCTGGTGCACCATCGAGGGTTGTGTTTATGATGTTTTCTTTACCGTTCACGTTGAGAGGGCCTATGAGGTTGGTTGCTACATCTACTATTGTCTTCATCCTTGCTTCTCTTTCTGCCATCGTTCGATTTCTATGGAGTGTAAAGAACGGTGACCGTTGTTTTTTGATATCCTAGGTATGAACTATGATTTCGATTGCCGACATTCCCATAGATAGTGCCAAATTGTTTGACTCAAAAGTTATCGAATACTTTCTGAGAAAATCAATCGAAATAACTCATGAGGTAAATCGTAATCGAATATATATGTTTGTTCGTTTTCGATCTCAGCAGAGCGAAAATCAAAAAGTTTGGTTTTTAGAGAAGAGAGAGACAAAAATTGTTCGATCCCAAAAAACTACTCTTTTTTACAATTGTCCCTTTTATATATCAAGGGACATCTTTGAAATACTAAAATATAAGGTCAGATTGATGACGCATACAGTATTCCGAACAAGTTCAAACATTATAAGGATGGAATACAAAATACTGGAGTATAAGATATTCTTAATAGTTTGAGGTCTTTAGAAAAAAATAATGCTCCTTTGGCCTAAATTAAAGTATACCACAAAATGTAAAAGCGTCTTTAAGCGGGTGAAATGTAACAAAAGAGGAAAACGATAAGGAAGAGTAACAAAGATGGAAAAGACAAGGCGGAAGTTTAATGGATTGCGCATTTCGACGCCAATAATAATAATAATATGTGAGAACGCACAAGAGAATAGACCCGTCAAGGCTCTCATGCAAGACATTCAAAAATCTAAATCTACATTAAAAAAATTATAAAAAAAAATTGGTGGTTTGCTGAAGCCGCAGCGACCACCTTCTCTGCAACCGCCCACCACCGCCACCGCCCGGTGGTAGGTGACTCTTTTTCCCAACCTCCAGACTCCGAATACCCATTGGCTCGTCAGGTAACTTATTTCTCATTATCTTTCTTTATTAATCACGTTGAGCATTTCATTACATATATCTATACCCTTTTGATGGAAGAAGTTTCTTTTGCTGGATTTCTCTCCTTAAATCCAGAAACCCTATTGCGATGAAGCTAGCATAAAGTAGGTAAGAGAGCATTTAGTTGGTGAGTTCTATTTGTTTATGTGCCTCTTGTTGCTTTTGCAGGATTAAAGAGGGAAAACCTGGGGCCTAAAGATGGAAACTAGATCAGAAAACTTTTCTGTGGATTTTCTGATGGGGGGAACGGCAGCCATTGTAGCAAAAAGTGCTTCAGCGCCAATTGAGAGAGTAAAACTGTTGTTGCAGAATCAGGGAGAATTGATGAAGAGAGGTCAACTTAAGAGACCTTATATGGGAATCGGTGATTGCTTTCGAAGAGTTTTGCGGGAGGAGGGTCTTGTCTCATTGTGGAGGGGAAACCAGGCCAATGTTATAAGATATTTCCCAACTCAGGTGGGTAATAAATTATTTTTGACTTTTTCTGCATCGGACTTAGACAGTTCATGATGATTACTATACTAGGTCATCCTTTACATGTTTCTCGGTTGAATTCACAATGTTCTCTGTGTGATCAGACCCCTTCTAGGGTCCCTAAAGAAACGTTTTCCTTAGCTACCATGTCAAAGCAGCTTTTTATATAATGTTCGTTAAGATTATGCTTCTGTACAAATGATCTAAGATAACCACATCAACATTGTCTGCTACACAATGTGCATAGGTGGTATTTTCTGATAATTTTATAAAGCAACCAGTTGGACCCAACCAATGCTCACTTCAATGATGTTAATGGAAAATTGCTCCTGCACGACTCCACTTCTCCCTTACAGTCTCAATTAACAGATCTGCATTACTTCTCCTAACTATTTCGTAACATTGAATTTCTCTAAAAAGAAAGGTACAAAAAGAAGGACGTGCAACATAGAGTTTTAAAGTACAAAGTAAAAAAGCACAACAACTACGCATCTGTCCAAAGCTTGTCCGGCTCCGCTATATGAATCCTCACTATTAAGGAACATTCCAAGTATAATTTCAGCTATATAAGTGAACAACTTTTTGTGAAGCATTGCAATAAAGGGATGTTCTTGTTTTCCCTTGTATCAGAATCTATAGCTTCCAGTTAGATTTCAAGATATCATCATAATATTTTGGCATGTAGGTTTAAAGCTCACTAGATGGCAAGTATGGCAGTTTACTTCTTAGTCTTAGGAAATCTGTCTGTTCCAGTCACAGGCTCTAGAAGACTTGTCACATGTAGGTGTAAAGCTCAGTTGACAAGTATGTCAGTCTACAGCAACAAGTTAATCTTTTTAGGCTTAGGGAAATTTGTGTCCTGCTGGAACAAGCTGTATATGGACTAGTGTATCCAGTGGCGAAGCCACATGTATATAAGGGTGGTCAATCGACCACCCTTTTTGCACTCTGTACATAGGTAAAATATTACGTTTTAGGGGTATATACATATATTGAATACCCTTTATCGGAATTTTTTTTTCACTTCTTTTAAATTTGAACACCCTCGAGAAACTTCCTAGCTTCGCCACTGAGTGTGTGTACTTTTTCGTAAAAGACTGAAATTTATCCAGTTATACTTGACATATGTTGCTTTCTTCTTTTTCCTTTCTAATGCCATTCTTCTTCTGTTGTGTTTGCCATGTTTTAGCAAAATTCAAATGTCATATGAATTTATTGATTATCCTCCCCGTGCAACACTTTTTCATGTTTTTAAGGTGTTATAGATAGAAGATCTCTTCTCACTGTAACCTTTACTTCTTTCTCCTTAAGTGTCTCTTGGTTATCTGTCTCCTCTTCAATATACGAAGTAACTGGAAGTCTAAGGTGACTGCTGTAGCCCGTAGCTGCAGGAACCAAAGTGCTCCCACCACCTAGTCACTGACCACAATAAAGGACAGAAATTGATAGAGTTGAGTGAATTTGCAATATGTTTGGAAGTGGGTACTGAAAAGGACTATTAGCCTTTTAGTCTTTTATTCTAGCTACAAACTGGACTTCTGATAGACTTACTGTTATCCTTAGAATAATTCCAGAGCTTATTATAACTCTTGATGATGATGATTGCTTCAATAGGCAGCTATAGCTTATAGTGAGAAAAGCTTATTAGATAGTTTCAGTATCCATCAACAGGGTTACTTCAGAGTTGCCCTCATACATGGAGTGAAGGAGAAAGTTTGTTGGAATCATATCTTAATTATATATTTGACTAATAGTGCAGAGAAGTTCCCTGATGACATTTAGAAAACGTGATAGTTCCATGCTAAGTGTTTTCAGAGATGATATTATTATGAAACTAAGGTGAACGAGGAGAATGCCTCAAGGTACAAGATGTGCATGGGGAGAATGGGCACTTTATTAGGGCTTAGGCCGTGAAACATTTACCCCCATACTCGCTAGGACATTTAGAGCATGCATCGCTTTAGTATAAGTATGAGCCTGGAGTTCCCTGTTTAAATATTGGTTACTCCATCCAAACATAGCACTTTTCCAAGAAGTCCTTCTCGGATTCTACTCACCAGGTCCTCAAGCACAATCTATGCATATTTGGATTTCTTAATAAGATATCGCTAGCTCCAATATGTTCTTCTCATAATTTAGTCCGAATGGAAAGTTACTGTTTATTTTTGGGTCCTACTGTCATCGTAATCATTACTCCCTCTGTTTCAGTTTATGTGAACCTATTTCCTTTTTGGTTCATCCCAAAAAGAATGAACCATTTCTAAATTTGGTAACAATTTAGCTTGAACTTACAACTCTACCCTTAATGAGAAGCTTTTATAACCACACAAATACTCTTGACCTCATTTGGACTTGTTTAGGACCACAAATTCCAAAAGTCTTTAGTTTTTCTTAAATCTCATGCCCAATCAAACAGGTTCACATAAATTGGAACGGAGGGAGTATTAAATTCACCTTGGGTATGGTGGGGGTTAGATAGGCCTTTATTTGTTTGTTACTTGAAGCCGTACTTGGAGGGGGGTGGGACATGTATCCTTTAATTCCTCATATCCTGTATTAAAAAATGAATATGTTCATGCCTATGCAAAGATGTATTATCAAGAGTATGGTATGCATATATCCTATCTAGATTCTGCCTCGTAGATTGTTCATAAACCTTCTTCACAACTAAGAAGAAATCTGTGATCTCTGCCTGTTATTATTGCGTTTGGGATGTGTTTAGTCAAGCTACACTCATCTCAAGTTCTTAGGGAAATACTGCTGAGCTTTGGTTAAAATAATGCTGTTAATGCTGAAATCCACTGCTTATGCAATGCACTCTCTCTATAATGAACTCCTTCTGAATCACTTAAATAGTCTCATCGGTTCTTTTTTTTCACGTATCTGATCTTCGCATCCACAACAGGATCGTTCTTTTCACATCGGCATCTAGTGCAAGATGAAATTATAGTATCAGATAATTGATCAAAATGTTTCTGTACTTGGATCTTGATATTGGAAATTCTATTACTAAACACAGAATTTGTTTTTTCAACTAATTTTTGGTGAGCTTAAATTAATATTTCTTTCATAGGCTTCCAACTTTGCTTTCAAAGGTTACTACAAGACTCTCTTTGGATATTCAAAAGAGAAAGACGGATATGTCAAGTGGTTTGCAGGCAATGTGGCTTCAGGTAGTGCTGCTGGAGCAACTACTTCTCTGTTCCTTTATCACTTGGACTATGCAAGGACTCGCTTGGCAATGGATGCTAAGGAGTGCCCACTTACGGGTAAACATCAGTTTAAGGGGCTAATCGATGTTTACTCTAAGACATTGTCAAGTGATGGAATTGTTGGCCTTTATCGGGGTTTTGGTGCCTCAATTATGGGAATAACTCTGTACCGAGGCATGTACTTTGGACTCTATGACTCCATGAAGCCAATTGTTTTAGTTGGACCCTTACAGGTATGGTAGATTTCTATGTTGGCAGTTTTCTGGTTTGAATTTTCTGTGTAATTGCACCATTTTCCTTATATATAAAAAAGGTTCTATTGCACCATTTCCTTCTTTTGTATGAAAGACAAAGGGAAAACAGCTAAAAAAAGATTAAAAGTTGCTCTTTCAATTAATTTATGTGGGGTATTTGTGAGGGGGAGGAAGGGAAAATGTGTTATGGTACTGATCTTTTTGATAAAAATTATTTGCGAGGAAGCACATGCCTTGATATGACTTGTCCAATTGGGCTGTAGACACTAATCTCGACATTCGTTCTCATTCGTAGGACAATTTTTTTGCCAGTTTCCTGTTGGGTTGGAGCATAACCACTTCCTCTGGGGTATGTGCCTATCCATTTGACACAGTACGCAGAAGAATGATGCTAACTTCAGGGCAAGAAACAAAGTATAGGAACTCCATGCATGCACTCCGTGAAATTATACGCGTTGAAGGTTTTGCTGCACTTTTTAGAGGAGTAAGCGCAAACATGCTATATGGTGTAGCAGGGGCTGGAGTACTTGCGGGGTATGATAAATTACACCAAATTGTATATAGACCTGCGTACAGTTTTGAGTCCCAAAGAGCCTTCAACAAGTAAGATGTTTGCATGAATATTGAATACATGTATACAACACTATTTCATTTGCATATGGAAGTATGAATTCTTGGCAGAAGCAGAGGTGAAGAAGAGCATTCATTTCACCAACTAAAGCAACAGTATGCAGCAGGGTGCTTGCGCGCAAATGTTATAGCTCCGTGAATATGATGTTCCGTGACTTGTGCTGCTGTAGACCATATGCTTGTATGTTGTAGATCATCAGAACAATACAATGAAGTACTTGGTGTCATGCAAGACTACACTGTGAAGACTGTTTTTCCATCTGACTATTGTTTCTCCCCTCTCAACTTCTTTTGAATTGACGCTTGACAAGAGTTACCATGTGCATATACAAGAATAAACAAGGCAGAAGAAATGAAATAAGGGCCTCCATCCTGTATTTTCTGTACAGTCCATTCTAAACTTTGTTTTCTTTGCTTTTTACCTCCACTGCATCTTGTGATAATCTAAACGTTTCACTTGTTAATGAATAGGTTGATACTGTGGCCTTTTTTTTTTTTAGATAAATAGGTTGAAAGTGCAAATAGTAGAAGATCAGTTCACCTGTATAAATACATTGATTTTCTTGGCATGATATGATTGTTACCTTGTGTTAATATCTTCACTTTTGTGATACCAAGCTCCAGTTGAATTTTTTTTTTTTTTAAGTTCTTGCTTAGTGAGAGGGGCGGATTTATAGCCAAATACATGGGCTGTGACCCAGTATTTTATTTACATAATTTTTAGAATTGGTCTAGTATTATATGTTGGCAATTATTTACCTAGAGGAGTAGGGATCAAATCCCATTTGACGCTTGCTTTTTTCTCCTTTTCTTAGTGGATAAAAATCCTAGACCATACATTCTTGCTTTGCCTTTGATTTTTTTAACCAAAAAAAACAAAAAAACAAGGCAGATAGCCTTGTGAATACAACATTTCAGCAAAGAAGTAAATGATGAAATAACTCCATCAAGCTAAAAGCCAAAATTTGTTATGACGTTTAGTAGTAATGAGATAACCTCCAGATTTGGTGCTCTTTCTTCTCACAGCAACTGTCATGCAGCTAGCCTTCTGAACACAATATTTCACAAGTCTACTTGTTGACTTTTTCCTTAGCAGTCTCCAAATTATTGATCTTTTCCTCTGTCCTAATACCAGTAAAGACACCTTACGTCGCTTTGCTTCTTCTACAATCACAGCTCCTTTCTCTTTTCCTTCTTGCATTGCTATCTCCACTTGCACCTAACATGCATGAAGACAATAGAAAATTAGCAGCTCATTGATTTGAAATATAATGGTTTTGTAGAATTAATGTTTACTTTGGCCAAGTAAGCATGGTTTTCCCTATAGAGCCGCTCAATATTTGGAGTATTCATACAACCTATGGGTGTGTTTGGTACGAAGGAAAATGTTTTCCTACAAAATGTTTTCATGGAAAATGAGTGGATTTATCACTTATTTTCTCTTGTTTGGTTGGTAGGAAAATATTTTCCGGAAAATATTTTCTATGTTTGGTTAGAGAGTAAAAAATAGTTTTTTTAGAAAAATATTTTTTTGCAACTCTCCTACCCCTCCCCCTCCCACCTCCCCCACCCCTCCCCTTCCCGAAGTCTCTAAAAATTGACACAATCTAAAGGAACTAATGTGATGCTTTACTTTTTAACGCAAAAATCGCGTATTTTCGAATCGGTAAATTTATAATTTCTAAACCCGTAAACTTCCGAATTCATAATTTTGGAACTTGTAAAATATTGAGCCTTTAAATGATAAATAATAAAATTAAAAACTGAAAAATATATTTTAAAATTTTTTCGGGGGGGGGGGGTGGGGGGCTTGGAGGGGGGCTGGGGGGGGCAGTAAATCGAAAAAAATAAAAATTTAAATTACAAAAAAAAAGTAATTTTTTTTGTGCGGGTGGGGGAGGGGGTAGGGGGTGGGGGTGGGTGGTGCAGAAAAATAAGAAAACAGAAATTTAAAATTATAGAAAAAAAAAATTAAGGTAAAAGAATTTTTTTTTTTGCGGGGTGGGGTGGAGGGGTAGTAGGGTGGATGGTAACGGAAAAACTGAAATTTTTCTAAAAAAAAACTGTTTTTTGGAGAGGGAGTGGGGTGGGTTGGTGAGGGTGAGAATGGTTGAGAAGGAGCTTTGGAAAACGTTTTCCCTTCTTTTGATAAGGAAAACATTTTCCTCCAATTGGAGGAAAATGAATTGATAAGAAAAATATTTTCCAAAGCATTTAAGCCAACCAAACATGGGAAAATTGGAAAACATTTTCCAGAAAATGTTTTCCTTCATACCAAACACACCGTATATGTAGTTGTTTTTTTCTACATCACACCCGTGGAGTGTGGCCTTTTACGTGAACACTGGATGCTTTCTTCACCGGATTGCATTTTTTATACTTACATGGTGTAACTAAGTTATACACTATATTTAAATATTATACATAAATACACTTTAAAACAATTATATTTCGTAGCTACTCTTTAGATTTTGTAGCAAAATCCCAACGTTAAATAAAGTCACTGTAAGTATCACTATAATTTAGTATATTATATGCGTTGATACAACCATCTAGAGCGAATGAATACAAGTGATACAAAATGATAACAATTGAACAATAACTACGAGTGGTAATTAAGCAAATTATAATTACGTATGATAATTGGGCTCAAAACTGTAGTGCTTTATAAAAATTATTACTATCGACGTAAAATGTGAATGATCATTTTGATATGCATGATCATACTTGGAGAAGAGGATTTCCCTATTAAGTCTTTTTCGGTTGGCTAAGGCCAATTAAAATACTTGAGACGAGTGTTTAGTTAGGTCAATTAATATGTTTTTAAGTGATTTAGAAACCATGTCTTATGAACCAACATATAATATATCTCAATTAATGTAATTACTTACCCCTTGTTTCCTTGTTTGGCACATATTTTTCATGGAGCAAAGAAGTTGATACGTCTTCTGATTGGCTTTTTCACCTACTAGAGCATATAAAGAGAAGTTAAAATTTATCAAGAAAAAAACTAAAGTATATGTGTTGGAAGAGTAACAAAACATTAGAACCTTTGGTGACATAGAGAAGAATAATAGTATCTTGAGTTTGGAGAGTATGAGAAAGTGCCCATTGCAAAGCACAATTGGCATCAAGACTAGGATCAACGACAACCATAACTCTATTATTATTATTATTATTGCCACTACTCTCAAAATCCAGCCTCGGGTCAATGTTGTTGAAACACATTTCTGTGCTGTTTTTGTTGTCAATGGCATCGAATTTGATCAAGCCATTCTTCTTGTATGGCTGAGAAAGCGAAGTTTTGCTTTTACAGAATTTTGCACCGACACGCATCATTCTTTGTGATCAAATGAGCCAAATTCTATATTTGATTGTATGGAAGAATATGACTTTTTATATATATACTAGCATATGTTATGAGTGGTGACAAAATTAGAGGCTTAAAAGTCATGGCAATCATTTTGTTTGTATATTGGATTTTCTAAATGTGGGGTTCTTTGTTTCTTGACGTGCTACCATGACTGATTGTTGAAATTTCAATGTTTCAATTACATTGCTAGTAAAAGGTGATAGTGAGTTATTGTAAAGCATCTCACCCTTCGCCTACTTCTAATTTTTCACTCTCCTTGCCACATAATAAATAAAAATATATATTTTTCAATTTTACCCATAATAATAATAATATTTTCAACTTGACTGAGAGTCTATCGGAAACAACCTCTCTGTCCTTCCAGGAATAGGGATATGGTTGCGCAAAGGCGGACGCAAGGTATTCGTACCGGGTTCAATTGAACCCAACACTTTTGGCACCAAACATAAAGTTATATATTAAAATTCATTAATATTGTAATATATAGCAATATGAACTCATAACTTTAAAAATACAATCAATTCAATCCTGAAAACTTTACAAATTGAACCCATAAAACTTAAATCTTAGATCCGCCTCTGAAGCTACGTACATTTTACTTTCCGCAGACCCCACTTAGAAAAAACTACATGGTTTATTGTTGTTGTTGTTGTTGTTGTATTTTCAAAAGTTGTGCCACATAATTTGGGGAATGATAAGGATAAAACATGAAGAGGAAAAAAATTGTCTTTCTCTTGATTTAATATATTGGATAAGTAAAAACGAAAATATATTTTTATTGAACACGTAAAATTGAACAGGGGAGTATTTAATGACAATGTTTGTTAGCACCATTTATTTTAGAAATATGAATGCAGGAATGCCAGCACAGAGTAACAAGTCTTCGTACTAAAATATGAATGAATGAAAGCCAACCAACTAGGCCTCTCCCCACCCGTTGAATTTTTTATTTTTTATTTTTTTGTGGATCTTTAACTTATATATATAAATAATATAATTCTTTTTACACTATCATGTGGGGATTGATTAAGCATTTATTCATTTAGGTAATATGTGAAGTCTGATTTCTCTATAATTGTCATCCTTTAGTAATAACATTTTGCTATAACAGACAAGTTTTCTTTGACATTGAATTTTTATATTATGTTATATTATGTGTTTTCAGTTTTCTACAACTGCATTTAGGTATAGCAACAAAAACAATATCCGGTAAAACGACACCATTATCGATAGATTGAATGTACAACATTTTGTGGTTGAAATTATAAGATCAAAATTCGAATCACTGGCTGGTTAATTAGTATGTATAATTTCTGTAATGTTTGCCCCATTTGGTTAAGGTCAACTGTTAAGCCGTAGTTCTACAAAAAAGTGTTAATATCCTACATGTCAATTTTTTTTGTGTAGTTTAGTTCTACAATAAGATCTTTCTATAATATTATCGTTGTACAATAATAATTTACTATAAAAATTAAGTTTTTTTGAATCGATTTTCATGTTATATTATAATATAAGTTTTATATAATAACAATTGGCTATAACAACTTAAAAATTAGAAATTAGAAGGTGGGCTTGTTGGGTAGGGATAAGGAGACCTTAGGGGTCGTTGGTTTATAAATGATTATGCACGGATTAAAATACAAGAATTAGACATGTAAAATTTAAGCTTCCGTGTGGCCGTGAGTTCTTTTTCACTTTTCTTAACAAAAATAAAAAAAGGAAAAATATCGTTTTTGTTAAGAATAGAATTCTACTTGGAGTGAATGTCTATCTTGTGGAGAGTTTTACTTTCTGACTAAGTCATAATTTCTCCTATAAATAGAGGGTCTTACCCCATTGTAAATCATCCCAAAATTCAATAAGAATTTCTTCTCTCTCTTTCTTTGCAATATTGCTCTTGTTCTTTCATTATTTCATAACACGTTATCAGCACGAGACTCTACCGTCTCAAGAAGCTCTTTCAGAAGATTAAGGTAATTTTTCTCCTCTTTTTAATTATGACTAACATTATGAAAAGAAAGTTCGTTGCCCTTGAAATTTCGGGCAAGAACTATATGACATGGGTGTTGGATGCTGAAATCCACTTAGATGCAATAGGTCTTGGAGACGCCATTAAAGACATAAATAAAGCATCCACCCAAGATTGTGCTAAGGCCTTGATTTTCTTGCGCCATCACCTTGATGAAGGGTTGAAAATTGAATATCTCACAGTCAAAGATCCATTTATTTTGTGGAATGGCTTAAAGGAAAGATATGACAACTTAAAGTTGGTCACCCTTCCACAAGCACGATATGATTGGGCTCATCTGAGGCTCCAAGACTTTAAGTCTGTTTCTGAATATAATTCTGCGATGTTCAGAATTACTTCTAAATTGAAACTCTGTGGAGATACTATCAGTGATTATGATATGCTTGAGAAAACGTTTACAACGTTTCACGCCTCCAATATGATTCTGCAACTGCAGTACAGAGAGAAAGATTTCAAGAAGTACTCTGAACTGATTTCTCTTCTTTTTGTGGCTGAGCGAAACAATGACTTGCAAATAACCTAAGTTAAGAGGTTATGTGAAGGCTACTTCAATTTCTTTTCCCCAAGAAAATTGAAAACTTTATTTTATTGTTTTTCGCAACTGACACGCTACGTTGCTAATTGTATGAAAAAAATATTTCAGCATCACAGACAAAAGGCACATGTCCATATGAACAATTACAATTCCCTTTATTATGTCACAAACACCAATACGGATTTTCACTCAATCAAGTAATCATAATTCATTCCTAAAGCCGACTTGATTAAATCTGACACATTAATTGAACAAGTCAATGAGTATATTTTTTATCCAATTTCGTCTGTATTTTTCTACTGTGCAAGACTATTAAGTCATTCAATGAAAAACATAATTAATTTTTTTATTACTATGTAATTGTTTGTATCATAAACAAAGTTTGTTCGAAATTGCACTATTTATTGAGTTATTGACTTCCCTTTGTCTCTTTTCCTTTATCTTTGAAAATACTTATATTTATTTATATTTTTTTGTATGTCAATATATGGGAAGCAAATATGGATATTTCACAAAGCAAACTTGAATTAAATTTCAATTGTAAAAATATTTGTTTAGTTAATTCATGTACAACACATACAATACTCAAAGAGAAGAAATATTTCTCGCATTTAAGTATGTGTAAGGCAGATGTTACTACAATTTCCGGTATTAGTAAATTAATTGAAGGCTCTGGAAGAGCTACTATAACTCTGCCTAAGGGAACAATACTTATCATAGAGAATGCAATGTTCTCCTCCAAGTCCAAGAGGAACTTGTTGAGTTTTAACGATATCCGTCGAAATGGATATCATATTGAGACAATAGATGAGAATAATCTTGAATATCTCATCATTACCAAAAATGTCTCTAGCCAGAAAAGGGCTATTGAGAAATTCCCATCTTTGTCTTGTGGCCTGTATTGGACCAGAATTAGTGCAATTGAGGCACATTCTATTGTAAACCAAAAGGTTACCGATTCCAATACTTTTGTACTTTGGCATGATCGATTGGGACACCCTGGATCAATTATGATGAGACGAATCATAGAAAACTCAAATGGGCATCCATTAAAGAATTTAAAGATTCTTTTAAATGATGAATTTTCTTGCACTTATTGTTATCAAGGCAAGTTAATTATTAGACCATCACCAACAAAGGTTGGAATTGAGTCCCCTGTATTTTTGGAACGTATACAAGGGGACATTTGTGGACCTATTCACCCACCTAGTGGGTCGTTCCGATATTTATGGTCTTGATAGATGCATCCTCTAGATGGTCCCATGTGTGCCTATTGTCATCTCGCAACCTTGCGTTTGCAAAATTAATGGCACAAATAATTCGATTACGGGCACAATTTCCTGATAATCCAATTAAGTCTATTAGACTTGATAATGCTGCTGAGTTTTCATCCCAAGCATTTAATGATTATTGCTTATCAATTGGGATAAAAGTGGAACATCCTGTAGCTCATGTTCACACTCAAAATGGTCTTGTAGAGTCTTTAATTAAACGTCTGCAATTGATAGCAAGATCGTTACTCATGAAAACGAGGTTGCCCACTTCTGTTTGGGGTCACGCCATTTTGCATGCAGCAATGCTAGTTCGTCTCAGACCGACAAATTATCATAAATATTCCCCGTTGCAACTAGTTTTGGGTCATGAACCTAATATATCCCATTTAAGAATTTTTGGATGCGCAGTATATGTGCCTGTAGCACCGCCATATCGCACCAAAATGGGTCCGCAAAGAAGGTTAGGAATATATGTTGGGTTTGAATCGCCCTCCATTATTCGCTACCTCGAGCCATTAATGGGAGATTTATTTACTACACGATTTGCAGACTGTCGATTCGATGAGACACTTTTCCCAAAATTAGGGGGAGAAGATGGTAAAACCAAACGTGAAATTTTGTGGAAAAATCCATCATTATCTCATCTTGATCCACGTGCCTCTATTTGTGAAAAAGAGGTACACAAGATTATTCATTTGCAGAGAATAGCAAATCAAATGCCCGATGCATTTACGGATATGAAAAGGATAACAAAATCACATATCCCTGCGGAGAATGTTCCAATCCGTATTGATGTCCCTATTGGACAATCTTCTAGTGTCATAGCTAATGAGTCAAAAGCACGCATGAAACGTGGCAGACCATTAGGTTCCAAAGATCGAAATCCTAGAAAAAGGAAAATAAATGATCAAAATGACACTATGAATGAATCTCATGAAGAAATCCACGACTTAATAAATTATGAGATTCATGAGGAATCCACTGAGCCCGAGACTCAAGAAAATAAGGAACTATCAATAAATCCAATCGATATTGAGATAAATTTGAATCGATTGGATATAGTGGTGGATTATGTCTTTGCATATAATGTTGTAT